>JARHVA010000428.1:87500-507500 GCA_037957365.1 Torreya grandis
GCCCAATTTGACAAGTGTTTAGTAGAAGTAGAAATTAAGTTGTCATAATTCACAATGGTTTTGGATTTTATGTAACACCACTAGGGTCATATGATGTGATAATAGGAATCAACTAGATTGTGAATCATAAGGCCAAGGTTGATTATTATCTAAAAATGGTTGAGTGTCTATATGATTTTGTAAATTAGACACTAATTCAAGGCAAGAAAAGGGAGTTAAGGCTTAGGTAGATTTTTGTAATGTAACTCAGGAAGGCCCAAGGAAAAGGATGTCAAACCTTTATCATCAAGATAAATGAAATGAAAGAAACAAAAGAACCATCAATTAAATATTATCCTTTCCTTATTAATTTATATGATGTTTTTATAGAGGAATTTATAGGATTACCTCCTAAATGAGAGTTTGATTTCTCTATTGATATCAAAACAATATCTGAACCTTGGTCTAAAACAATATATAGAATGACAACTACTAAATTGGTTGAATTGAAGGCACAACTTCATGAATTATTATCCAAAGTATTGATTAGACCAAGTGTGTCACCATGGGGTGTACCATTTATCTTCATTAATATTAGGGATGGCACTCTTTAATTTTTTATTGATTAAAGAATGTTAAAAATAAATCAACCACCAAAAATAGGTATCCTTTACCTCTAATAGATGATATTTTCAATCAGATGTGAGAAGCAATGGTATTTTCTAAGATTTATCTTAGATATAGATATCATCAATTAAGAATAAAAGATGAGGATATTCTAAAAATGGAATTTAGAACTCATTATAGGAATTATGAGTTTTCAATATTATCATTTGGGTTGATGAATGCACCTATAGCATTCATGAATCTCATGAACAGTGTATTCATAGATTACCTTATTCATGTTTTTGGTCTTTTTAGATGACATTTTTATATATTCTAAGGATGAATAAGAGCATCTTCAACATCTGGAGTTGGTTCTTTAATGTCTACATAAACATAGGCTACATTAAAAATTATCCAAATGTGCATTTTTATAAAAGAAAGTACAATATCTAGGACATGTTATATCAATGGATGACATTTATGTTGATCCAACTAGGATAAGATCCATTATGGAGTGTCCAACACCAAGGAATGTTCATGAGGTAAGAAGTTTCATGGGATTAGTGAGCTATTATAGGAAATTCATTTCATATTTTTGGAAGATAGCTAATCTAATTACTTCTCTGTAACATAAGAATCAAAGTTTTATCTAATGAAATAAGTATGAAGTAGTTTTTTAGGAATTGAAAGGAAAGATTACTATAGCACCAATATTAATATTTTATGATCCCAATGGTAAATTTTCAGTGATCATAGATACTTCTAGGGATGGACTAGGAGGATTATTTATGTAATATGGTGCGGTGGTAGCTTTGAGTCAAGGAAGTTGAACCCTTATGATATGAGTTATGCCCCTCATGATCTTGAACTTGCATTAATTACTCATGCTTTGAAATTTTAAAGACATTAGTTGTTGGGAAAACCATTTGAGCTCAAGACTAATAACTTGGGACTCAAATACATCTTCACCCAAATAAATTTAAATGATCATCTGAAATGTTGGTTAGAATTTTTTTCTAACTATGACTTTGATATCAGTTACATCAAAGGCAAGGAAAATAGAGTAACTAATGCCTTAAGACATAGAAGGTTCATAGTAGTTATGGATACTTTTAGGAGTACTTATAGATATTATGTGATTAAGTTATCACAAAGAGATAAATTTTATGATTAGGTTAGCAAAGATTTATTTGAAAATGCTAAATATCCTAGGTATAAAGGATATAGCTTAGAGAGTAATGATATTTTATGATATAATGAAAGGTTGTATGTGCTATATCAAGAGAATATGAGAAGTATATTGTTAAAATTAATACATAATGCTCTATATTTAGGACATCCAAAGTAACCAAGTTCATGAAAAAACTTAGACCACTTTATTTTTGGAAGGGAATCAGGAAAGATGTAGTATACTTTGTGTCACATTATCTATAATGTTAGTGAGTGAAAGTTGAACATGTGCATCCAAATATATTTTTATATCCACATGGCATACTAGAATGGAAATGGTAGGTGATCAATATGGAGTTTGTCCAAGGATTACCACTATCATGGAATAGGCATGACATGATCTTGGTTGTAATTGATAAACTAACTAGTATAATACATTTTATTCTAGGAAATTTGATAGATGATGCACCAAATCTAGATAAGAGATTCATAAAGGAAGTGTATCGATTGAATGGATTTCTAGAGAAGATCATATCATATCATGATCTATGAATGATTTCTATTTTTTAGTTAACTCTAAATTTAGCTTTGGATATGCAACTAAATTTAAACACTGTATATCACCCATAGACTAATGGTTAAATTAAGTGAGTTAATTAGGTGTTATAGGGTCTTACTCATAAGTATTACATGGATCATAAATATAAATGGGAATAATAACTTCCATTAGTTAATTTTGAATATAACTCATATCAATCTACTTTGAAGATGGCATCACTTAAAACACTTTTTGGAAGAAGGTGTGGGACACCAATTAATTGGTATATGTTAGAAGACAGGGTAGTATTTGGACCTAAGATGCTTTAAAAAATTTAAGATCAAGTCATAAAAATTAGGTAAAGATTGGTTGAGGCCAATGATAAGCAGAAGAACTATGTTGATATGAAGAGAACATCTAGGTAGTTTTTAGTAGGTGATAAAGTATTCTTGTGGGTTAAGTTGAAAAAGACCTCTATTAAACAAGAAGTCAACAAAACTTTCATCGAGATATGTGGGACCCTTTGAGGTTTTAGAAGTGGTTAATTCTATCGATTATAGGCTTTATTTACCACTAGCCCTAGCCCTATTAAATAATGTCTTCCATGTATCTTTTTTTTTAAAATATAGTTAATCCTTCACATGTTTTGGATTAGAATGCTTTGCATGTTTTGGATCCCAATGTCATCATGGTAGAACTAATTAGAGTAACTGACACTCACAAAATTTATTTGTGTAATAGATAAGTGTCATAGTATAAAGTCTTGTGGGATGAATACTATGAGGATAGTGCTACTTTAGAGGACCATGATGATTTTTATAGACTATTTCCACATTTGTTTGATTGATTTGTGACAAATAACACATTATTTTTCTATTGAAATTTGTTTATTATTCATAACTTTTGTTTTAATAATTTTCATCAAGATGATGACCAGATTTAGGAGAGAGGGATGTTACATCTTGATTTTTCACTAAGCCGATTTACCTAATTATTTATGGATTATTATGGTTGTTAAATTGATTTGTTAATTTTTAACTAAATTTTATGTCATATGTTATTATGGGATAGATGTATGTTAGTTGGATTTTATGATTTTATTATTATTAATTAGATAATTGTGAATTATGTACATAATTATTATGTTACATTAATTGTTACAACATTGTTTTATGATATATATCATGATGTATTGGACTAACTACCTTCTTGTCATGATTTGGATTTAGGAGAGTTCATCCCTTAGATCATGATGGAGGGAAAGCATCATCTAATATGGTGGAATAGATGGATATCGTGAAGGATGATAGAGGAAATACTAAATCTATGCACACACCACTTTAAATTTTAAATATTATATGCATTATGTGTTTGGATTATTAGAATTAGTATGTTTTAAAATTAATTTCAGTTAAACATTAGATTTTGTTTGTTATAAATGTTAGTACATGGACATAGAATAAATATTATATGTGACTAAGTTTTTTATATTTTACATAGACTTGGTGCTTAATCTTGCAGTATGATTATATAAGGTTACCTTTCTTATATTTATTTATGATTATGAGAACATAAAACTAGTAGATGATATCTAATTATTATTGTATAGACTAATAAAATGTCTTTATAATGTTAATATTGCTATTATTGATGTTTGATAATATGAAAATATGAAAAGATATTAAAAATAAAAAAATATGTAGTTAGCCTATATAGACTAGTAATAACACAAATGATTATCTTGTTTTAATTAAAATAGATAATTGTCTCTTCTATCATTTTGATATAAGAAGATAATTGAATTTGTGTTATACATATTACCATAAAAAGAAAGGAGATAATTACCTTTATTATTTATTAAAGGAGGTTAAGTTATCCTAAATACTATCCTAAATATTTTTCCCTGATCTTTATGTCATGCATAGACTACGTTAAAGTGGAAGTAATACTTATAATTGCTAATAATGTGTTACGTGGACTTTTTAGAGTTAAATAATCAAAATTGTAATGTAATTAACATGATTAGATTTTAAATGAATATAATAATGATTAAATAATTAGGGAAAACTTGAGCAAAGTGGAATTAGGGTTTTTCTAAGCATGGTTAATGGAAGATAATTGGTATCAGTACTAGTTTGGAATGGTAAAACATGGATTTTTCATGGACTGTAAACTAAAGTAAATAGGAGCATGAAAATATATAATGGAAAATGGAATATGATAAAAGATGAGTCATGGAAGAGAAGGGCACAAGGAAAAAAGAGGGAAAGGGAGAGTATAGAACAGAGAAGAGAAGAATTACACTAATTCAACTTGTTTTAATTTTTGAAAGTGACTTAAAAGGTTGGTGATGTATTCCATTTATTGATTAATTAAGATCGATAACTTTGTGTATGTTTTATTATAAGGGTTTTTAGTAGATATCCTTTCATATTTATATTATAAGATAAATATTTGGCCATGTAGATGGCCAGCCACCCACATAACCAAATCAATATCCCCTAAAACTTTAAGCTTGATTGTAAAGACTGTGTACAGATATAATTGAATGGAATAGGTTTTGAATTTTGTGTGTTCCATTGAGTAAATTAAATGTCCTAGACATGAAACTATAACTCTTATATCAGGTTTTAGTATATAGATATACATAATGGACTGTGTATTGTTTCATTTTTAGAAACCTTTTAGAAAATGTGTCAAGACCTCAACTTGGATAGAAATGGGTTTTTGAATCATGTATTTTGAGAAGACACTATGTGTTCAATAAAAACCTGAAATATATAATATGATTATACTCTATTAATGATTTATGTTTGTGAATATTACATCTTTTATGGATATGATTGCGTATTATAGTCATTGACAAATTTAATATGTTAGGTTAAGTTAGAAATATATATATATATATACCCTACAAGGGTAATGGGGTACATATACATACCAGTGTATATATTCATAGATATGTATAGTACTATTTTATAAATATGAAGTCAATTTTGATTAACTACAATGATTAGGTACATGTAGCTTGGTTTTGGACAATCCTCTTGCATACATAAATTTAGTTCTATTTTTATGCATACTATATAATTTCATTGTTGAATGTGTTGAGCCTATGGTAGAGTATGTGATATATATTTAAGGTGATTAGTGGATTGATTCTATTTATAATTATTTATCATTATGGTTATCTGAAACTCAGGGTTTGTATGATATAGTTAGTATGATTATTGATGTTTGAAAATTCATGAAGATATTAATGGATTCTAGTTTTTTGTTGAGTCCTTTTGTATATATATTATATGGACTATCATTAATATGCATACATACACATAAGGACTATATATGTGTATTAAGTCTTTGGTAAATGTGTGTATATATATATATCTAATTCAATTGTCTTTAAGTAAATTATGAACATTATATTCACATACTTATACTTATTATTGATTATATCTTAAAATTATCCTAGAATAATGAACATACATGTGTGTGTGTGTGTGTGTGTGTGTGTGTGTGTGTGTGTGTGTGTGTGTGTGTGTGTGTGTGTGTGTGTGTGTGTAAGTTGATTGTGTCTATTTAGGTAAATACTAAATAGTGAATACATATATATATTGATTGGATCTTGTCATTTTTAAATATAGTATAACACAAATCAAAGATTATAAATTAAAATGAGTTAATGTTATAAACTGTAAGCTAAAAAGGGTATATATATTTATAAAAAAATTGAATGTGTTATTATTCAATAAGATTGATATATATATATATATATATATATATATATATATATATATATATATATATATATATATATATATATATAGTTTATGTATATGTCTATATATCAAATACATGAGTTTATAAGTCTTATGAGTATACGTATACGTATTTATCCATAAGTAAGGTAAAATTATGAGTTTATACTTGAAATGAATGGTGCATTTTTGTTTTAAACTATCAATGTGAACTTAGGTGGAATAGAATAGTATTTGTGTTTTAATTTTATATATATATATATGTTATGGAGTATATATGATATGAACATATAAAATATATGAAATAAACATATAAGATAACCTAGGTCCTCATAAATGTATATAGCCTATATTTATATAATAGGTAACATGCATATAATTATAGAATGTGAACAATCAAGTAAATCATAAAATCTTGAAGGATAGGGAACTATAATTATATGCATGTAGCCTAAGTTCATAAATGGGTGAATAAATTTTGGATTATGAGTTTAATAAAACTTTATATAAATTATGATTGTTGGTTTGTATTGTGTAATATGAACATTATACCAAGATATTGATAGATGTAAATGTTTGAATTTATTCTAATATTTGGGAATGCAGTTCAAGTTTATATTTAACTAATGGGAAATAAACTTATTAGTTATGCAAAGTATTATTTTATTTCATAAATATTATAGAAATTAATTTATATTTTTGATGTATAAAATGTATGCATAGTGATTATTTTAGTAATTATCAGGTGTTTGTACTTACTAGTAGAAATAATTACATAAACTTGTTGGTTATATTAATGTTAACCAAATCTCGCATTGTTGGTACTAAGCAGTGAGATAAACTATGCTAGCTTACTTAGCAACACTAATGCCATATGAAAGTAATTAGATCAAGTGGTGTGTATGAATTTCACTGATCCTAGATATCATTAGCTATTTAAAAACTTTGGCTAAAATAATGTTTAGATAGACATTGTCATTTCATATGTGTGATTTACATTTTTTTATGATATCATGTTAGAATGTATTTTTTTATGGTACACATCATGTAGTAGAATCTTATATCACATAGGTACTTGCATGTCTCTCTAGTTTCCCATACAATCATTATCTACCCATCCATAAAGGGAGGGACATTTCCTATTTGGGAGATTGTGTGAGAGATTGATGGTCTATGGTTGGTGTCAAAAATTACTTGAATGATGCTCTGCCTCCCCACTTTATTACTTACTTGGAGACTACACTTAAGATTATCATAGATACTAGAGTTAAAATGACTCATGCTCTATGGAGCATTATATCTATTATTATATTGGTGTTGATGTTTAATGCCTATTATAAATGTAATTTAATTACTTATTGTACATTTATAGTAGCGATCATATAACTGTATTAATTATGGATGGATTTTAATTTAATTATTGTCCTTATGTAGTTATTTTATAGTACATATGATGCTAGTGATCAATAACTATTAATGCTACATGATTACATATGTTTAATATGCTTAATTAGTATGTTAATATCACTAAGTAGATTCTCACGATGTAATTTGATGAAAGAATAAGTGTTATGTAATTTATTTATTTTTTAAATTGCATTATTCTAGTAAATACCTATGGGGATGTTATAAAACTTTATCACATGAAATGGGCTCTAGCATATCTTTGTCCCTACCTATGGTTGTTTCCTTTTCCTTCAATAAGTTTTGGAGTGGGTTGTAGTGTTTCAGTTTCCTCATAGATAATGTTCAAGCTTTGAGGTTGAAAATACTATAACTGATGGCATGCTTCATTCTATTGGCACAATCTACCAAGTCCTTCCCTTGGACAATTATTTCACATATGTTTAAACAATTATTTATTAATTATAATATATCTTTGTTTTATTTTTAAATAGAGTTCAAATCACATTAAGAAGTTTTTTTTAAAACTTTATTTAGTGTCATAGTGTCAATTTTAAAGGGAACCAATGGCTTCTCATAACTTTGTGCTTGATAAATCTCAAATGATTAATAGGTATAGCTATAATATATAGAAAATTTACATTAAAATAAAATTTATGGTTTTAAATTTTTGAAACATAGTTTTTAGGATGGAAAAAACCCTGTCATGATGGCATGTTACACTTGAGCTTTCAAATGTGTTTTAATACAAATCATAATAAGCCATGTCAATTATAATAAGAAGTGTTAAGGATGATTTCATACTCTTTATCAATAATTAGGAGTCTCTCAACGATACCTAGAAACTCCTTGACTCTATTCACAATGTCACTTATCTCTCTAAGATTATTAAGATGATTATTTAATTTCTTACTACACCTATGAAAGGTGATGAAAAAATTGTTAATTTTCTTATGAAAATTAAAAATGTTAAATCTTAGATAGTTGTGACTATAATATTATTCAAGAGAAGATTTTGTATTTCATTATTATATTAAATATTCATGAAAAATTTTACAATTTTATTTATATTTTTAATTCAAAATACCAAAATAGAAAGATATCCCCGACCTCACTACTATATCTACACTTCTAATTCAAAAAGAACAAGTGATGTCAAATTTTGATTCTAAAATTAATTCCACTTAGGTACTTCTCACTCTTAATATTATTTTCAATAACAATAGGAAATCTAATCCAAATTTTACAAATGTCAAAAGTGAGAACAATAAATCTTGTAATAAGAATCATAAAATTAAGTTTAATGGGAATTGCAATCTGTGTAGTAAATTTGATCATATAAAGGATTTTATTTATTATAATAAAAGATAGAGCTAATAATAAAACATATAAAAATTAAAATTAAATAAATATAATTAAAACCATAAAAATAATTAAAACCATAATCATAACAACAATCAGAAATAGAATTCTAATGTTGTTGCTTTATATATTGCCTTTTTCCTTTCTAATAAAAATGAATATATTATAGATAGTGGTTCATCACATCATAAGACTTACTTATCTGATTGTATAGATATTTTATAAAATATTTATTTAAGAGATAATTCATTTTTATAAGATACTAAGTAAGGAAAATCAAAATTTACAAATATTGTTATTAAATATATTTTTTATGTACCTAAACTTATTAAAAATTTATTATCGTGTTCACAACTTATGAATGATACTTTTATTAAGGATAACTAGTCTATTAAAAATCAATCTAATTTTTTTTATTGCTAAGCATGTCCAAAAAAATGGTTTATACATATTTTATGCTTCTTCTACATGTTGTTTTAATCACATAATAGGAATGAATCTCAATTATGGCATGGAAGATTAGGAAATGTTAATTTTATAAGTTTAAATGATATGTATTCTCATAATATTTTTGTTAATTTTATTTATATCTCTTCCCATCATGAAACTTATGAGATATTCTTACATGTTAAGCAGCATACTAACCCCTTTCACAAAATCATGATGTGAATTTATCACATCCTTTAAAATTAATTCATAGTGATGTTATCAGACCATTTAAAGTTACATCTCTTAATGATTATTTATATGTTGTTACTTTTATTTATGATCATATAAGAATGATTTGGTTATATTTTATAAAGATGAAATCTAAAGTATTATCTAAATTCAAAGAATTTCTCTATCGAGATCAGATCTATCACATCAACACCAAAATTTCTTTTGACAAAAGGTCACAATTCCTTTTCTTTACACAAGACTAGTTTATTATGAGTCCCTCACATTACTCATTAGGTATTATCTTTCTCTCTATTTCTCATCTCATATATATGTAAAAATAAAAAATAATAATTTTTTTATAAAATAATAAAATCAGGACATATGCATGCTTATATATACTTTATCATACATCAGTTTGATTATACATAATATTATACATGTTTTAACCATTTTTATATCATACATACTTCACCAATGTATATGAGTGACTAAAAATTACATAGAACATCATTCCTATAATTAATTACAAGTGATTTTACTATTACACACTTAGAAATTACTATTAGATAGGAGTGTTATGGAGGATAAGAGTGCAATTCTCTAGTGTCCCCCAACCCTCTCTTGTCCTAGTGAGTTTAGACTATCACTAATTAGTTCTAGTCTTCACACATGCTTCCTACAACATGTATATTCATCTGCTAGCTCACTAGAGACATGGTAAACATTGGTTTTATATTTCATTGACCACATTATATAATTCACACACCTAGTAATTTACATTTTATTACATATTATTATATTTCTCACTCACTAACATTTTGATATACTATTACTTATCTTAGTTACTAAATATTCCTCAGATTAAAAATTATCTCTCACTGATCAGAATACATAATCATGGTTATTTTTTATATTATTTTTCTTAGCTTCATATATTGTATGCACTTCTATGTTTACTTTAAAGACAATTGAATATGTCATTTCCAAATGGATCTAAACATTTATATATTTCATTATATGCATTTGAGGATATTTGACCATGTACTTGTGTGTGTCTTCTATTTGTGAAATTGAACATTTAAATATGTCTTTCTATGCAAATCTAAGCTTCCATTATTTCCTTGTATACACATGAGTGTATTTGAACATGCCTTCATATGTGTCTTGTAATTAAACATGTATTTTTCTTGTGTCCCCTTGGCCTTCTATCATGTGTTTTTTATAATATGCGTGTACTCTTTTGATTATGTGTGTCATGGCCATGACACACTACTTACTAATTTTCTTATTTTGGATACCATGATGGACATCATGCACCTAACCCTTTCCAATGCCATGATGGACATCATGCATTTTACCCTAAGTAGTTCTATTTAACATTATATACTTAGTTGGCCAAATTTTCTACATAATTCATATCACATTTATCTAGACACATTTCTTATGAATGCTTGTTTTCACATGCATATTACATTATCACTATGTTTAATTTTACATAAACAATGATGCCATGTTTTTATATGATGTCACTATTTCTTAGATTTATAATTTTACATCATAACAACCTACTTCATAACATTTTATTTTTAGTTACGTTCTTACACAAGCTCAACAAGTCACCTAAAAAAAGGGGGTATTTATAGATGTTTTTATTAGAGACCAATTTTCTTAGATCATTAAATAGACATGATCTAATAATGATTACATAGTTGACATAGTTTTAGGATTACAAAACACATAAAAATTCAATTTGGATAAGAGAATCACATTGGACAAGAGAGCACTACTCTAGTTCTCTTCCCAAATATCTTTTCCAAATGCCTAAAAAATAGGCATTTTCATAATTGATCACAACCTCAATTTATAATTAGAATAATATTCAATAGTTTCATAGTCTTAGTTTCCAAAATTAATCAAAATTACATAGTTTTATCTTAGATTTGCTCAGTTTGGGGGAAATCACTCATGGCATGTTATAACAATGTATCACTTAGATTTTACGTAAAATCATAATTTTTTTACTTAGTCTTAGAATCTATATGTACCAAATATCATTTGGGGGTATATGAGTGGCACATTGCTTCTTCATTTCACTAATTTCATAAAAGGAATGACAATTCATGTCATTTTCCACACTATATACACCAAACCTAGATTATACTCAATATTTACACCAATTTTACACCATTTTTTCTCTAGAATTGAACATCATTCCATATACAGTGGATGGTTCACTATTTACACTAGTATCTACACCAATTTTTTCAAAAAACTTGAATTATTGAGAACACCCACTTATATATGAGTATTGGGGCACAAATAATCCAATCCAATATATTTAATGTTAATACAAATTCATAACATGCCACAACCACTAGGTTTTTTATTATTTTTTGTACTAGAAATGACACAACAATTCACATAATTAATTAGGTGTATTAATTACTTATCATTCTCTAGATTTTTTTATTTTAATTATTAATATTAATATTAATTAAATATTTACATTACATATGTTTCACTATAGTTTTTCATGGAGCATAGTTCAGTGTTATGACATATATCTAGGACTCCTTCCCATAGGTAAGTTCAAGTACGCACTCTTTTTCCTTTTACTCTATTACTTATGATTTGAAAAATTTATATAACAAAAGGGGTGGAAATGTAGACACATAAAATTAACATTTAATCTAAAATCATTCACTTGTGACCATTATTTTACACACTTACCTCTAGACCTATTTTAGGGCCCCTTTTGATCACTTTCGACCATCTCAAACAATCTTGTAAGTTGAAAAATAACCCTAGAATGTACTCATCCCTATTATTATAAATTTTAGACATATTTTAGTCCCTACCTAATACTTAACATGATAAAATCACCCATTGGACAAGAGCACTCTAGGGGACAAGAGAACACCACTCGAGTGTCCTTCCCCCCTCTCCTATCTTGCTACCAAATAATGACTAATTTACCAAATTCAAATCTATAAGAAGATCAGCCCATGTCAATGATAATACCTATATAAAGGATTTTCAATGATATGACTATATAAACACTTTTAAAACCATTTTTCATAAAATGGGCTTCCACATCAAAAAACACTAGATTCACACTTGCATATTAAGAACATAATATCTAATTTTACAAATTCTAATTTATACAACCCTATTAGCCTAGAGCTCAAGTATAAGTACATGTCACAGGTCACAACTCATGTTTAAAACATTTAAGCAAATAAACATTTCACCAAATATATACCACTTCACCAATCATTTACACACCACCATAACATGGTATAATTACATGAAGTTTGATCCCTCTTAAGATTATTGTTGTGTAGGTAATGCTCAACACATGGGGTGTTGAGGTCTCATCCAAATTAAATGAATGAACCATTTTTTATCATTTATTTAAACTGGTATTCACATTCCAAATAAATATGGGGTTTGAAGGAAAATCAATGACACAATGGTCTCTATAAATGATCACAAAATCCTACACCAGACATATGATGTATAGAAAAATGCACAAATAACCTAAGAACCCTAATTTAATTATTACAAGTGGACATGAGTGACCTAAGTTAGATAGTGGTGCCACCCCTCTAGTGTGATATTCCAAATAGGCCTAAATATAGTTCTAGAATCCTCAATCTAGTCACCAAACCTCTTTACATTGTAAGTTTTAGAACTTGATTCCTTCCATAAGTAGAGTTTATAGTTAAATATTTTATTTTTTCCTTGAGATTTTCTATTTTTAGTAATTTCATAGAATAAATTAGTTTTAAATTACTAAATTTTATCAATTTTATATTATTCTCCTAATTTTGCAAAGAAGTGTTTTAATCTAGGGTTTTCACATAAATACCAATTTGATAAAACATCGCTACATATTTTATTCATTTATCCAAATGACCTCCAAGACTAACCATTTATCCAAATCTTTTTTTTAGATTATGTATTTTAGTAATAATCACAAGTCAAGGGGATCCAATTTAGGACATAGCCACTATAAGGATTTGTTATTAGGGGGAGGAATGGTGAATCTAATTCATCACTTTAGGGCTTTCACCCTCTAGCCTCTTTCCAAATTAGAAAAGTGTAGTGCCTAATAAATCATTCTCTTCTCAAAATTATTATTAATGTGGGATTACCAGAAATTTAACCCAATAATGTATTTTAATGTTAAATTGAATGATTTCATGAGAAATATTTATTAGATATTAATTTTTGTGGAATTTTTACCCATGTATATTTTAGTCATTTACCCAAATGACCTCTAGGATTAGTCATTTATTTAAATTATTATTTTTAACTCACATATTTTGGTAATAATCATGAGTTAAAGAGACTAACTTTAACACACAACCATTATAAGCCTTTGTTAGTAGGGGGATGAATGGTGATTGTAATTCACCACTTCAATATTTTCACCCTCTAGCCTCTTTCCCCATTGAAAAAGTTTTGGTGATTATAGTGCCTAATAACTAATCCTCTTATCGTAATTATTAACAATGTGGGATTAACCCAATTACAACACAACCATGTATTCTAATGCTAATTTGAAGACTCTCACAAGTAATTTTAGTTAGATATTATTTTTTTGTGGATTTTTTCTCGTATCTATTTTAGACATTTACCCAAATGACCTCTAGGATTAGTCATTTATCCGAATGAATTTTTTAACTAATGTATTATGGTAATAATCCTAAGGTAAGGGGATCCACTTTAGCAAACAACCACTATAAGTATTTATTAGTATGGGGAGGAATGTTAAATGTAATTCACCACTTCATCTTTTTATCCTCTAACATCTTTTTCCATTGACAAAGCTTTTGTTGAGTGTAGTGCCTAATATAAAATTATCTTTTAAAATTTATTACCAATATGGGATTAACCATATTACAACCCAATAATGTATTATAATGTTCAATTGAAGGCTTTCATGGTTAATTTTTATTAAATATTATTTTTTGTGGGATTTTTACCCTTATATATTTGAGTTATTTACCCCAATAACCTCCTAGAGTAATTATTTTTTAAATGACATTTTTAACTCATGTATTTTAGTAATAATAATGAGGCAAGGGGACCCACTTTAGCACATAAACACTTTAAGTAGTTGTTAGTAGGGGGAGGAATAGTGAATGTAATTCATCATTTTGGTATTTTCACCCTCTATCCTATTTCCCTATTATAAAATATTTTGGTGAGTGTAGTCCCTAATAAATCATTCTCTTCTTGAAATTATTACCAATGTGGGATTAACCCAAAAATGTATTTTAATGTTATGTTGAAAGATTTCATCAGTGATTTTTATTAGTTATTATTTTTTGTTGGAATTTTCCTTTGTATAATTCTTTTGTTAATTTTACTTTGTATGTTTAAGTCATTTACCCAATTGACCTATAGGAGAAGTCATTTATCCAGAAAAAAAATTAACTCATGTATTTTGGTAATAATCATGAGGCAAGAGGACACACTTTAGCACACAAACACTATAAGCATTTTTTAGTAGCGGGAAGACTGGTCAATGTATTTCATCACTTCATAATTTCACCATCTATCCTCATTCCCAATTGGCAAATATTTTGGTGAGTGTAGTGCCTAATAAATAATCCTCCTCTCAATTATTACCAATGTGGGATTAACGCAATTAAAACCCAACCATGTATTTTAATGTTAATTTGAAATATTTCACAACTAATTTTAATTATATATTATTATTTTTTGTATTTTTACTCATTTATATTTTATTCATTTACCTAAATAACCTCAAAGAGTAATCATTTATCCCAATGACTTTTTCAACTCATGTATTTTGGTAATAATCTTAGGAAAGGGGAATCGATTTAGCACATAATTATTTTAATTGTTTTTTATTAAGGGGAGGAAGTATAAATTTAATTCACAAATTCAATATTTTTAGTCTCTATCCTCTTTCCCCACTATCAAAGCTTTTGGTGAGTGTAGTGCCTAATAAATCAGTCTCTCCTCAATTTTTTTGATAGCTATCAGGGTTGGTGGGACCCCTACCCAAATTAATTTTAAATAGAGATATGAGAAGTCCTTTAGAACCATTAAACCAACACAAACAATCACCATCAACCACTAAAACCACTAAGTCAACTCAAATTGCCACATCTAGCCTATATAAACACATTTTGAGATTCAAACCTAGGTGGGGCTAGGCATAACCACCCCAATTTACTAACCATTCTACATCTCATTGGCCTCTTGTCAAAATTATTACCAATATGGATTAAATATATTAAAACCCAATATTGTATTTTAATCTTAAGTTTAAGGATTTCATGAGAAATTTTAATTAGATGTTAATTTCTATGGGATTTTTACTTGTGTATATTTTACTCATTACCCCAATGACCTCTAAGAGTAGTCATTTATCTAAATGATTTTTTTAACTCATGTATTTCTATAATAATCATGAGACAAGGGTATCCATTTTAACATAAAACCATTATAAGCATTTTTTACTAGGTCAAAGGAATGGTGAATGTAATTCACCACTTAGGGGTTTTCACCCTCTAGGCTATTTTCCCATTATAAAATCTTTTGGTGAGTGTAGTGCCTAATAAATCATTATCTTTTCAAAATTATTAACAATGTTATATTAACCTAATTACAACCCAATCATTTATTTAAATGTTAATTTGAGGGTTTCATGAGCAATTTTAATTAGATATTAATTTTTATGGGATTTTTACTTATGTATATTTTAGTAATTTACCCAAATGACCTCTAGGAGTAGTCATTTATCCTAATGATTTTTTTAACTCATGTATTCTATTAATAATCAAGGTATGGGAACCCACTTTAACACTTAACCACTATAATCATTTATTAGTAGAGGGGAGGAATGATGTATATAATTCACCACTTCAAGTTTTAAACCCTTTAACCTATCTCTACATTGGCAAAGATTTTGGTGAGTGTAGTTCTTAATAAATCATCATCTGTTCACAATTATTAAAATATGGGATTAACCCAATTACAACCCAATCATGTATTTTAATGTTAAGTTGAAGGCTTTCATGTGAAATTTTAAGTAGATATTAATTTTTATGGGATTTGTTTATAGATAAGGTAAATAAATGGGTTTTAATGGATCCCATAAAACTTACATAAATTACCAATACAAAAAAATGACAATCATCTATGAAAAAATGGAATAGGCAACCCATAATATATATAACAAAAACCCACAAAGGGCTAGCCTACAATTAGCAATAAACTATCCCAAAAAAATAAAAAACAAATAGAACATCAACCTTACCTACTAGTCTTCCATGTCCTCTTGGGTATTATTCTTGGACTTGTCATTATTTTTACTTCAATACACAACTACCTTGTTACTATCCACCTTATTTTTAACATTTCATTCATTCCTTTTAATATTCCCTTTCATAGTTACAACTTTTAGTGGATTATTGGGAGCTTCATCAACCTCATTCATTTTAGTCCTTTTCCTACTCTACATAACCTCCTTAAGATTCATCTAAATTTATTCTTGATTATTTTTTTGATAGTTATTGGTTTTGGTGGGATTTACCCTATATGCTTTTGACTAGAGCTCCAACTGGTATAGGACACAATTAGGGGCCCAAATCTCTAAGTGATAATCTATCATGAGTACTATAATTACCAAAAACAAACACAACCAGATCAAGAATACCAATTAATTGCCATAATCAAACTAATAATACCATTAATGGCCATAACCAGCCCAAAAATACCATCGATCAACCATAACCAACCTCCACTACCAAACTAAGATTTGAGTTTGGGTGGTGCTTGAAATAACCAAGTCACTTTACCAACTCACCCACATCTCATCAATGATTTACTCTTGATTATTATGTAGAAGGTATTCCTATTTTAATGTTTCCTTGAGTTCATGATTGATCATTCTCACCAATTTATTATAGACTTCACCTCCTCTATTTATAACTCCTCCTTTAGTTAGAATCACTTATCTAATAATTTATATCTTCTTCCTAACATCTTTGACTCCCTTTACTAGACCATTTAGTCTCTCTTATAAGTCCTTAAACTTGCCTCTTAAGTTCATACTAGGAGTTGCCTCCCCTTATAGTATTTTTTCTTACACAAAATCCTTATTACCATTCTTCAAGTGAGATGTTAGGGTCCACTCCTCTTTTGTAACCAAACCAATGAAAGCCTCTTTATCTTGTAAAATAGGGATTGAAATATCTGAGTGATTATTTTTAAGAATGAGAAGGGTTTTCACCTCTAAACTTATCTATTTGAGGTCTTCCTCTTCATATAATAAAATCATTATTATTATGATATGAGGTGAGCTATTCACCCTCTTAGTATGTAAAAATTCTCCAAGAATATTCTATGATTCATTGAACTCCATTGGCTCTTTAACCACATCACTAGACCTAACATTTTATTTAATATTAGGGCCATTTTCATCCTCCCTGACCACCTTATAATCCAATAATGGATTGGCCTCCCTCATAGAAACATGATGAGAACCTAATGGATGATGACATCATAGATGCCAATATGATAGGTAGTTATCATTATTTTAAGTGACATCAATAGTAAGAAAAAATATTAAGGGTGAAGTTATTCTTGAAATAATTGAGTATTAGAAATTGATGTGAGTGCACAAACATTTTATTATTTATAATTTTAGGTACCTCATGAATTGGAGACACACCTCCACCCAATGGAAAGGTATACCTTCCCTAAATAATCCTTTTTAAACTTTCTTTACCAATGCCTCATCTTAGTAAAAAGTATTGACTAGTTTACCCCTATGATGTTTATCTTTAAATGCATTAATTTCGTCAAAGGAAATAATAGTGGAATTTAAAATTATCTCATTAGAGACATTGATGATAAACCCCATCACCCTAACTTCCATGTTCCTCTAGTCTTTGGTAAAGTTGACCAAAAATTTGGGGTCATGGCCAAAAAGTATTTCCATGTATATCATAAGACCCCCATGTGAAATATTTTCCAAATGGGAATACTTATGATATTTACACACAAAATGGGAATAATTATATCTATCTCTCCATCCATTTTCTTATCCCTAATATTTATAATAGATACATCCCAATGTGGTACTCTTCTTCATCACAAAACTCCAAACTTGGTATTAAAATTGATGTGTGAATCTAAATACATCTTAATGACATAATTGAGTCTCCCAAATAATATACCCATCATCTCACAAATATGAATGGTTTATCATCTTGTAACATCAATGATAGACTCATTTGGTTGAATATCTCCCACATGACATGGGATATAATATTATCAATCAAGGATTTAGTCATGTCACCATCTTCTGAATTAATTATGGTTCCCATTTACTTCAACACCAAAATTAGTGATAATTTGAGTTGGGATTCCTCTAAAAATAATCATTTTTTTAAATAATTTACACCTATTCTTAGGTTATCTATAAAATATACACACACATTACCCTCCCTAAACTCATGTTTAATCTTCACTAGTTATAAATGGTTGAGGAAGGTCCTAACATTGTTGATTCCTTTAGGATCATCTAAGAAGGGGTTTTCCATAAGAGGAAATTGATAATGTTTAAATAATAACCTTCAATAATCAGATTCTAAATCTCAATCTTAGATGCCAACATGATTCCCTACAAGGCTACTCTGTCCTCATGCACATGATTAGTTTAGGTAACCAACCCCCTAAGAAAACTACCACTAATAAACCTTTAAAATTTATATTAATATACCCCACTTATCTAACCCCAAATTACCCTTGGATGCTCCATAAAAATTTATCTTCAACCATCCCTTTAGGGGTTTGGATCATCTGACAAAAATCTTATCCTTATTACCAATGAAACTTATTTGCACCTTAGGGGTATGAATGTTCAAATGAGAGAGAATAATCTAGCTGACCTCCCATTTCTCAACCTTATTTTTAGAGGAAAAATTTGACCAATTTTACTTAATTTCCCCTAGAAATTTGAGGACCACTAATTTTATATTATTGCATTTATCAATAAAAATACATTTTTTCTCTTTCTAGATTCCCCAAAAATTTTGAAGAAGAGTAAGATTCCAAAGTAAATATTGAACTAGCTAGTTCCAAGGAGGATTACACTATAGAACTAAGTCCCAAAATGAGTTAGGTATAACACAATCCATGTTGAATATTTTGATAAAGCAAAATGAATTTTTGGACACGAAACTACAATCCCAAAAAAGGTTCTTAATTAATTCCTCTTTATTTTTGCATAGGCAACATCTATTAGGAATTTGTATCCATCTCCTCATGAGGTTATCTATCACCAAAATATTTTTTTTGATAACCAACCAATAGAAAATACTAACTTTAGGGATAAAACATTTATCCTAAATCTTAATCCATTATACTCCATCTCCCTGAACTCCATGTCAAATAAGTAAAAAAATTTGACTGAGTAATCCCCAGTCTCCTCTTTGTGTCAGATTCATGTATCCTCTTTAGGATGCAATAAAATGTGCATTTCCTTTATATTTTGGTTTAAAATGGATAGATATGGGGTAGTATGAATTCAACTCCCCAAGTCAGCTCTTTCTAATTAAGGTTCTCATTTTAAAGGGTCTAGTAGTCAGAGATTTTTAACCAAAAGTGGTATCAAAATGGCCATTAATTTCCCTCCAAAGGTCCATATAACTCAAGGTCTTATTAAAAAACCACTAGTCCTCCCAAAACCTAACATTATACCATTACCTTATAACCATATGCTACCCTTTCAAAGAATATCCCTGTACTTAATAACCACTTTCAAAAATAGGGACACTTAGGTTGGAACCTCCTCCATAATAAAACTATCTTCATTTCTCCCAATTAGGTATTTATCCCTTACAGTGTTAGTCCATGTGGATAATCCTTCATAATCTTCCAAGCCTATTTAGTTATGAGATATCTATTTATAATTTTGATCCTCCTCAGACCCAACTCTCCAAAGCCTTTTGTCCTACATACCTTGTGTCAAACCACTAAAGAGAGCATGTTGTTTTCTTCATTTTGAGACCATAAGAACCTTATTTAAATTTTCTCAATTAGTTTTTCTATCTTTAGAGGTCCAATAAAAATGGACATGCAATACATGGGAATACTTCTAAGGGATCTCTTGACTAATTGGGTAAATTGGCATGCCCAAGTAAGATGAAGGTAGTTCTTGAATTTGACATTCTAGGATTCTATATATATTGCTTTGTATCATAATAAGAGTATTTATAAAAGAAAGGGGAGATTTTTGATAATTTCAAATTTTGGCTAAAGACTAACTCATAGTCCTAAAAAACTAACTTAATATCCCTATATTCTCCTAAAACCAAAGTATCATCAACTAACTATTGGTGGGTAAGGGGTTCCATCAATGGGGTAATTTTAAGGCCTTTTATCAACCTAGATTTCCTAGTTCCTACCAAGATCTTTCACCATAATAATGATTTTTTTGTGAGAGAGGGATATCCTTAATTGAGGCCAATTTCAAAAAAGAATTAACCTTGTGGATAGTCATTGAATAGCAATGATAATTTAGGATTAATTAAAAAAACACAAATAATACCCCTAAACTTTTAATTAAATCTAACTTCTTAAGGATTTTATCTAAGAACTGCCATGAAACTCTATCATAAGCCGTTGCAAATCATTCCCACCCTTTTTGAGTGTTCAATTGAATGAATGGATTAGGGTGATTCCATTAATTATTTGACTCCTAAAAATAAACACACCTTGTTAATAAAAAATGATTTTTGGTAGTAGGGGATGGATTTTTAAGACTAGGGTTTTAGTGAAAATATTATATAAGATGTTACATAGGCTGATGGATATAAATTCCTTGAAAATATTGGCCTTGGGATTCTTGGGAATAATAAATAAGAAGGTGTTATTTATTTTTTTGAGTATATTCCTTTTTTTGAATAATTTAGCTACCACTGCCACAACCTCATTCTCAATAATGTCACAAATTTTTTGAAAGAATATTGTAGGGAAACTATTTAGCCTAGGGGATTTTTATCCTTCCATGGAAAAGACCACAAACTTGATCTCTTATAAATAAATATTTTTTAGGATTTACCTATTTTCCTTTGGCTTGATAAAAAATTTATACAACTCAATAAATGTGTTCTCCACCAAAGGGTTTAGATTAGAGTTTCTAGACAAAATCCACTTAAAATCAGAAATAATTTATTATGTGACCTACGATTCTTTCTCAAAATTAATTCCATCCTCTCTAATGAGGTCCTTGATTCTTATGGCACTCCTATTCCTTCTAGTGGAGAGGTGAAAAAACTTGGTATTTATGTCTCCTTCCTTGAGCCAAATATT
Organism: Torreya grandis; assembly: GCA_037957365.1. Lineage (NCBI taxonomy): Eukaryota > Viridiplantae > Streptophyta > Pinopsida > Cupressales > Taxaceae > Torreya > Torreya grandis. The sequence continues at coordinate 109,341 of JARHVA010000428.1, forward strand.
TATTGACTTTTGTCTTTAGTAGATTTCCTCCTTAACTTTTAGGTTATGAAGAATATTAATAAGATCTTTTTATTTTTTTTGAATCTCTTGGTTTAGCCTAGATTATTTCACCTCCCCCTTAGTATCCTATAGCTTATCCTCAATATTTTTATTTTGATCGAAAATGTTTCTAAGAACCTCCTTATTCTAGATTTTGAATTTTTGTTTAACAAACTTGGAATTTCAAGCTAGGATGAACATACATGATCCTTGAACCTCATCCTTTCACAAAAACTTAAAATATTCATTAATATCTAGGTGATGCAACCACATATTCTCTAATAAAAAATTAATACATTTATATTCCTAATAATTTTTCCTCCTAAAGAACTAATGGATTATGGTCAAATCCTACACTTGGAAGGGTTTATATCCTAAAATAAGTGTTCAGATCCCATTCCAAGGAGAGAAGGAATATATATATATATATATATATATATATATATATATATATATATATATATATATATATATATATATATATATATATATATATATATATATATATATATATATATATATATATATATATGTTATCTTGGATATTTATTTCCCCTATCTTCCTATTGGTCCAAGTATACTTATTTTTACATAGTTCCACATAAATAAGTTTATTGTTATAAATTATGTTGATGATGTCCTCCATGCTATCATTATACTTTATATTCTACCTTTCTTATCTAGAGGAGAAATAAGAGTATTAAATTATTTTATTAACATCCATTTATATCCAACAATATTTTTTATAAAATCATTAAATTCATATAAAAGGAGTTTCCTTATAGTTTTAGTGTTTGGGTAATAGATGTTATACATAATCCATTGGGCCTTGGTAGCTTTATCATATAATAAAACTACCATGTGATTCGGGTTTTTTTTTAAAAAAAAAATCCTTATAGGCACTTGGGATTCCAAAACATGGATAATAATCCTAATTCTCCATTAAACCCAACCCATACACACTTATATCCTTTCCATAAACTTTCTATATCTTTTTTCATGTCAGCCTTGGTGAGTTTAGCCTCTCGTAAAATTAAAATACTAGGTTTAAGGTTTAATATTAAGTTCCTAACTAATGTTATCTTATTGGGATTATTAATCCCTCTAACATTCCAAAATATGACTTTCATTTTTTAGGATTTGTGAAAATATTAAATGCTTGTAAGGTCTATTGAGTACCTCTTTCCACCTACTTAGTTGTTTCTATGTTTCTCACTTTTTGTCCTACTAATCTGTATCTTGATTTTGGACCTTCCCCCACCTAAACCTTCTTTTTACAACCATTAGGTTCCTAAATTGAATCCATTTATCCTATTAAGGGGATTTTATCCCTTCATCCTTGATTTTATATGTAGAGCATTAGCCCACATTTGAACTATTTGAACCCATTTTTAGGATGGATTTTGATGGTGTGGAATATCATTTCCTTTATTACAACCTCGTGGGAGTAGAATTTCTCGACCCTAAATTTATGATTGGTGAAAGAGTTGAGGAATATTTTTCTCCATATAAAAAACCTCAAGATATCCCTTGGGATTCCACTTGTAATTAATCAATTCCTAAAACTTTTCAATATTTGACCTAAAACCATTGAACCTAGATATAAGAGAATTTTTTAGGCTAGAGTTTGTCCTATCAAATAAATCAAGAATATATAAAAATACCTAATTATCCTCTATGGTGGGGCCCATGGGAAATTATTTATCCTCTAAATATTCTTGTCTCTTTCCCAAGAGTTAGTCTACTCATGTGCACTTGGGCAGAGAAGGCACTAGCCTTGAATCCCCCTCATGTAGATCCTTGTGGGATGATTCCATTTATTTTTAATCTTTAACAAGCCCATTTTGCTCTACACCCTTCCCCCCTACCTTGATTATTTGGTCCACCATATTACCTACCTAAATCATGAGTGTCTCTTGCTACATCACACTTGAAATCTTCTTACAGTACCTTAGTTTCCTATTTCTAAATAACTTCCTGCTCTTTGCCATTTTTGAATTTCCCTTCTCTGAACACTTCCATTTCCATTTTAATTTCCATGATGCTTTACAAGAAAAACTAAAATAAATCATTTATATTTTTGTGGCATTTTTACCCATGTATATTTTAATTATTTACCCAAATGACCTCTAAGAGTAGTAATTTATCCAAATGATTTTTTTTAACTCATGTATTTTGGTAAAAATCATAAGGCAAGAGGACCCAATTTAGCACACATATATTGTAAAAATTTGTTTGTAAGGGGAGGAATGGTGATTTTAATTTTCCACTACATGTTTTTCACCTCCTAACATATTTTTCCATAGGCAAAGATTTTGGTGAGTGTAGTACCTAATAAATCATCCTCTTCTCATAAATATTACAAATGTGCAATTAACGCAATTACAACCCAATCATGTATTTTAATTTTAAGTTGAAGGATTTCATGATAAATTTTAATTAGATTTTTTTTTTTGGGATTTTTACCCATGAATATTTCAATAATTTACCCAAATGACCTCCAATATTAGTCATTTATCCAAATTAATTTTTTAACTCATGTATTTTGGTAATAATCATGAGGTAAGAGAAAAGATTTTGGTGAGTGTCATTCATAATAAATCATAATATTATTAAAATTATTAAAAATGTGGGATTAACCCAATCATTTATTTTAATTTTAATTTGAAGGATTTCATGGTCAATTTTAATTAGATATTATTTTTTGTGGGATTTTTATTCATGTCTATTTTAGTCATTTACCCAAATGATGTCAAGGAGTAGTCATTTATCCAAATGAATTATTTAACTCATGTAATTTTGTAGTAATAATGAGATAAGGTGACCCACTTTAACACACAATGACTATAAGTATATTTTATTAGGGGGAGGAATGGTGAATGTAATTTACAACATCAATATTTTCACCCTTTAGACTCTTTCCCCATTGGTAAATATTTTGAAAAGTTTAGTGCATAACAAATTATCCTATTCTCATAACTATTAACCTTGTTGTATTAACCCAATTACAACCCAATAATGTGTTTTTATGTTAATTTTAAGGATTTCATGAGTAATTTTAATCATGCATTAATTTTTGTGGGATTTTTACGTGTGTATATTTTAGTCATTTACCCAAATGACCTATAGGAGTATTCATTTATCTAAATGAAAATTTCAATGCATGTATTTTGGTAATAATCATGAGGAAATTTTACCTAATTTAGCACACAACCATTGTGATCATTTATTAGTATGGGGGAGGAATGGTGAATATAATTCACCACTTTAGGATTTTCACCCTCTAGCCTCTTTCCCCATTGGTAAATATTTTAGTAAGTGTAGTGCCTAATAAATAATACTCTTCTAGTAATTATTACCAATGTTGGATTAACCAAATTATATCCAAATCATGTATTTTAATATTAAATATAAAGATTTCATGAGCAATTTTAATTAAATATTTTATTTGTGGGAATTTTATTAGTCATTTACCCAAATGACCTCCAAGAGTAGTCATTTATCCTTGATTGAGTTTTTTAAATCATGTATTATGGTAATAATTATGATTAAATGGGACACACTCTATCACACAACCACTATATTCATTTTTATCAGGGGGAGGAATGGTCTACATAATTCACCACTTCAAGATTTTCACCCTCTAGCTTCATTCCCCAATGGAAAATATTTTTGTGAGTGTAGTGCCTAATAACTCATCATATTATCATAATTATTAATAATTGAGGATTAAATCAATAAAAATTTATTCAAATTAATTTTTTTTATTGAAATAATTCAACTTAAAATCTCATCAGGTTTCGTATCTATCTCTATAAATGTTTTTACATCCATGAACTTCTTTAAAATATCTAAAAAAATTATTACAATCTCATGAAGTGTGTTTATTTGTCTTATTAAATCCTCTATATTTTCCTTAAAATACTTCTTATTTTTCTTATCAATTAAAAACTATGTTATCTTTCTAATGTTGATACATTCAATGAAGCAATATATTTATTATTTCCACCCCAATCTACTTTATCAACTCTAGGTTTTTGACATCCTTGTCTTCCCATATGTTAGGCATTTAATTCTCAATTAAAATTACATATAATTTTATTGAATTTTTAATTATAATTTTTTCACCAAGTCATTTAAATTTTGTATCTCTTATACTCTTTAATTATCTTCCTGGTGTGATTCTATTTCAAATTGAACTATGCACTAAGGAACTTCCCCTATTATTTAAAAAAATCCAAAATTAACTTGTTATATTTTAAACATAATTATTATGTATAATTTTATACCTTACATTCCATTTATAAAACCATATACAATAATCTAAAAATTCACATCCTTATAGTCATCGTCTAAGTATTTATTTAATCTTATATGTCCAAATTTAGATTTTTGGACATGATGTAGAATTTCCCATGGATTTGGAAATAATGGAACATCAACTACCTCTTTACGTATTATTTTTTTATTTTTATTATTTTTCCTAATCCCAATGTCCTTCTTATTCCTCTTATTCATCTTCATTCTATTCTTTTTCTTCTTCTTATTTTATTTAGTTTTCATATTCTTCTCCCCATGACATGTCCATTTATACACTTATCCTTGTTGGTCATATTGGACTCCTATATTCACTATCCTCTTGCTCAATTTATTCTTCATATTTATATTTGTATTACTACTCTTCATCCTCACATTTTTACATGATTTCTAAAAAAAATATTCTTTGTAACTTTTTTCTTTTACATATGACTAGTGAAGAGCATTTTATGTTTTCTTGATTACTTCCATCCTTATTTATCTTTAAAGTCTTATTATTTAAAATAATGGTCTTCTTATGATTTTTATTCCATTTTTGGTGAAAGCTTCCATTCACCTTTATTTCTAGTATATTTTTCATCCTTTATGTCCTTTAGTTTCCATTTACCCACATTTTCTATGTAGGATTACTTCCCAACTAGTTCTTTGATTTTATTAGGAATTGAGAGTTTTATTTAAACTAGAGGTTTTTGGCCATGAAAATGAACCATTTTATAATTATCATTCTTCCCATGTGTTTCCCATATCTTTTTCTTCAATTTATATTTATTTCCTTTCTCTTTCTCTTTCTCTTCTACATGCTTCTTAATCTTATATATCTCCATGTCATTCTATGGACTCTTCATTTTTTATGCAACATTTGTTTCAAATTTGTAACCCCTAGAATTATTCTCTCCATATACCAACAAATATAACTCCTCAATTTTTAGAGTCTTGATATTTTTATTTCTCTGATTATGTTTTGCTTTCTCATCATCTTTGCTATTTATCTTGTGTGCCTCATCCATATTCCTTATTATGACATCCTCATCAATAATCAAACTAATAAATGGTTTATTTCCACTTTTATTTGGAATTAACCTAACCCATTCTCTATTTGTGATATTAAAACCATAAACTTAACCACTTTCAACTTCTTTCAACAATCATTTCATTAAATTTGGATATATTCCAAGCCATATAAAAACCTAAAGCTGTCTTAACTAGCTTTTATAGTATAAAATATTAGAATTCAATTTTTTTATTATTAGATTCTATTTTATTGTTTTTTGAATTATATATAATATTTAAAAATCCCAATTTGAAATTATTTGGAACTCATTTTAAACAAATATATTTTTTAATTTAATTTATTGAATTAATTCACTATTTTATTAAAAATCCTAACAACAATTAATATTCTATTTTGATGTAATAAATTCAAAATTGACCATGATAAATTGAAACACATTTATTTATAATTTTTATTTTTATTACCTTACCTATAAGTTCAAGTAAAATATCATAAATATCCATGTAACATTTATCATGATTTTTTAGTTTTATTACCTTATCTAAGAGTGTAGGAAAAATGACACATATATCCATGTAACATTTATCATGGTGAAATTATCACAAATGTAATGATTAGCATAGATGAATTATGAAAAATTTAAGTGCTATAAAATATCATTAATATCCATGTAAAATTTAGTGTGGTGAAATTATCACACGTATCTTTGCAATTTTTAGTGTAGATAATTTATAAAAAATAAATCCATACAAAAATTAAAACATCATAACTATCATACATATAATAATGTAACATGTAAATAATGGAAAACAGTTTACATATAATTGTGGACATTTATTATTTTCATACCATAAATATATTCTTGTTTAAATTGCCAAAAATATAATAAGTGTTGAATTATTATCACAAATCAAAGGAATGTTTTGCATAATATATTAAATTAAAAAAATAGACAAATAATTGGTTTATTAAACACTTAGTTCAATGTATTTATAACTTTCCTTACATCTATGACATCTTTCATGCATATCAATACCAACCATAAATCATATAAAAAGTAATTATCTTTAGAGAAATAATAATTAAAATTCTTTGTCATGATATAATTAATCTTATTATTGTAAATATTTTTATTGTAAGAGTCATCAATTATCACTATATTGAATTAATTGTATAGACCCCTAATACATTTATAAACTAACTCTAGTGGTTTGTATAATATTATAATATTTTCAAAACCCTTATAAACAACTCATCAAACTATTTCACATTCTTATTGATCATATATAAACTCAATTTTGTTTTCAATGTTGTTTCTTGAAGCAATGAAATCATTAATTTGTTTATTTTTTTAGAATTAGCTGATATCCATATCCAAATTTTGAAGTTATATAAACACCTATTCAGTAAATCCCTCAAGTTTGGTTGTAGGAATTATTATTAATTTTTGAGATCAATAGCCCTTTCTATGTCGAATTTCTTTTTAATGACTTCCTTTTTATGAACTATATGAATTAAAACACCATTCATGTTAAACACAAAAAAAATTGATCAGTCTGTTAACAAAAAATATTTTAAATTAAGTCATTGAAATCAACCACATTTAAGTAATCAAATTATATCTAAATATGTAAGAAATATTTATTTAAATTAATCGTTTGAATATCCAAGAACAATTTCATTTTAATTTGTTAACTTATTTTTATAGGTTACTGTAATAAATACAAAATAATAGGTTTATAAAATAACCTATTTACAATGGTTATTGTAACAAAAAAAAAAAAAAATTGATATAGAAAATATAATCTAAGTAACCCAAGATAAATCAATCAGATTTTTTTTTCAAAATTACTTTAATAAATTCAAAGTTACTCAATCAAAGTCATTAATGGTTTATTTATATGTTTCCAAAGAGTGACACGTATTTAGGTGTGGTCCCACATGCTCTAACCACATACATAAGTATTTGAATACTTCCTAATAGAATGTCGTATTCTGTTAAATTTACAACTTAAAGTCAATCCAAATAAAATGGAATCTTGATTGTTGCAATCAAAACTATTTTTTTGATATATGAAAAATATGTTTATTGCTCCATACACTTGTTTATATTTATATAGAAATAATTATATGTTTTTTATATATACAGGCATAATATTTCCTTTCTTCATTATATAAGAGTGTCAAATATTTCACAATATAATATTCCCCAAGTACAAATAAATTCAACATTTTATAACCAATCAAACTAACAAATGAAATAACAAATTGCTCTTGAGTGTAGATAAGTAAACCATTACCCAATATCAAAATGTTTTTTTTCAATATTAAAAAAAATATGGATAAATGTTTGGTATAAGTATTTTTAAAATGAAAATTGAAAACCAAGTTTTCTAGTTGGAAATCTAAATTTGGTAATCCATGAAATTCCAAACATCATTCCTTCCACTCCCAATACAAATAATTTTATTTCAACCAGAATAATATCTAAACATATGAGAGAAAGAATTTATTTTTTAATTAAATGCAATAAGATGTAATCAAACATATCAAAATATTTATTTTTTAGAAAAACAACAAAAATTATAATGAAATTTCAGACAAAATATGTTTTAATCAGTCAAGCAAAAGTATTCAAAGGAACATCAATATAGTAAGATATAATCAAATATACTAGTAAGTATATCTAAGGATAAGTATTGAATTAGGTGAATAATATTCAATTTGGCCACTAGAAATGTCATGATTGTATTTTATACAAAAAAATTTATAATTAGGCAAGTAATATTATTCAGAATAAGCTTAATGTAGCTATATCCAATCAGGCAAGTAAAAATATTCAAAATAACATCATTGCATCAAGATCTAGTCAAACATAACAATAAGTATCTCTAAACATAATACAGAATTAGATGAGTAATATTAAATGTGTCCATAAATAATATCATGATTATATGTGCTTATATTGAAAATTAAAACTAATATAAATGGAAATATATAGTTTTTAATTAACATTCCAAACCTATTAATGTAAAAAAAATTATATAGTTGTCAATTAAAATTTTAGGCTAGAAAAAATGTCTTAATCATCCACATTTGGATTTAATATGAATAAACAACTGATTATTCACACCAATATGAATGGAAATTTTAGTTAGTAAATTTTTTTTTGAATTAGGAAACATCCAGTTGGCAATCAAACAGTTTTAATTAGGTGAATAATATTATATTTATCCTTTAGCATTATCATTATTATTTGTATTTACATTTAAAATTGAAACCATTATGATTTAAAATATGTAGTTTTCAATTAACATTATAATACAATAACAACTTCATAATCATTTGTTTTTAGATTGAATATTCAAACCAATATGAATGGAAACATCCAATTGACAATAAAAATGTTTGAATTAGGAAATATCTAGTTGAAAACTAAAAAGTTTGACTTAGTTGAATAATATTGAATTTATCCTCTAAATTTGTCAATATTATTTGTATTTAGACTAAAAATTTGAACCATTATTGATTAAAAATACGTATTTGTCAATTAACATTCCAATCCACTAGCAATGTCATTATCATTTATATTTAGATTGAATATTCAAACTAACATGAAGGAAAACCTCTAGTTATTTTTTTTAATTAAGTAAATAATATTTAATATATCCTCTAGCATTATCATTTAAAATTTAATTTATTCTCTAGCATTGTCCTTTTAAACTAATGTTAATGAAAAAAATTAGTTGTCAATTAACATCCCAATTCACTAAAAATGTCATAATAATTCTAATTAATTTTTAAACATCAATAAATGTATAAATGGAAACATTCAGTTAGTAGTTAAAATTTTAGGAAAAGATAGTAAAACAATTTGAAAAAATATCCAATTGCTAATTAAAATTCTAGTCATAGAAAATAAATCAATTTTAATTTTTTGTGGAATATTTATATGAATATTAGAAATTTTATTTTTGAATCATTTGATAAACCCTAGTAATTATTTTTAAGATCATAATAATCTAAATATAGACTATGATTCTTTAGAAAATTTGTCACATTCAATCCATTCCCAATTAAAGCTATTTGTGTAAACAATGTTGCCATAAGCCATTTTTTATTTTTGAATTCTTGATTTGAAGAGATCTTTGTGGATATTATGAAATTTTATTTGGGAACACCTTTTTGACATGATTGAATATAATAATGCTTAAAATTTTATAAGAAATTCATCATCTTTCCAAATTGCATCCATACTCTTAGTATAAGTATATTATTCTTTATCACAAAGCTCAATACCCCCAAAATATAGAGGACTCCAATTTAGATTGTTGTAGTATTTTTGCCTCAAAATTTTCTACATTGATTTTCATATCAAATGAAGATAAAAATACAAGTTAAAATTATGAAAATGTAACTATTAAAAATTGGGTCACAATTTCTCTTGGTTGAATATGTTCATTGTTTATTTGGAATGTTTATTTTTTGAAATAATTTTTTTATTAATAATCCCTCTAAATCAAGATCAAACATGTGTTTTTTTTGGAGGCACTATAAAAAATAATAATATTTAGAATCATATGGAAATACATTTATTTTGTAATGTAACAATGAATTAAAAATAACAATTAAGCTCTTATATTTAAGTATCCAATTAACTCTATATGAATAGTTTGAAAATAACTGGTATAAAAAATAGAAAACTATATGATAAAAAACAAGGTTTTTCAAATGGTAATTGGTTTTTAATACCTAATTGTGATCCAATTTGGGAAATTTATGGTGTTTTTTTAATGTACCTACTATGTCCATCACCTTCAATTTCATAACCTCCTGATGATCATATAGGCCTTTACTCATGTCAATCTGATATTTGATAGAGACACATGTATCTACTTTAATTAAAGTCATTCTCATATGTATTTATTCATTTACAACCATCATTGATTATAATGGATCTATTGATTCTAGTAAGAATCATATGGTATGAATATTTTATTAATATGTATATATGGCATTATTTTGTAACATGAATATATGCTTTAGTATGGGTGACTAGTATACTCACCTACATTTATCATCATATATTTGTACTAATGTTTTAACATCATCTCATAATTTATATTTTAAATTATGAATACTAATGAAGTTTTTGTTAATATTTTATATGATTTCACTATATTTGTCTCACCATAAATAATTATAACATGAAACAAGTTTTATTACATATATCAAACATGTTCTCCTAAAAAAGTACTGATATCTCAGACTTAAATGGGTTTTATGATAAAAATACAAATATCTATTGGGCACAAAATATCTAAGGGCTCTATGTGTGACCAATCAATTTCTATGGACAACTCTTCATCAAACATGTTTTTTGCATTGTAAACACAATATATGCCATAAATCACTAACAGTCCCTAAACTCACATTCCTCATTTAGAATTTTGTAACATACTTCATAAATGATTTTATTCCTATTTTAGATTTGTATATGTATATTAAAATAGATTTAGGAAATAAGTCTACTTCAACCACAAAAACTATTAAAACACAAATCATTTCATTAAAACCTATGCATGAAAGTATATCTATAATATCACTTTATGTAATGTTCATCACAACATCACACAATTCAATAATAACAACCTCTAGACTAAGGGGAATAATATGTTCTTTTAAACATATCAAAGTTATGATTAATTAAAATTAAATTTTTTTTGACGTGTGAAATCATAAGAATATTTATCCCTCACTTAAGTATTAGTAGTGATAGATGAAATAAGAGGTTCTTATCATCCTTTGACACTATTGTTTCTTATTCTTATTTTTTATGGTTCCCTTTTCCTTTTCACTAGTTTTTATTTTATATCTTACCTTCTCATATTAAAACCCTTGACAAAATTAACCAAAGTGACTTTCATGAGTATCAAAATTTTCCACAACATTGGATGTAATGCATCATATGATAACTAGGTCTATGACATTCAAAATTTCAAGTAGTCTAGAATTTTTTCCCTTGTAATTAAGTTTTATTTTAATCTTTTGTAATATATATTTAACATTTATACTTTGATACTAGGTCTAGTAGTGGTTCTTAGCCAATTTTTTCCATTTATAGCTTTATCTAAAAGTATGGTTAGCTCATATGAAGGCATACTCTTTGATCCTCTAAATAAATTAGTTTTTAGACTGTCAAGTAAATTTAGATTTGTTATGCCCTTAAATTATAGCATTTATATGGATAGGTGTGGTCAAATTATGGATTACATAAATTTTCATAATAAATTTTCACATTTATCTATGATTCTTATATTTTTAGTAAGGCCACCCTATGGAATAACTATGGACTAAGCAGAGTTTATATAGGAGGTAGTGGTTAGTATTTGAGCATCATATGACAAATTCTATTTTTATTCCATTATTTTAGAGGTTACCACCTTCAAGTGGCTCAGTCATATATATTGATTATTATAATATTTCATCATTTTCATTGTGGTTCTATTTATTATGCACAAATTCATGTGAAATATTATTCCATTGATGTCAATTATTTAATTAATTTCATTACAAGTGGTATTAGAGCATCAATTTTTGAAAATTTCTACTCTCTCTGTGTGTGTTTTGTGTGTGTGTGTGTGTGTGTGTGTGTGTGTGTGTGTGTGTGTGTGTGTGTGTGTGTGTGTGTGTGTGTGTGTGTGTGTGTGTGTGTGTGTGTGTGTGTGTGTGTGTGTGTGTGTGTGTGTGTGTGTGTGTGTGTGTGTGTGTGTGTGTGTGTTTGTGTTTTTGATCTATTTTAGTTCTAATTATGAGAGCTACAGGATCAACAAACATAACTTGTAGTCTAGGAAGAATTTATTTTTTCATCACCACAATATTATTCATATTTTTAAAAAAAATTATGGACTTTTTTTATCCCTTCTAAAAACTAGTAGTTGTTAGATTTATATCAACAATACAATCATGTTAGAAAAAAAATTAGGCCCAAAACCCTCAATCCTATGTTTCATGCATGTACAGTCCTATAATTCACAACCACATTAAAGGGCAAGACACTCAAAAAATTCCTCACATGGATCACATGAATCTAAAACTTTTGATCCTTTGGTTTCTAACATTGATGACCATCTTCAGTTAGATATGTAAATCATGGTGAAGAAATATGATATTGATGTGGTTAAAAGGTCATCATTAAGGTAAAATGGGACATCACTAAGGTAAAATGGGACAAAAATGATTTTAAGACTTAGTTGAAAACTATTAGTGAGAAATTGAACACTCTTATGGTTTATACTGAGGCACACAATATTATATCACTCCATTTGTGTTCTCATAAGTAGAAAAATCAAAATTCTAATGTAGGTTAAAAACACATAATACCAAAATAATAATTGTATTGGTTTGATAATAAGGACCCAATCACTTTGATCAATCAAATGGAAAATGTATTTGATCTACATCAGATCCCATGTGCACAAAATGTGGTCATGTCATCTCTATATTTGTAACTTGAGAAATTTATTTGGTATTGATGGTTGTGTGATTATAATAAAAATAAGGGCCTTCCTATTAGATATTTATTATCTATTGATGAGATACATATGCACTATCCCAATAAAATATTCAAAAACTATTTTAGTCTATTAAAAAATTTGCATAAAATAAGGCCTATCAAGGATCATATTCAACTATTATGAAATATCTCCTTATGGATGGATGACATAAATAAGGAAAACATGAATGACCCATTCTTGGGTGAGATCAAGGATAACATATAAATTCATGTTCTCATGTTTAATCCAAGTTCAATATATAAATCCATAACATTAGGACACAAGGTAGAGGAAAGAGATGTGGTTAAATTAAGGGATTTCACTATTGGTCATTAATGTAATTCCCTAACACAATAATTTCATCATCCTATAATATGATCCCTCAAAAAATTAAATAGAAGCATGTAAAAGGGTTACATTTTGGTTATGATATCAAGTGGAGAAAAGTACATATATGTGATAAGAAGAAGTTGTTATACATTAAAGGAGACAATGAATATGAGTAAGAAGATGAGGTGTTAGGTGAGGGCGAGGATGAGACAAATGAGGAATCTAAAAATTCCTACCCAAATATCTCTTGTCATGCATTTTTGGTTATTATCATGCCTCAAACCCTTAAGGTTTTAAGATTCATCAAGACAAAAGGTGACAATGTTAATTGAATTAGGGTGTATACAAATTCATCAATAGTAATATGGATACTTTTTTGAACAATTTCACTTACCCAATTATAGAATTTTAGGTCATTAATGCAAATGGTGGTGCAACCAATTATTCTCAAAAATGCCATATTATTAAGGTTTATATGGGATAATATAGGATAAATTCTCCTATATTTTTTTTTACATAGGTGTGGCAAACATTGTGTTGGGAGTATAATGGATTACAACATTTGGCACAATAGTGATGAATTTCTATTAACTATTCATGCACTTTCATTTTTAAGGTAGGACATTTGATCTACATAGATTAAAAGAAAAATCTCCAAAATTGGTTAGTTCACACCAAAAGAAAAAGATTCTCAAAAAAAGGGATGAAGGATTTTTAACATGATTGTTTTCCATATAAGTTCAACCAACAAATTCATCTACACATTATCTATAGAGGATTATTGAATACCATCCAACTATTTTTGTGTGAAAAGGACTAACACCAAGTACAAAACTTGATCATGTAATTCACCTGATTTTGGGTAGTCAACCACCTAATATCATATTTTACATGTGTCTATATGGCCAAAAGAGTTAAAATAAAAATATTTTACATAATATGTTGGAGGAAAATATTATATAACATGGAAAAATTAAATATTTGTCCTCAATGGTCATGGTGTGTAAGAAAGATTACACTTGGAGGTTGTGCCTAGACTATAGAAAATTCAACAAGTACACCATTAAAGATTAGTTCCTTATTCTAGAAATTTATGATTTTCTAGATGAATTATATGGTGTTTTTTATTTTTAAAACTAGTTATCCATTATAGTTATCATTAGATTTGGATTAGAGATGAGGATATCCTTCAAAAATATTTTAGAACTCATGAAGGATTTTATGAGTTTATGGTCATGCCATTTGGTATCCTTAATACACCATATATATTTAAAAGTTTGATTAATACTTTTTTAGGCATTTTTTATTTTATATATATATATATATATATATATATATATATATATATATATATATATATATATATATATATATATATATATATATATATATATATATATATATATATTATGACATCCTAATATATAGCAAGACTTGAGAAGTACATTTGTAGCATGTGAAATAGGTACTATTAGTTTTGAAATATCAAATTTATGAAAAACCTTAAACTTTTTATTTTGGAGGCCAAGTGGTATACTTGGGTCATATTTTTTCACATGGAGTAAAAATTTATCCTTGGAATATAAAATCTATGATGGAATGGTATGTGACAAAAACCTAAAGAATCTCATGATTTTTTAGGTTAATAGTGTACTATCATAGATTTGTTAAAAATTATGGTAGCATAGTAACAGCACTTACATCCTTGTTGAATAAATACTCTTTCCATTGGAATGATGAATCTACCAAGGATTTTGATAAGTTGAAGGATGCAAATTTTGGCTCCCCCTAATTTTTCAAAAACTTTTATTATTTAATGTGATGCATCATGTTATGCCATGGGGGAAATATTCATGTAGGAACAAAGACCCACTGCATTTAAGAGACATCAACTCAAAATAAAAAATAGGATAAATCCAATATAGAAGAAAGAGATGATATATATTATTCATCTAGTCAATCAATGGAGACCTTATTTGATGGGTAGACACTTTAAGGTAAAGACTTATCATGATAGTCTAAAATATATTCTAGAATAATTATTATCATTAAAATAAAAATAGAAATGGGTGACTAAAATTTTGGGATATGATTTGGAAATCATATATAAGAAAAGAAAAGAGAACGTTATATTAGATGAACTATCAAAGAGGGATGAAATAACTAAGTAATTATTATGTGCAATGACCATTTGATAGTCATATTGGTTAGAAGAGGCACAAGTAGAATGGGAGAATTGCAAAGATACATAGGTTTTGATTTATAACATCCAACATAGTTTTGATGCTGTGACCAAATTTGAGTGGAAATTTATGGCATTATGGTATCACTTGTACCTATGTAATAATTCTATTCTCATGCACAAGATCCTTAAAGAGCTCCACACATCTTAACTAGGAAGCACACAATATTTTTGAAAACCTAACATAGAATCAAAAAAGATTTATTTTTGGAAGGACTCAAGGGGGATATACAAAAAATTATGGTTGAATTCATAGTGTGCCAATAGAACAAGGGTGAAACAATTAAGACACCTGATATTTTATGAATTTTATCCTTTCCTAGGCAAAGGTAAGAGGAGGTATCCATGGATTTCATTATATGATTTATGAGGTTTGAAGGTAAAAATTTCATCATGCTAATTGTGGATAGGTTCACTTAATATTTTAATTTTTTCTACTTGTCACAATCATTTATAACTAGTATAGTAGATGTTAATTTTTTGGATACAGTTAAAAATCTACATGGTACTCCCAAAATCATTGTATGTTATTGTGATCCCATCTTTACCAATAATTTTTGGACTAATTTATTATAATGTTTAGGGTCCTTAGTTGGCCCATAGATCATAATATCATCCTTAATATTATATACAAATAGAGGTGGTCAAAAAGTACTTAGAAGGGTGTCTCTATTATTTTGCATCAGATAAACAAGAACAATGGGTTTATTAGCTTCCACTTGTATAATGGTGGTATAAAACTTGGGAGATAGGGATTGAGGGAGAGGGTGGAGCCACTACATAGTATAGAGTTCAATTGGTCAATCGATTTCATATTTTGCATAGCTATATGTAAGTTGTATTACATATATAATAAGATCAAATATCAATCACTCTATTCATGGAGCAAATGACTAGAGTGGTAGGTCCTACTATATCGGTAATAAGTCATTGAATATCTATTCATTCATTTCATAACTCTTCGAAAATGTATACTTTTGTAGTTATTTATTTTTATCAACCCTCATCCACCACTTATTTCTTGAGGGTACAACATGAGGTTTGATTTGTTGAAAAATACATTAAACATCAATAGGAGGTACTAGCTAGTTTGAGAGAGAATTTAGAAATGATAGAATAAAATGAAGTAGCAAGGGGATCAACACTAGAGTGAGTGGAATTTTGACATAGATTATTATGGTATTTGTGTGATTTTATACATATAAGATGTCTATGAATTAACAAAAAAATTATAAAAAAATGTTTATCCAAAGTATTATGGCCCTTATAAGTTCTTGAAAAAAATATCTAGTGTTACATATAAGCTAGAGCTAACCTAGTCCACTCACATATATCTTGTATTTAATGTATTTGCCTAAATAAGGTAAATGGATAGAGATTTTTATCCCAAACCAAGTTACTATAATTATATTAATATGGACAAATCATTCTAAAACCTAAAGAGATCCACACACACATAAAAAAGATGAGAACAAGAGAGATTGAGTATTTAATCAAGTGGAAAAACTTGAACTATGAATATGTAAACGAGGGAGGATGGAGATTTTTTGCATCAACATCCAAAAATTTTCAATGTTGAGGGAAACATTGTTTTTAAGGTTAGGGCATGTTACACCCTTAACTTTCAACATGTCTAGGGACATGTGTGGTCAACTTGTGGTTAACCTTTCATAATATATTGTCACATTTATCTATGATTCTTACATTTATATAAGGATCGGTGTATGGAATAACCATGGCCTAAGTTAAGTATATATAGGAGGTAGTGTTTAGTTATTTAGAATCATATTGTGAACCATATTCTTAGTGCATTATTTTGTAGCTTTTCCCCTTGAAATGAATCAATAATATATAATGAGTATTATAATTTTGCGTTAATATTGTGGATATGCTTATTATTTTCATATTTATATGATATATTGTTCCATTGGTGTGAATTATGTAAGTAATTTCATTATAGGATTGAAATCTAGATTGCAATCATTTCTAGAAAATATGAAATCCCACCATTTAGGTACAAATCAAAATAGAGCATCCATTTTTCCCATATATCATCCAAAAGGAGGATAAATGATAGTTTATCATTCAAATTATATAAATTTTCTTTTTAAAAAATATTTAAGATCTCTTTTTTTTAAAGAATTAATAACAACATGGAAATACAAAATTTTAATCAATTATACATTAAAATACATGTATTAGTGTTAGTTTAATTGAATCAAAAATTGAAAATACCTTCTAGTTTATTGCCTTTTCATGTCAAGTACCAGGGCACTATGATATTTTATCTATGATGCATGTTGACATTGATTTGTATAGTTGTTTAATAAATTTTGTGTGAACCCATATATTATTTGACGTGTCTTATTTTTTGTAGATACTGATTATTTGATCTACAATGGCCTTGGTAGGGAAAATATTAACAGACTACTATTTTATTCGATCATGAACAAATGGAAAACTATAGTTTGATAGGATAGTTTTATGATATTTTATGGTATTTTGTCCATTGATCATGTATAAATTAGGCTCAAGATCCTTCAATTCATGCTCAAACTCTACATTTATTATTTTGCCATCTTTTCTTGAAGGGAAGCAATATTGCATCCATCTAAAGAGGTACTAGGTTACATAACACTAAACTAACTAGTTGATTGATTTCAGATCTATCAATAAATCAATACTCATATTTATAATTTACTCGGTGATAATTATCAAATATAATCTTGAATGATTTTCATTTAGCATTCATTTTTTGAATTTATTGAGTTTTTGAAGACACACTCTTTTTAAACTCTTTTTCTTCTTTATTTAAGAAAGTATATTCCCATGCATGTTTATTTAACTCATAGGACTATAATAATGAAGTATCCTTTTCCAAGTTGGCTAGTTTTTGCCTCATAAAAGTAAACATTTTTGCATGAAATTTTCTTTTTCCAAATTTTCAAATCCATATTCAAGTGGTGGGTGATAGATAATGAAATCCATATTGGCAATGTTTCTTGAATATATTTTAAATTTAATTGAAAAAAATAGATATTTTTTAAACCATTATTGTCAACATATATATACGGTATTATTTTCAAAACATATAAATAACAATAATCCCTTTGGTATTTTTCATAATGAACCATGCTACTTTTTGTGTACAATTCCATCTCTACCTCCACTTGAATAATTTGGCATGAATTTTTAATATTATTTATATGTTCCACTATAATTATAATTATATCATCATAAATAAAATTAATTATTAATACAATTACAACTGCTTGATGATCCCCTGATATTAAATGAGACAACCATAAATCATTGTGGTAATTTTCTAGGTAATAGATCTCTAAAACCCACTTCTCATCTCTTCTCTCCTTGTCAATTTAACCATCTATGAATGGAATATCTTAGTAGGAGGTGTGTTCAATTATATCCATAATTTCATATAGATAAATAACTAATTACATAAGTTATATAAAACCCATAAACATAATATGTTAAAAACATTGA
This sequence comes from Torreya grandis, assembly GCA_037957365.1. Taxonomy (NCBI): domain Eukaryota; kingdom Viridiplantae; phylum Streptophyta; class Pinopsida; order Cupressales; family Taxaceae; genus Torreya; species Torreya grandis. The sequence continues at coordinate 128,341 of JARHVA010000428.1, forward strand.
GAAAAAAGTCTTTTGGAAGTGGGTTGAGTTTCTATAGGGTGTGTCTGAGTTGTGGGCTCACATTCAAACTTATCCCATTCATATATAAAATTGGACCAATGTTTAAAAATAATAACTATATAGGGTAAACCATATATATATATATATATATATATATATATATATATATATATATATATATATATATATATATATATATATATATATATATATATTTGAGTATCATGCCTATGATGTCAGCTACAATTAACTTCTCAGGACTAAATACTTACCATTGCATTATAGATGATAGATGACCAAGGACTTCCTATGGATAAGATTAAAAAATAACTATGGGATATTATGATATACCTGAATGGATGTGAAAGCTCAATTATATATACATTTTTATCTAATGGCTTGATTATCAGGGCATAAACCCTTGCTTCATAGATAATAGGTAAAATTAATGTCCACTTAGTCCAGAATAACAACTTCTTATGAGTTATAAAACTTTTGGAACACATTTTAACTAAAAGAAAAAATTAAGTATAAAAGTGACAATAAAATTAGAATTTATTACTGGAAAACATAATATTTTCATAATGATATGTTAAAAATCTCACCCTAAATATATGTTACTACAGTGAATTATGTATATGAGAGATGCAGAATTACAATCTTATCATAACATTTCTTAAAATTTATATTAAATATATATTGGATCATGTTGTTATAGGAAATAATTAAATATTCATTTATAATTAATTTTACATGGTTTATGCTTGAATTATTAATTTGTCTATAAAAATATTTTAAATTGAAATTTAAATTTATAAATGAATTATAATTTGTTTAAATCCTAAATAGAGAAGAATTATGAGATAAGGGTGTCTTATTTTTTAGAGTGAGAATCCACCCACTAAAAATGTTTAGAGTGGGATACCATACATTCCATAATATTTATAAATCCAAGAAAAAATACCAAATTATTTGGTATATAATCTCTAGGGCATAATCAAAATTGTCCATCATTTAATAAAATGTAATAATTGTTTGACAAAATGTATGAAAGATATGTAGTCTCATGAAATGTAATGACTATAGGATATATTTTTGTGTTCCATTTACAAAAAAGCATGTAGTTATAGTGGATTAAGGATGAAAATCATTCATTAGGATTATATAAACTTGTTTTTTATATTCCTAAAATAGATCACATGTATGGTTGAACTTATTTTTTAGTATCTCTAAAATTTACATTAAAAAAAATTAAATATGTAGAAGTTTTTAGACAAGGAAGTTGCCCACTCAAAATGTTTTAGAATTGGAAGATGCCAATATATTTTAAACATATGAAAGATGTGGAATAATAAACTAGGCACATGAATTATTTGAAAAATAGTTATGAATAATATGTGGTCTCATAGAATGAAAATATCATAGGAAATCTGCAATAGGATGATGACACTTATTTTCATTATGCCTACAATGGATCATATGTATGGTTGAAATTATTTAGTAGTTTATAGACTAAGTAGTGACCCACTAAAAATGTTTGGAGTGCATTCTAACTTTTCTATTGTAACTATATGAAAAATGTGGAAGTATATAATAGGCACATGAATAGCTTGATAAATTATATGAAGTAGATGTTGTCTCATGGAATGTATTGTTTGTAGGATATACTTTTGTGTTCTATTTTCAAGCATACATGCAAATATAGTGAATGATGGATGTAAATAATTTAGTAGGATGATTGAAACTTAGTTTCATGATTCTTATAATGTATTTCATGTATGGTGTAACTTATTTTCTGGTAGATCTAAATTTCATATTCAAAATGAGTTAAATGTTGGGTAGTTTAAAATGTGTAACCACCACTCAAAAATTTTAAAGAGAGTGGTTACTCAATATATTTTAAATGTATTAAAAATGAATAATCATATAACATTCATGTTAATTGTTAAAAAAAATGTATGAATTAGATGCACTCTCATAGAATATAATGATTTAAGGATATATTTTTGTGTTTTATTTAAAATCACCCATACAACTCTAGTGGATGTAAATAGTTCATCAACATGATAGAAAATTATTTTAAATATGTCTAAAATGGATCAAATTTATGGTTTAAATTATTTTCTAGTATCTCTAGTTTTTATAATATAAAATAATTAATCCTACAATAATTATTAGACTAGATAGTTTCCCACTCAAAATGTTTAAAGTGGGCATCCCTTCATTTTATTTTAAATGTATAAAAGATGTTGTAGCATAGAACATGCACATGAATAAGATGTGGTCTCATGGAATGTAAAGATTAAAATATATATTCAATAGGATGATAGACACTTATTTTCACTATGCCTACAATGGATCATATGTATAATTGAATTTATTTGGTAGTTTACAGACTGGGTGGTCACCCACTCAAAATGTTTAAATTACCCATACCACCTCACCATTATATTTTAAATTTATGAAAAAGTTTGATGAATATAAGGGACATGATTTTTTGACAAAATTTATGGATGGGATGTGGTCTTATAGAATGCAATGATCCACAAGATATCTTTTTAAGTGTTTTATTTTCATGTAGCAATGTAACTACAATGAATGAGGGATGTAAATACTTAAATATGATGTTTGAAATTTATTTTCACTATGATTAAAATGAATCAAATGTATGGTTGAAATTCTTTGTATGTAGCTCTAAATTTTAATTCAAAGTGAATTAAACTTGTCATAGTTGTGTGCACATTCTTGTCTGTGTGTGTGTGTGTGTGTGTGTGTGTGTGTGTGTGTGTGTGTGTGTGTGTGTGTGTGTGTGTGTGTGTGTGTGTGTGTGTGTGTGTGTGTGTGGTTTTATGGGAAAAGTCTTAGGTTTATCTTTATTATAAAATTGTGCTTAGACTTTTCCAGTTCACAATTGAAGGGTAATTTATTTGAATTACCTCTTATCTAATGGGAGACATAAACTTTGAATTAGATGCATGGGTTGCTAAATTTGGCTCTCATTATAAAATTTTGAAAGTAAACTATTGTTACAAGATTTCATTGATTTTATTGGAACAACTATAATTCATTTTGAACATATGAGTCATTGAAGGAAACACACACAAAATCTACCAAAAATAATTTTAAATAACTTTTCACACATAAAATCTTACCAAAATAAATCTAAACTATTTTTTTCACACACATAATCTATCAAAATAAATTTATAAATATTTTTCACTATGAAAATAATATTTAGAAGGTTAATTATGTTTATGATCAAGGAAACGCCCCCCATAAGTTGCATTATGTCATTTGTGCGTAAGGTACATATGCAAGTTAAAATCATCATCTCCTCGCATAGATAACCCTTCATCTTGAAGGGCCTAAAAATGATCTCATAGATTTTCATTAATTTTGAGCTAAGGGGATGAAATTATGTAATCATAGCTTTTGTGGGCATTCCACCTCATTCAAGCCCTAGACATTTAGACTACGTGTAAAACTCTCATCTCATCTTCTCCTTCCTTGTACTTACTACTACCATGGGTGGTGAGAGAGACCATTTAGAGACAACTTCTTGTAAAAAGGTTAAAGAACAGAAAAAGGTCTAGAAAATTCTTAATAAGGGGGGACTAACTAAATTTATGGAGTTTATTACCAAATGCAATGCCATGGTGGTTTGAAATTTTATCGTTACATAGACTAAAAGGAAATTCATGATGTAGGGTATCTCCATTAACGTCTTAGAGGATTTTTTTGGTGATGCAATGGGCATGTCCTATGTCAGTGATAAAGAATTAAAAGATGAATCTAAAAGGTAGGAATCCCTATAGTGCTTCTTTTAGACCAATGACTTCATGCAAACTAAGAAGAAGGGATTCCCTCATGTTGACCTTCCAAGATACTATCCTAACATCTACCTTCAACTCATGAGACACATAACTCTAGAAGGTTATTAAAACTTAATTTTCTTGCATCATTTCCTACTACTTAACCATTTCATTGGTTTTAAAATAAGTCTTCCTTATTTCCTTCATAAGTATTTGGAAAATACTATCCTTCTCCATCAGGTGAATGACACTAACCCCGTTATCCATCAAGGCCTTATCCTTCTGATCGTTAAACATGGCTAGACCCTTCTTGGTTGAAAGGTTCCTCTAGGAGGATCTTCTTTAGAGGACTCTATGGAGGACTCCTTAGAAGAGGACCCTATAGAAGGATCCCACCCTCCCCCTAAACACTCCCCCTAGAATAGTTTATCTTAATCCCCACTCGATGACCTTAAACTAAAGATAATTTTCATCCCTAAACTTAATACCATCTAATTTAGGTCTTTTGTCACCTCTAATTGGAGGACAAGGCTATTTTAATAGAGGAATTTGAGAAAAGTAAATAAATGCTAGAAAAATTCAATTCAAAAGTCCATCAAGCAGGATTCATCTTGGCTAAGTTAATACAATATTGGAATGAGCTCCATCAAGTGATGGAGGTCACTATTAAAACTTTTGTGCCATTTACCCAACCCTCACCCTAATCCCCTACATTTAAATCCCCCTGGGTTCCCCCCAGAACAAACTACTGCATTAGTGAAAAGCAAGAAGAGGCCAAGGATGATATTCCCTAGGGAACTCATTAAAGGCCTTGGGAATTTCACCTATTCCAAGGCATCAATACATAAACCAAGCATCCCATTAAAAGATAGTTTTGTTATTGAAGGCACACTGGAGGGTCCCTCCACTTAATCTAGTTTAGTTTATGTTTCTTGTTATGTTTTTTTATATGATTTAGTGTTTATTTTTTATCATCTCAATCATGAAGGGCCTACTTAAATTTTTTTATCTCACTCTTTTGGTTCTAAATCCCTATAAAACCTAGCTTTACCTTATCAAATAAAAAATGGTTACAATATACCAAAATAAAGTTAAACTATTTTTAACTATGAAACTAATATTTGGAAGGAAATTTTGTCTTATTTATTATTACATTAAATATATTTTAATAAAACCAAGAATATCTCACCAAGTTATGATGTGTTAATGGTATTCTCAAATGTTATCACATCAATTAGTTTGGAAGAGATGTTGATTTATTATGGGATACCAATGTAGATGGAAATTATAGTTACAAAACTAACTATAGCTTGGCACTCAATTCATCTTTTGATGGATTTCCTTGGTAACTTATTTGGGATAAATAACTTATCCCAAAAGTTAAATTTTAATTTTGGGTTACTATCAAAAATAAAATATGAAGGCATGAAAATTTGATAAGAATAGATTTTATGATTCTAGAGAGATGTGTTTTATGTGAAAGTGATGTTGAGTTAGTTAGTCACCTCTTGCTTCATTTCTTGTTTAGGTCTAAAATATTTAACATGATCTTTCCAAAATTTGAAGTCTATGAGTTTCTATCTTCATCATTTTTAGGGCTCATTACTCAATAGGATTTTCCATTTCAAGTGTTCAATTGAAGAATATTTATAAAATAGTCATCCTACATGTTTTTTGGGGTTTATTCTTAGAGATAAACATTAGATTATTCCAAAATAAAAATATTCATGCTTCTTATGTGGGTTCAACAATTGTTAAAATAATTAAGGTGAACTTTGTTGTGATCAAGGTAAGTAAAATAGAGAGGATTAAATATTATGAAGTAATAATACTATTAAATTAGAACCTCCCAGGCCCCAAGGGAACATATAAGTAAATTAATAAGGTGGATATAAAATTTAGAAAATGGAGCTACCCCTTGGCTAGGTTAAGTTGAAATTTTATAGAGCTTCTAAATAGAACCTATGATAGGCTAGGTAAGGTGGAGTAATGAGGGATAGTAGATTGAATATTTTGGTGGCCTATGTAGGCAATATTAGTACTCAAAGTAACCACTTCACTAAGTAAAAATATAATTTATGGGGAGTTTAAGTAGTTAAGGATCTACATGTCAAGATATTATTGGTCAAACTAGACTCTTTTAATATCATTAATTTCTTGTTATAGAAAAAACCAAAATCTAGATCATAAAAGACATCTTGAATGATTCCCTCATGATCTTGAGATCCTTGAAGGTAATCTCAATCTTTCATGTATATAGAGAGGGTAACAAAGGAGAAAATTATTTTCTAATCAAGGGGTTTCAATCTAAGGGTTTTAAAAATGGGGTAATATTCAATCCCTTCATAACTTCATTTTTAAAATATTTAATGAAGAATAATTTATTTAATTCCCCTTACTTACATGTTAGGATGTTGGTTTTGGATTAGTTTAGAGGTTCCATTGATGGTATTTCTATATCCCCTTTTATTATCCTCTTGGTATCTATGAGTCTTTCTAGTATGATAACCAAGTATTTAATTATCGAAGATAATTATTTTCATAACACTTTAATTGTTTAGATTCCAAGTGGATGTTCACATCCTCTAAACACTATGTCTTATGAGAATTACTGTGTCAATTATAAAAGATGTTTTTTCAACCATGTTAACAAGATTTTCCCCCTCCTAAAAGATTATAATAATAATTTCTAGAGATATCACAACACTAAATATGTTTTATGCTAGGATTTTATTACCATAATTGAGAAGGTATTTTCAAGATCCATAATAGTGATAAGTGAAAGGGATTTAGTTCTTTCCATTCAAAAATAGAAATCAAAATATTTTATGGGTGGGGACAAAGTGAGAGTTAAACTACAATAATGTGAATTAATTAGAAGGAACCCTATTATCTAGAATGTTCTAAAGCATCATGTTCTCTCTAAGGAGTTTATTATGTCATGGTAGGTAATAAAAGTCATAGTCAAAGGAGTTTATTTCAATGTTTCTAAGGAGAACATTTCTTAGGTCATTAGGATGCCTACGGAAGGGGCTAGAGTCTATAAATTAAGAATGTATAAAGAATAATACATGAAATGTTTTCTCAGGGGTGAACAAAAAATCAACCCTTTCCAAGGTGGTTACCTTTGTGACTCACTTCCAGCCTATTGGAATGAGGTTTATTCCAAATAATGAGGCACATAAATCTTGAAGGATGATATAAACATGTATTTTATTACTATTTTACATTTTCAAACCATTTTATCCATAATAATATCACTAGAATCCCCTTTTTATGATATTATATCCATAATAATCTATTTTTTATGTTCAATTAGAAAAACTAAAATATCCATAATAATCTATTTTTTTATGTTTTATGATATTATATCCATAATAATCTATTTTTTATTTTACATTTGTTCTAATTTTTAAAATCTTACTCCCCTTTTCCTAGGATATATGTAGCCTAAAATGTCAAAAGATTTGTTTCCCTCTTCTTATCCCCCTACTTATGGTAAGGTAGAAGCTAAAACTCCCAAAATTGTCATAATTTGTATTCCTCCTAAGAAGAAAGCCAAATCTAGAGTCACTTATTTAGGAGAGGAGGATACATTGTTTAAGAAACTCAAATTAAATAACCTTGTTATTGATCGATCTAATTATAAATATCCCAAGAATCCCCCTAGATTGACCCATCTATCCTTTCATCCTCTAAAGGTACCTAGGAGATTCTAAATAATTTTCTTGTCACTCCCCAAGACCAAACTAGGGAAGAAGCTACAAAAAGTCTTACTCAAGAGAAGGTTAAATAAGACCTTAATGAAAATATCTTGTAAGACATTATTTCATCTTTGAAGGATTCCCATTTCCACCATTATATTGTGAAATGATACACAGTGGAAAATGAGAGGCTTAACAATGTAATTAAGAAAATTTATATATAGGTTAGTGGTGACCCTCCTAAATATCATGAGAGGATCCCTTTAAATAAATATATGTGGTTAATGAATAATAGGGTAACTATGTGGGAGAATGATATGGAGAAACTAAATAAGAATGTGAACTAGATCATGTTTGTTCATAATTCAGCCAAAAGACTCACAAAGGTGGTCTAATTAAGTAGGATTTCCATTAAGAATTTTTCAACAAGTATTAAAATTATTAAGGATGGAATAATAAGAACATATGATGGTCACTCAAAACTCAAAATTAGAAAGACTGATAGAATTCAAATTAAAGGTAAAGCAAAGGATACCAAGGACTAAAATAATAAAATTTATTTAGGAACATATCAAGTTAATACATGAAGAATGGGAGGCAAATAATATTATCAATACCTTCAATATTTCATAGCTTTGTAATTTTATATTATTTTTATATCTATTTATTATTGGATGTACATTTATTATCAATAATGTTTTCCTTGTGGGTATCCCCTCTATCTTATCTTTCTACTTGTGTAAGCTATTTTGATTTTATTGTATTTTCTCTCTCTCTCTCTCTCTAACTATGTAAAAGTGTTTACGCCCTTTAAAAAAGCCTCTTTTATCCAATACAAAAAATTTATTGTAATAAAGGTTAATTATGTATAATTTATTATTACATTTAATATATTATAATAAAATATTATAATGTAAGTTTGTAATAATAGTTTAAATTTAATATTGTAATAAATTATTATAATAAAAACTTGTAATAAGTTTTAAAAATAAATTGGGGGAGAAAATATGGAAGTAAAATTTGAAAATAGAAATAGGAAGGATAACTAAAATGATAGATCAATGAATTTTAAGTTATGAAATAGTGGTTTTAGTTTAATAGATCAAATATAAAAGTAATGGTACAAAAAACACTAAAATATATAATTATAGAAGTAGAGTGACAAACCAATTATTACCAAGAGAAGGCATGATGAACACTGAATGTCAGAATGGTGAAATAAAAGTGATATAACATATGTGAAAACTTAGAGATACATATTCACTATTACAAAGTGATGATATTGAGAACACTAAGTGAAATAATGGAAAAATTAGAGTGATATAATGAATGTGTAAACTCATATCATCCCCTACTATGTTGAAGATAGACGGATATATTAATACCAAAGGGTCTTAAAATAAATCAAGGGCCATTAATACAACCACTAATACAATATTAACACTAATAGATATTGAATAACCCAAATTAAAACTATATCATGATGAATTTTAAGCATAAACACTCCTTTTTTAGGTTAAAGAAAGAAGACTAAATTTAGGGGAGTTTAGGAAAGAAATCTGAACACTTTGGATTGCTAAAGATGTCTACATTACTCTCCTCAATAAATTATCTGATGTATTTTTATCTTATTTAAAATATAGTAATAATGTCTTGGAATACATATACCTATGGTTCATGGGCCAAAGGGGAATATTTGATAAAAAATTCTATAGAAATTTTAAACCTCTAATAGAAAACATGAATGGCATTCCTATTTGGTTAAATGTCTATGCTTTCCTCATAGAATTTTGGAGTAAATGAATATTTTAAAAAATAGGGGATGCCATTGGATTCATTTTTCATGGATGAGAAATCAAAGTATAATTTGAGTCACAAGATCCATATGATTAAAATAAGAATAATGGTATTGATGAATGTGACCATTCAAGGCCCACAAATTTCAATTCTAAAATCAAGTGAGGGCATTTAAATTCAATTAGTTGATTATGATAATATTAGAATATAATGATATATAAAAATGTCATTTAAAGCATAAATACCCTAATTTCCATGCCAATATAAATTCAAAATACTAATTGAACATGTTTCAAACTATTATGAAGGATGATTTAAATTTTGGTTTCACACTAGAGTATCAGCATTCTCCTCCTAGTGTTCTCATTAAAGAGCTAGTAAATATTAAGGAAATATCAATTCCTATCTACCAGTTGGATTGTCTAAATACCCTTCATTTTTTTAAAGTCAATGACGAATCCCTCCAAATAAAGTAGTAGTAAATTCTTATAAAAATAAATTTAGGTAGATTATGAATAGTTTGGACACTAAAAAAATATAGTAGAATGTCTAGAAAGTTTTGAAACTCTAAGATATTATCTTAGGAATTTGAAATGCCAAAACTATTTCACTTTTCTTTCATCTTTAGAAGAATAGTTATATTTTAGAAATAAAAATAAGCACACAAATCAGAAAGTGTAGTGTAATATTATTATGCTATTGTTTGTTGTTTTTACTGTTAGTTTGTAGCATTCTTAATGTTTGATTTTTGTTTGCCTTTTTAATTATTGTCCTTTGTTAAGATTATTGTGTATATCTCTTTGTATTTCTAGTACCTAGCTCTAGTTAAAAGCACTATTCCAATTCATAGCTCTAGCCAAAAGCATTAATCCTTTATATATATAAAAAAAACTAAATGAATTGTTCATTAAGAAATTAAGATTTTTAAAGTTAATTATGTAAAATTTATTATTAAATTTAATATATATTGTAATAAAATATTATAATAGAAATTTTTAATAATAGTTTATATTTAATATTATACCAAAACATATAATAAAAGATTGTATTAATTTTTATTCATTTGAAACTATATTATTTTATATTTTAATTAAACATTACAATATAAGCTTGTATTAACAATTTAAATTTAATTATTACATTTAATTTAAAAGTTTATAATATAAGATTGTGATAATAGTTCATTTTTTAATAATTTAATAAAATTTTATACTAAAATCTTGTCATAAATTTTAATCATTTAAAACTATTATAGTTTACATTTAATATTTGAAATTATAGTACCTTATATTTGATGTTGTAATAAAAGCTTATTATATAAACTTAAAACAGTAGTAATATACATTTATTATTATAATGAAAACTTATAATACAAGCTTGCAACAATAATAATTTATATTTAATGTTCTTAAAAAATTATAATATCAGTTTGCAATAATAGTTTATATTTAATATTGTTAAAAACATTATAATATAAGATTATAAATATATTTCACATTTAATATTGCACTAAAAATTTATAACAAAAGATTTTAATAAGATTTAATATTTTAGACACCTAAAACAAGCCACAACTAGCTTTCAATCAAACTTCAGACTGATTCCTACCAATAATTGTAAATTAAGCCTAAGAATCATTGAACATCCCAAATTTACTTATGCATCATTCATCAAAGCTTAGAATCACATTGAGGCATCCCTAATTGGAGTATCCAATCGTATGCAACCATAACCTCTCATGGATTCATCCCTAATCACCTTGCAACATCAAAATAATCAATTTGGCTTATGGACATATTAAATAGGGCACATGAACAAAAAACAAATCTTGAAAGAGATAAGTGGATAATCATAATCAATTAACAAGTTAAACTAAATTAAATTCCTAGTTGAATTATCCATTTGAAATTAATGAATTTCTAAAAAGGGAAATTTAAAAAATCAAAATATCATAACCTTTCATCATTGCCTTTATGAGTTGTCAAGCTCTTTGGAAATATCCTAAAATATCTATTTTGGAGAGTCATGCCTAGTAATTACAATTCATAATTACTTGATAACTATTAACTCTAATATGGTTATATTTAATTCACTTAGGTTAGGTTTTAACCAATTACAAGCCTTAACTCAACCCTAACTCTCCATGGCTGAGAGTTAAATATTTAGACTATAAATACAAGGCCATACCTCTTCATTTATAAGTTTGGATATTGTAGATTTATTATGTAGGATTTTCTCTAATAAGCTTTTCCATAGTGTTATAATACCAAAATATTGTGCCAAACAATCACAAGCCACATCAAATATTATGGTACCAAGGAGAGAAGGATCCAACAAGTTTCATTTTCCAAAGACTACTTCATGTACAAGCTGAACAAGCCACTCAACAAATGATTTGGAGCTCCTAAGGAAGGTAACAGATTTGTTGTCTTTTATATTTTAGTTGTGCTTTCATTTATCTTTTATTATTAAGCCCCCCCCCCCAAGTTTTAGGCTTGGAGTGTAAGTGTTAGTGTGTTTTTATTTGAGTTTTCATTACTTGGACTAACATTATACTAACCTTCCTTCTTGGATTCCTATGATTACAAATGGAACACCCAATGGGACTTTAATCATCCCATACAAGCAAGGAGATCAAAATAAAACTTTTAATTTTTTGAATGAATGTTTAATAATCTTCAAAATTTGAGTTTTAACTTATTTTTTCACATATTCTATTTTGTTTAGTGATACATAGATTACACAAAGAGAGATAACACTTCCTTTTGATCAACATCAATCTTGTCATAACCAATGTTGACCTATGTGTGTAGAATAGAGCAAGGAATAAATGTGTTTAAATAATTTTTTTCTTTATTTTTCTAGTTTTGGTTTTGCTTCTAAGATCTTGAATGTTGTTTTACTGGCCATTTTATTGTAGGATCTAGTGTTGTTTCTTGGTTTTATACTCATACTGATAACCAAATTTTTGTGAAAATCCATAATATGTTTTTCTATTATTTGTATGAAAATAACACCGATCTATGTCAACCAACATCGATCCCTCTATGATCAACTGATGTCATTTTCTATAGACTGACATCGATTCCTATGTGGATTGACATTGATCTCTGAGATAGGAAAATAGATAAACCCAAGAGAAATTATCAAAATTTTGTTTATTAATTCACATAAGGGCTTCAAATAAGGAAAAAAGCCTCTAAAAATTGTAGGACCTAAGTTGGACAAAGACAAAAGTTTGAACATTGATTCATCTTAAACATTTTATTTGGTGTCTAAAAGGAGCTTAGCTATTTGTGAAAGTTTTTGAAAGCGTTTTTAACTAATGCCAAGGGGAAAATTTTCAAAACACATCTCATTTTGGTGAATTAAAATTAAATTTAATCACTTAGTTACATGCTCTTGATAATTTTCATTTTATGCCTTGTTTGTTTGAAGTTATTTATTTTCTCAAAATGATTGATGCATGTATGCTTTCCCCCATCTCCTTTAGGGAACTTAGGTGAGTAAAAGTGAGCATTATTTTCATTTGTTCCTTATCCAAAGGAGTGAAAATAATGTTATTAAGGCCCTACCTAAATTCATATGAATTGGGTGATCCAAACGTGACTCTAAATTAATTTCACTTGTCTTTTGTTTTCATGTATTTTGGCTTGTGAGAGAGAGTTCATCACCTCCTCATGGGTTATCTAGGGAAGCGCTGACATAGGAATTAATCTCCTAACATTTTTTCAACTCCATTACATGGTGGGGTATATAAATTGAGGTCAAATTATTGGGACATTTGTTTGAGTGGTTAAACAAAATCTATTAGTAAGATACTACCTCAAATTGTAGGGGTAAATCATACATCACACTATATTGAGCAAGTGATGGATGTATAGGATATGAAAAGGAAAATAAAATTTTAGAACAAGATAGTTAATTCAAATCCAAACTATTTGATCATCCCTTGTATTATCCACACTTGGGACCATTTATAAACATGCAAAAATTGATAGATTAGAATAAATCCACTTGCTACAGACATACTGTTGATGTAGGATGAGTAGCCTAAAGTTCCATGTTGTAGTAAAAACTCTTGGGAGAAGAGGGGGAATAAAAACCCTAGTTTTCATGTGTTTTTATTATTTTTATTAACATTTAAAATTCTCCCAAGAGAGAGTATATTGATAGTATTATGCAGACTTATTAGTTTTAGGATCTAGGATGTTACACAGTGTTTTATGTCATTTTATCCTTCATTTCTTGGTTTTTAATCTAATCTATCCATTTTATTTTTTATGCCACAACAAAATTATTCTTGTGTTTATACATCACTCCTTTATTTGAGGATGCTCTACGTTGGCCATTTTTTATCACACACCTTTGCCTTAGTCTTTTGACAAATCTTGTTTGTGTGTGTCACTTGACTAAAAAGGGTAACATTATGCTGCCAAAATCATTTAAAATTTTGTGCATTCGAGTCTTGAAACAACCATTGATCACATATTTAGATAATGATAATGTTATTACATTGCTCAAATTATTTCACATACTTATTTTCCTTGTATCCAAATGCAATTTTTTAAAACCAAGTCATGTATACATTTTGGGTCTTTACCTTATGCCATTATGATTTTAAATTTTGTCTATCTTCTTATTTATTCAAATAAGCCTAGTTTTCATTATTGTTTGTGCCTAGATTTGGGAGAAATATCCTATCTCCACGTGCATTTTGTTTCATTCCTTATGACAATTGACCAAGTTCATGTTTGATTATGAATGCCAAGTTTATGCCAAAGTGTTTCATATTTGTTAGATTAAATATCTCGCCTTTTTTTTAACGCTTAAATTTTGTGCCTTGTTTTTCCAAAAGACCTAGCATATGCTTATTTTGAGCCTAGATTTTGTGTTGCATTTGGCCAATAGACCTGCCAAATTTTATTTTCTTATATTAGACTTGTTTGAAACACTTTAAACTTAGAGTTTGGAATTTTTGTTTTTATTCATCTACTTAACCTTTTATGTGAGACATTTAATGTTAGACATCTAACATTAGATTATTTTTACAAAGTTTTTAGTGTAGACCATTTCAGAGATACAACTCCACCCCTATACTAAGTTAGACCAAGTTTGTACCCTTTATCCTTTGAACATTGTTTATTAGAGTTTGATGAACTCTAGGCCTTTTGAAAATCATTTTCATCATTGATATGGATATGTCTCATTAAGCTTATCATGTTGGATTAATTTATGACATAATGGCCATACAAATTGAATTTATTTGAGATCCCTATGGTGAAGAAGTGGTTTGTGAGATGTATCCTTGTACTCTTTAAAATAATCAATCTAGGGAACAAAGCCAATATCCTTAAGCATAATATGTAGTGATACCTTCTTTGGTTTGTTTAACATACAATCTTAGTCCCCTCATTATTCATGACATCTGATCCACCACCTATAATATTAACCCTCCTTCAAATTGTGTGATCAAACAAGCTCTAAAACATCCAAGGATTACCATTTTAAGACCTCATCTTTTGGATTGTACGACCAACCAAACTTCATAATGCCCTACCATTTCTATTATAGGACCTCAAATTTTGGATTATGTGAGCAACCAAGATTCATAATGCCCTACCATTTCCATTTTAGGACCTCATCCTTTGTATTTTTCAAATAACCAAGTTCCATGATGCCTTACCATTACCATTTGAGGACCTTATCCTTTATCTTGTGATAACATCAATACTTCATAATGCCCTACTATTACCATTATAGGCCCTTCCAAATATGGTAGCTCATTATCCTAACAAAGTTGTCAAAATACAAATCTATGGGTCATAGTTACTAACCTAGGCTATAAACCAACCTTTGTGAAGCCTATATTTACCCAATGACCAACCATTCTTCATCCATTCCCAACCATTCCCCACTTTAGAAAACCCATGCTAATTGTCCAACCAAAATAGAACTAATCAGTACCGATATAACTAATCCAATCATTTGAAGACCAAGATGTGTTCAAAATTGGTATTTTATAACTAATTATAAACTAAGGCAAAGAAAACCAACCAAACCATGAATTTTTTGTTGAACCAATCATTTGTGATAGTTCAAACTATGATGAATCACCTTTTAATCCTTTAGATATTATCAAATAATTTCCCTCTAATAAGCCAATATTTACTAATTCACTTCTTAATGATTATAACTACATTTGGGTAAATCATTATATTGACCATATGGCTATTTTTAAAGATCCTCCCTTTGACAAGCTAGTATTTATGGAGTTATCTCTTGACCTTTTCCCCATCATTGAGAGTCTTGCTTTGACAAACTTATCTCTATGGATCCCATTATATTGTCATAGGTCATTACTTGTCTAATACCAAATATTCAACAAGACATCATTATATAAGAATCCACACCAAATAAAGAATCAACATTAAAATTAGGTTATATTCTTGAATTGACATCATATTTAACATTAGAATTAGAACCACCATCAGTATCAACAATGGATTCAAATTCCTTTAAGTTAGAATCAGCTTTAAAAATAGAATACATTCATGGCTATTACAACATTGGTTATGCATGCCTCACAGATCAATTTGAATATATTTTTAATCCTTCCATAGTTTTTGAGGATGATTAATTTAGCATCGACACAAGTTCTCCTATTATATTCTATGAGGATTGTGCTACCTTTTCCCATGCTATTACCATTCCAAATGTCATTAAAACCAACCAACCAAGCTAGTTTATTAACCTTCCAATTCTCACAAGTGTCTATTGGGACCAATAGAATCACACCTTATTAAACTACAACCATGGAAACATATTAGTTACATAATATCATGGAGGCCAAGATCATAGTCATGTAAAATAAGGACAATATCTTAGTGAAACCTTTTTGAAGGCACTAGGGGATAATCAAAGTCCAAACTCAACATCTTCTAGTGAAACCTTTTCAAAGGTGATAAAGGACAATCAAAATAAAAAGTCAATGTTATTCAACGAAACATTTTTAGAGGTGCTATGGGATAATCAAGAAAACTTCATTAGTGAAAAACTCATTGAGGTGCTAATAGCTGAGCACAATAATTATTCATATCTTGATGAATATATTATCAAAGATGAAATAATTATAGCTTATAATTTATAGACTAATTAGATGGTAGTTACTCATAGGCCCAAATAAAATAAAAATATGGTGGTCTTATCGATACCATATTTATAAGTCTTTAGCCATGCCAAAACCAAAATTATATCAAATTGAGAATCAACAACATTATGTGTGCCTAAAAATCCTAATCTTCATTTGTTTCCCAACCATTATAAATTTCATTATCATCCACCTTTACATTTCCAAAACAAACCTATTAACCATTATTTATCTATATTTACCATACCTAGCCCACATTCCTTTGTAGAGGTTACAAAGACATCTTATCTCTATGTTTAAAGGAAATAGAATCAATGACCAATGAAAATCATAATGACATTATTGGAATCCAAATCTACAGTAGGTTCTTGATAGATCAACTATTTATGAGGTGTGGGATAGAAATTTGCATGATTGATTATTCTAGTTGTATCATTTATTGATCAAGACATGGATCTCAACATTAGAAATAATACCAAAATCATATACCTTGGCCAAAAACATTTACCTTGACATTTACCTATCTAGAAACTTTTACCATGCCTTTTATTTTTCCATTTACCTTGCCTTTACCATTCATCTTGTTATTTTTTTATACCCTATCATTAACCTTGCCTTATCACTTGGGGACAACCCCATTATCATTATATCCAACTTCAATCATATCATGTTCCTTATGTTGTAACCTATACCATTCTACCATGCCATCTTGATGAGACCAAAGCCTATGTTTAGCCATCCTACCCAACCCATTTTGGTCTTGGTTCCTTTGGTTCTTCTCGCACCTTTTATGAGGGGATTTTAATCCAATTTCATCAGTTTTAGAATTCCATGTTTAAATGATAGTCTATGAAAATAATGTGATAGTGTATCTTGGAAGTTATCTTTCCTTTTACATTTTCTTGGTGCCATTGATTATAACCACCAATAGTAAAATTAGTGTTCCACCTTGTGTTACTAATTATAACCACCTATGGGAAAATTAGTATTATAGACCTATGCTATTATTTCATAATTATAACTACCTATGTGAAAATTAGGAACAACACCTTTTTATCATGCATTGTAGCATCACCTTACCATTACTATTCTTATTTGCCTTATCATTTTCCTTTATTTGTGAACTTGTTGTGACCTAGTTGATTCCTACTACCTTTTGTGTGGGTAGAGCTACTATGACCTGAGGTCATTTTAGGACCATGTAGGCTGTGTTTGATTCATGTTGAGGTCATATCAATCCCCCTTTTCTATGCACTCTTTCCATTTTGTGAGTATCCTAAGCCAATTCTCTCACCATTTTATGAGTGATATCTTGTCAATCTCTAACAAGTTAAGATACCTCAAATTTACAAAAATATTCAAAATTTAAAAATCTAAAAACATTTATCGTACCTAAACCTAGTCAGTCTTCCTCAATCCACTCTACTAGGGCAAATCCATTATTAGGATGCTTTATATTACTTTTATTTTCAAGGTTTTATATGTGTTTATTTGCATTTTTTGTTTTTTGTTTATCTCCCTATTTGTTTTCTTTTGTTGTTATGCCTCAACTCAGTCTATATGCATTCATTAGGTGATTCTTTATGCATTATTATTGAGTCTATCCATATTCATATGTCAACATTATCATCATGGTATTTATCATTGGTGCATTGTTTTTAATTATTTATTAGATCAGGATTCAATCCTTATGTTTACCTAAGTTATCATGGTTTTTTATATCATTGTGCCTACCATCACATGCTAAAGCAAAAATCAACTCAAGAAATATTAAAAAAAATGAAGATGCAAAATATTATCCTTGATACCCTTGGAAAATCCTCCCACCCTTCTTGATCAAATCAATCCATTGATGCTTCTAGTTGTATCAATGTTAATATGGATGAGCATATCCACATTGGTGGGTACGACTGAATCATTCATAGTGATCATTTTTTTATTCTTATATGCATCTCTTTCATCATTTTTACACATCCTCATGTGCCTAGTTTTTTGTGGCTTATTTAGTCATTAGACAATCACATCTACATTTACACCCACTCATATTTAATCTATATGATAGATTATATCCTTGGTTTATGCTTTCTAATGTTCCCTACTAGAGCACAATAAAACATCCTTATTCAATCCAAGTTATTTTAATGATTATAACCACCTATGGGAAAGTCACTATTTCAACTCATCAGACCTAAGTAGAGCATATGCCCATACCACTAATTATAACCACCTACACAAAAATTAGTGTCTCAACCTTTGTTACTAATTATAACTACCTTTAGGGAAATTGGTACTTTTTAATTAATGTATGAAAGAATTGTATATATTGTATTAACCTTACCCATGGGTTAATTTCATTCTTATTCTTTCTTCTTTTTGAGGGACCACCCATCAAATGTATGTGTCAGCCACTCCCTTGAGGGGGCATCATTATATGTTTCCTAAACATTTTTTAGATCTTCTTCTTCAATCATTGTCTTATTTTCATCCTATCATTATTTTAGAAGATGTTATTGTGCCTATAGATTGTAACATCTTCCCAAATAGGGGAAAATTGTAGACACCTAAAACTGGCCACAACTAGATTTTGACCAGACTTCAAATCAGCTCCTACCAACCATTGCAAATTAAGCCTAAGAATCATTGAACATCCCAAATTAACTTGGGAATTATAATCAAAGCTAAGAATCATGTTGAGGCATCCCCAATTGGGGTATCCTATCGTATGTAACCATAACCTCTCATGGATTCATTCCTAATCACCTTTCAACATAACAATGATCAATTTGGCCTATGGACCTATTAAATAGAGCACACGAACAAAAATCAAATCTTGAAAGAACTAAATAGCTAATCAAAATTAATTAACAAGTTAAACTAGATTAAATGCCTAGTTGAATTATCTATTTGAAATTAATGAATATCTAAAAAAGGAAATTCAAAACTTCAAAATATCTTAGCCTTTCATCATTGCCTTTATGAGTTATCAAGCTCTTTGGAAATATCCTAAAATATCCACTTTGGAGAGTCATACCTAATAACTACAAATCATAATTACTTGATAGCTATTAACTCTACTAGGGTTATATTTGAATTATATAGGTTAGGTTTTAACCCATTATAGGCCTTAACTCAACCTTAACTCACCTTGGGTGAGAGTTAAATCCTTAGGCTATAAATATAAGGCCATACATCTTCATTTTTAAGCTTGGATATTGTAGAGTTATTATGTAAGATTTACTCCATGAATATTTGTAATAGTTTTATAATGCAAAAATCTTGAGCCAAGTAATCAAAAGTCACATCAAAGCCAATGGTGACAAAGAGAGAAGGATCTAACAAGATTTATTTGCCAAAGATTATTCGATGCACAAGCTAAGAAAGCCACTCAAAAAAGCATTTAGAGCTCCCAAGGAAGGTAAAGGATTTGTTGTCTTTTTTATTTTATTTATACTTTCATTTGTATTTTGTTACTAAGCTCCCCCTAAGTTCTAGGCTTAAAGTGTAAGTGTTAGTGTGTTTTTATTTGAGTTTTCATTACTTGGACTAACACTATACTAACCTCCCTTCTTGGATTCCTATGGAAAAAAATATAAGCTTGTAATAATAGTAGTTAATTATGACTAATTCATTTTTATTTATTTTGAAAAAATAAATAGTATTTATTTGAAATTATAATAGTTTATATTTAATATTGAAATGAAATATTATAATATAAAATAGTTTACATTTACTATTGTAATAAAATATTATAATAATAGTTTAAAATATACCAAAATTAAATTTATAATATTTTTTCACTATGAAATTAAATTTTAAAAGGTTTATTATGTCTAAAATAAGGGTTTTTATATTTTATATTTACTCCACATGGTATATTCAAAATTTGAAAATGTCACATTTTGAATAGGAGACAAATTTCAACACAATCAACAAATATTAACAGAACACATTCAAAATTTAAAAGTATAATGTTTTTGAATTGATTGAATATATTCATGATACATTACATTATAAATTTTTTGTAATTAAATCTATCAGATTTAGATTTTTATTTTTAAAAAAGAAAAATGAAGGAAATATGTAGAATATAACATTTAATCAACTTTCAATATTTTAGTTGAATGGAAGAAGATCATGGATTTTTTTTGTAGCAAGGAATCAATATCATGATTTTAAAGAAATAATAATGTTTAAAGTCACTCTAAGGGAGGACAATATATTACCTATTTGCATGAAAGAAGAGTAAAGCATTCATATGCAGGAATGAATAAATATTAGGAACATGTGCATGAAATTAACAATAGCTATGATAGGCAAGAAATTAATAAATGTTTCATAAAAAAATATCTACAATATCTTCAAATATTTTTGGGCACGTAACTCTTATTCAATAAAATTATTTTTTGAAGGCTTAAGTGGCAAATAATTGACAAAAACATGTTTGCAATTTTTTTTATGTCTCATTTCTAGAGTTTTGTACTTTAATTATTTTTTTATATTTTAATTAAATATTTCATTGTATATATGAGTATTTTTAATTTATGGAAATATTATTTTTTGAATATTTACTTTTTTATTTTTTATCATTTCTCTCAATACTAGTTTTCATTGAAATTCATGAACATTTCTTTCTTTCAATTGAAGGTCCATAAAAAAATTTAATATCTATTGTTATTTTATATCCATATTTTTTCCTGTTTAATGAATTTAATATAAAAAAATTTAAAAATTTTATTTAAAACTCTATCGACATTTTCCCACCTTGTGAACATTTTTTTTATTTGATTGGGTAAATAACCTAGTTTTACAAGGATACAAGAACCATAAAAGTATTATATTAAAAAGTAATAGGCCAACCAAGGCTAAACAACAAAAAATAGAAAAAAACTAGCTATAGCATACCAAAAGCAGAGAAAAAGATAACAAAAATAAGATCATGAGGGGGGGCTTCTAGTGTTTACTTCTCCTCGTCAAGTATCTTGTCTAGAACTCCCTACTTTATCTTGGAGACCTTTACCCTCATCTAATTTTTAGGTCCTTCTACACCATCACCTAGGAAGATCATGCATAGCCTTTTTTGGCCTTGTACATGCAAGGGTGTTTTCTTTATAAAGGTCAAGTTGGAGATCTCAGGTGTGGGGGTATCCATTATCTTCAATGACTACATAATAAGGGTCTAGTCTAGCTTAATAAAATGGACAAAGAATTTAATATTCAAGTTTTCTTACTTATGTAGGGAATTCCACTCTTGGATAAGGTTTATAAGGGTCAAACCAGTCTCATGTACCCTATTTTTTAATTTTTCAAGCTACTCATTATTTTTAGCTCATTAGACAGAAGGAATTTTCCCTTCTTTATGGCCTCTATGGAGGTACCTTCATATATAAATACTAGCTTAGGATTGGGAACAACTAACTTGAGAAAAATGTCTTTAATAGAATTTTTAGATAGACTGGCTTGGGGAGTACTAACAGATGGATGATAGGACCTCAAGGAGGGGATCTCGAGGAGGGGACCTCCTCTGGGGAGTCTTTTGGAGAGTCCTCTTTAGTAGAGGACCCCCTAAAGGGACCTCCCTCCCTTGAAAGTTTTAACAATGTTTAACAAGTAAAATAATAAGCCCTTGGTATAGAATGGGGTTAGACTCATTGACTTGGTAGACTAGGGAAATACATTTTAGTAACTTTAGTAGGTAGAATGGTAGGCTGATCTTATAACCTAGAAAATGGTTTAATAACAAAAAATGATGAGAAAATATTAAGGTATACTTACCCTCTAAGGTCATGTATCTCATCACTTGGAGGCATACCTTTGTCCATTATCATGGGAGATCTTCTTGAGGGAAACCCTTCTCATCAATCTTCATGAACTCATTTATTCAAAAGAAGCATTGAATGAGTTCTTGCTTCTTGGTCTAGTACTTATATGCCTTTTACCATTTGTAGGTCATGCCTATGGCCTCCTTAATGAATTCATCTATGACTGTGATCTAAATGCCCCGCATTACCACATTATGCTTACTCCACCCAATAATTAAATCCCAAGAAACATCAACATCATGTTGTGTAATTTACAACATTAGCTCTATGAGACCCCCTGCCTTACAATTTTCCATACCTTATTTTATACCCTTACCTTAGAAAATGAGGTAGGATCTAATCATTCTTTGTCTCCCCCTATTGGTGCAGTGATAAGAGATTTGAGATCAATGGATAGATGGTTTTATAATAGATGGGTTTGAACTATACAAAAAAAGGCTTGGGATACACATTGCCCTTCTTCTTGGGTAATTAAGCCACCTCATTCCTTCATAATGGAAATTCATAATTTTTAAAATCCAACTCTTGATAGGAACATTTCATGCATGTGATGGAATGATATCCCATTTAATCTATTGTACTTTCATCTCAAATGGTCATTAGGACATTATTGGGGACATGGCCTACTTCATGTTAGCTAGTTAAAAAGTTGAGATCAACTCCTATATTGGAAAGTAGATCTACCACTCCATTGCCTTCATGATATTTGTGTGTAATTTAGACTTATGCCATACCCATCAAATATAGCTTGGTGTCATCCATGATGTCTTTAATAGTGTGAAAATGGGTTATTTTATTGTCTAGATCATTTAGAATATTTAAAGAGTTTCCATCCATGATGATTCTTTCTAATTTGAGTCTGGAGGCCAATTAGATACCTCAAAGAGTTGCCTTGGCTTTAGTAAGGTGGTTTATTTGAGTTCCCAATGGACCCACATAAGTATCAATCACCTCTCCTTTGGAGTTAATTATGACTCCTCCCCCATATATGTCCTAGGTTTCCTTTAGAGAAACCATCAAAGTTTAATTTAGCCCATCCTTCTGTTAGAACCTTCCATTTTGTATATTTGTAGATGATCACTTTTAAGGTGGAACTTGGTTGTTGAACTATGTCCTAGTTGTTGAATATTTGTTATGTTGAAGAAATTTTAGGTTTTCTATCTAAGGGAGGAAAAACTTTCTAATTTTTAGTGATAGATTGGTAGAGTCAGAAGAAGGCCCCTTTAGGCTAGTGCCTTTTGCTTGAAAAGAGGATATCATTGTGGGCTTTCCATACACACCAAAACTAATGTGGAAGAGCTAAGTACCATAGTAAATCTAGGGATGGGATATTCTAGGGAGGTTTCCATTACTTTATGAGGTCAAACACATTATTCTATTTTACCCAAACCAAGTTGAATTTATTCAGCATCTAGTTCAAAAGTGCCAAATCGAAGGGGCAATTTAGGGCAATTTAAAAACAAGTGTTGGACCAAGTCCTTCATATTTATGCATAATGGGAATCTATTGGGGATAATCTTGCCTCTTTTATCCAAATTATCCACTATAAATATTTTATACTATTCCATTAGTGAAAATAAGAAGTTGACTTTGGGAGTTAGATGCTTAACCCAAAGATATTGCTAAAACTTCCATTCACTTTCCAGATTAAGGTCTATGGCATGTCTTGAGGCCATTGAATATGAGCCATTATCTTTATCAACCCATATAAAGTGTTCATCATTATAAATTATATAAATATATATATCTATCTAACTAATTAATTGAGAGTCTGTATTGTTTGTACCTCTTTTGTAGAGTGTCCTTTACTAGGGAACTTTTTCTAGTTTTTTGAACCTTCATTCACCACCTAGTAATATTTGACTTTTGAGTCCAATCTTTAATTGAGGTCCCTATAATAATTATCCTAAATTTATTATGAGGATAATGGGTATAGAATAACCATTCATCTTCATATAAGTCAATTTTATCCCCATTACCAATTTTCCATATCATGCATTTCTTTAAAAGGCCCTTGCAGTTGATGATTACCTTCTTGAAAGTAGGTCTATCCACAAGACCTTCTTCCTATAGAAGGTCATATACTTTAATTCCTTTCAAGTATTTGGATTTAAATATAATTTCCCATTCACTATGTTCCTTCATTAGTCTTCAACCCATTCTTACCAATAAGGCCATGTTCATAGATTTTAAACTTTGAAGGCCTAGACCATCATTTACTTTATGAAGATAGGATTTTTCCCATGCAATGAGGTTATACCTAAATATTTCTTTATTTCCCCTCCATAAAATTTTTCTTAGGATCTTTTTAATTTTATTAGCCACCTTGGAGTGTTTTCTAAAGATAGACATTTGGTAAATAATAATGCTCTGGATCAAGGCATTAAGGAGTTGGTATTTACCTTCTTGTGTTAGAAGGTGGCCTTTCCATCCTATAAGGTGCTTGTGTTAGAAGGTAGACCTTCCATCCTATAACATTTTTTTGTATTTGATAAATGAGAGGGTTTTAAATCTTAGATTTCATCTTTATTTCAAAAATTAGAATGCCCAAGTGACTTTCCAAAAATTTTCCCACCTGACATTCCAAAATTTTGGAAACTATTTTCTACTATAAGAGAGGAGTGTTAAATAAAAATAAAGAATTCTTTTGAAAATTGATGCACTAATTAAAAACATCTTTATAATTTTTTAGGATAAGTTTCAAGTGTTTGTCCTCCTTCACATAGGTTTCACCAAGAATAATGATGTCATCATCAAACTATTCATGCATGATAGGATCTGTATTAAGCACCACTAAAATTATTTTTATCAATCCTTAGGTGTGGGCCTTCAACAAGCTCCTATCTAGTATTTTTAAAAAAATGATCAAGAGGTAAGGAGAGAGGGGGTCACCTTGCCTTATCCCTATAAAATTAGTGAAAAATCCTTTTGGTATTCTATTTATGATCATTAAAAATTTAGGAGTGTCTATATAATTTTAGATGATCTTCCTAGTGTCATGATTAAATCCTAGCCTCTCTAGAATCAACATGAGGAAGAGTCAGGAGACTTGATTATAGGCTTTTGACATATCCAACGTAAGAAACATTCCCTACTTTGAGGATATAAATATGGAATAAATATATTTATGAACCAATATCTTATCATCTATTATTTGTTTATCAACCACATAATCCCCCTACTATTCCTTAGTGACTTTATGTAAGAAATGTTACATTTTCTTTACTAAGATTGAGGAGAATATTTTGTACATAGTATTGTAAAGGCTAGTAGGGAAGAAGTCTTGAATATTAGTAGCACTTTAAATTTTAGGTATCAACACTAAAAAGTGTTATTTATTTCTTTGAGCATTATTTTGGATTTGAAAAATTATCTAGCAGCTACCTCAACCTCATTGTGAACAATGCCCCAAGATTTCTAGAAGAAGAATGGAGGGAACCCATCAAGTTCTAAGGCTTTAGATCCTTCCATTTTCAATACCACACTTTTTATCTCCTCTTCATAGGGAACATTAGTAATGAATACATTATCAACATTAAATAAGACTTTATCAAAGTTATTCATTATGGAGGCTACTAGGTGATCATTTAGATGTCTTTCTTTTACGAGGAGATTTAAAAAAAATTATAGTATGGCAAGATATCTCCTACTCATCTCTGGTAATAGACCCATTTTATATTGATAGCTAAGATATTATATTAATGTTCCTATGTCTTATTTTTGAATGATGAAAAAACTTGGTATTCCTATATCCCTCTTTCAACCATGTGCACCTTGACTTTTGTCTACAATAAGATTCATGTTTTGATTTAAGGTTATGGAATTAGCATAGAAGCTATTTTTAATTGTAATGCATGTGTTCGCTATTACCACCCATAGAAAAAATATCTTCAATGATCGAGATTTCATCTTCTATATCCTTGTTTTGTAGGAAGATGTCTTCGAAGACTTAGTTATTCCAAATTTTTAGTTTTAATTTGAGGAAGCTAAGTTTTTTAATTAAGAATATACATGGTGGAGCATGAGAAATGTTCTTTCCACCATACCCTTAAGGATTTCATAAGATTATGATGATGAAGCCACATTATTTTGAATTTGAAGGGAGTGCATTTAGGTTTTAAGGTTTTATCTCCTTCAAAAATAAAGGGGTTATGATCAAACTCAATTTTGGGGAGGCAAGAGATCTTGTTAGAGAAGTGGATATCCTAGTTTAAGGAAATCAGGACTCTATCTAGTTAGACTTGGATCAAATTATCACCTATTATTCTATTGGACCATGTGAAAGGGTTTCTATTTAGGTCCACATCCAATAATCCTACATTTATAATGAAATCATTAAAAACCATCATTCTATTAGTGAATTCTATATGATCTCCTTTCTTATACCCTAGAGTGAGAGGGGTATTGAAATCCCTAATAATAATATAATTCCAACTATTTTAGGTACTTCAAAAGGATAAAAAGTTCCCCAAAGGTTATTTCTAGTGGATTTAGCATTTAGGGCATAGACATTGGATAATATCAATCTATCATTACTATTTAAGTATGTGAATAAGACAAAAATCTAGTCATTTATCTTCAATAAAAAATCTCCTCCCAAGTTTTCTAGGTTACAAAAAAATTCTAAGCCTCCAAAGGCACAATTGGAGTTTAAGGCTAATAAGTGATCATTTTTCCAAATTTCCCTAGTACAAGATTTGAGAATAGAAACAAACATTTTGGTTTCTTGGATGATAAGAATAAATGGGTCAACCTTTTTATTGTGATTAGAGAGAGTCCTATATTTCTTGGGGTTATTTAAACCCCTAACATTCCAAGAAAGGAATTTCATTTCTTACCCTAATGAATTTTAAGGTTTTGATGGGAACCCTTAAAATTCTCTTTAGCCATTTCTAAATTCCTTGTGACCATCCTGGGAGACCTTCCCACTAGTTTTAGTGAAACTCCAATGTTAGATTTCTTCTTCCCTCACTTGATTTTGGAGTTTGTGGTAAACCCATCATCTGAGGGAAGGTCTTGAGGGGGAGAAAGAGTCTAAAAACAATGCCCTAGTCTTTAATTTGCTTTAGAGACTTTAAAAGTGGGGAGAGAGGGGGATCCTTAGGAGGGGGAAGAATGGAATAGTCCAATCTCCTAAAATGGGGGATTTTCTAAACTAGAGGATGAACTAACTCAAAGACCAAGGTAGACTTAGGTGAAAGATGAGAACCCAAAGAGTGAGGTGGAGAAGAAATGGGGGGAGAAGGGACCATAGAGGATAAATTTGGGGGAGGGAGCTCCTAAGTAAATAATGTGTGGTAAGGGGGGAAGAGGGAGATGGGATGGGTTTAGGAGGGGAGAATAGAGGTTTAAGGTCAGGGGTGGGGGGAGGTCCACATGAGAGAGGGGTGACACACTTGGGAGGAGGGGTGACAAGTGCCCAATGAGAAGATGGGGGGAGAAGGAGGATAAGGTATGGAAGAAGGAGAAGGGGGGATAGGGGAAAAATAGGGAAAAGGAATATAGGGGGAAAAGGGGAAGGAAGGTAGGGGGAATCACCCCAATGGGGACCTTCTCACTCAAAGTTATTGAGTCATAAAATGAATCAAGATGAGAAAAAGAGCTATTATAAGGAATACCTTTTGAGCTACTAGATAGTAGAGCATTTAGAGAAGCTATGGGAGAACCAATTTTGAGAGACTACTTTATCTTAATGTCCTTTCTTGATGCTTCTTTACTAGACCACTTCTACATGGGGGTGGAAAAGTCCTAGCATTTATTTGGGTAGTCTCTCAACATATGTCTCAGGATGTTACAATGTGGGTAGATGATAGCATTGTTCTTGTACACTATTATCTACATCCATTCATCATATTTTGACTTAATCTTGATCTCATGCAACATGGGCTTATTCATATGTATAAAAACATGCACATGGGTTACTACCATTCTTAGATGAGAAAGAGTAATGGGTTAATATTGATAGGTTGCCCCAATTCCCTAGTAATACCAATAATGACCTCTGGGTGCCAATATTCTAATGGGAGTTTAATAAGAATAACCCACATTAGAACATCATCCATAGTAGTGTTGTTGAGATTCAACTCGGCCTTCTACCTCCAAACAAACATGCTCACATTTCCCATGAGTTACGACCCTTACAAGAGAAACTTTATGAAATCCTCTTGTAGAGAAAAATTAACTAGGAAGAAACCCCTTGTCAAAATGATCACCTCCAAGTATCCTTTGGGTTTTCACCTATATTTGGACCAATTATGAAAAGCATCAATATTTAGATGGAGGCTATTCACTTTGGCTAAGATGGTTTTGGTGAGATCCACATTAGCCTCCTCCACCACAGGGTTAGGAAAAGGGATGAAAACCCCATCATTAGATTTTTCTAGGAAAATATTAAAGTTCAAAAGATCCTATCCCACTAGAGTTTTGCCTTTAACCATGTCCACCCAACATAATTTAGAGGCACGTGGATCAAGTTTTTCCTAGGTAAGGATGATCTTGTCTACCTATTTCTAGGTGAAATTTGAGTCTTTTGGGCCTTTATCCATTAGTAAAAACCCATGATTTGGGTCATGTGGGGCCATGTTGATTGCATGGGGAGCATAGTCATTCAAGCACATTCCTTCTGGAATCCAGGCACTATCCATAAGATTGTTCTACTTTTCCTGCTCAAGCAAGAATTCAAATTGCTAAAGGTCCTCCATAGTGTAACCTTCCTCACTCACCATATAGTCCCCACCTTGAGAACATTATATGATAAAATCTAAATCTTTTATTTAAAACACTATCCATAAAAAGCCCTTTAATTTTAATTTTAATTTTTACTTTCCCATTTCTTTATGTAGTTTAAAAATAATTTATTTTATTTTATTTTGTTGACTATGATACATAATTAAAAAACTATATTTTACATAAATATATGCAAATATATAAAATTTAAACTAATTCTTTTACTTTTTCCAATTTATTAAATTTGAAAGCTTCTTTGTTGTACAATATTTTAAATACTATAGACAAAGGATTTAAATTTTAGTTATTTTTATTTTTTTGGTTACAAAAGGTAAAAAATCTACTTTAAAATTTTTTTTCTAAAATATTTATTTTAATGACATTCTATTTTTAAAAAATTATATTATATTTTATTTTATTTTATTTAAAAATATTTATTTTGCAATGTTTTGTTAATTGGATTAGATCCACTCAAAATGACATATAAATAAAATAAACAAATTATTTTATAACTATTTTTATTCATATTATATGTCTATAATTATAGTTTGATTAAATTTATGACTACTCTTAATGAATTAAGTTTGTGTTGATTTGATTCTACGAGAGAATTGTCCATACATTAAAAAATATGACTACCCATTTTTAAAAATTTGATGAATTCTATGAATTCTAAAGAGTGGATGATAGCCTGTTGCAAAATTAACTAGCATTAGTTGTAAATTCACATCAAAAAGTTAAAACTTACACTTGCCTATTTCATTTTTAAAAAATTTAAAAACCCTAATAATAATAAATTAGGTTAAAAATAGTCTCCATGTAAGTCCACACCATATGGAAGTCTAAATTAGATAATGGATTTAGAGTGGGAATTATAACTACCAATATATGTAATCCCACACCAAAATTTTGAATATATAAATCCTATTTATTTTCATAGAACTTAAAAAAACCTAATAATAATAACTCAATATTTGTTATCCACATTCTACTATGGTTTAAGAGTGGTATCTACCCATTCAAAAACTTAACCTTGTCTTGAATTTCTAAGAGAATCCTCTATACATAAAAAAGGATAATAACCATTTCCAAAAATCTAACTTATTAACTTGATTCTCTATGAAAAGTGATGTTCCCCTACTGAAATATTTTCTAAACCCACACCCATGAAATGATAATGTTTGAAATTGGTGGCCATCCACTCTACTAAAAAAAGCTAATGAGAGAAAGTGAATAGTGAGTGGATGCCCATTACAAAATTAAACCATTTTAACTTGATTATCTAAGAGAATCCTTTGTATGTAAATAAAAGGTAGTTGTTCATTCTAAAAAAGTAAGGTTAACCAACTATTTTAGAATGGGATACCACTTGTACTTATATCCCTTTGGAATATGAGAATTTATGATCTCTTGATAAAATATTTTATAAGTTCTTGAATTTTAAATATGTTACCCTACATACCCACTACAACATAGGATTAGGGATCTATGTTGTTTTACAGAATAATATGTTTAAGTAATTTGGACTAGTGACTTTTTAAAAAGTGTTGAATGATAATGTTTGGAGTGGGTGGCTCAAATTTTTTTAAATAACTACCACTAAATGTAAGTCCACACTAAATTTATATACAAATAATATTTCCATATTTATTTATTTGTAATTTAAAAAATGATATATAATTATTGTTATGTATAATTACATATTATGATTATTATGTATATTTTAGAATGTTAATATTCAATATTCAATTACAAAAAATAATATTTATATATAGTTTATATAATTTTTAGTATGTAATTATATACAATAGTATTGATACATACCATATTTTTAGACTAAAGGTGTTCAAATAATATTAATCTATAAATAAATTTCATCATAGATAAGGTTAATTTTAGGTAGTTGTACAAATTATGACTTATATAGCATGTGTGAAGGATTCAAAGAAGTCTCTTGATATCCCCATAGGTTATTTTTAGGTCCAATAAGATTTAACAAGTCCAAATTTGAGTAAAATTAGTTTCTCTCTCTTATTTATCTCTTATACAAGTCAATAAGGTCTAATATTTTTCTATTAGTACAGACATGAGAAGAGGAAGTGAGGTGAGTGAACTTGGGGGATGTTAGTAATCCTCATGAGCTCTCATTTCATGTTCATGTTTATAGGATTGGTGATTTTTACTATATGGACAATCACTATGTTTTTTGTCACCTCTAAGTTTCCTTCACATTCCCAACATCTTAGTTTTTTCATCTATTTGCATTGGTCTATGTGAACCAAATGGTGTATGTAAAATTTCAAAATTCTTCCTTTTCATGTGGATTTAAATCTAGTTTTCATGTGTGAACATAGATAGATGGGAAAGATCACTCTCTTATTCTAGAATTGAATGTCAATGAAGTTTGCATAATAGTGTTTTGGTAATGGTAGAGTTTCATCTCATATGAGCAATTCCAAGTCAAGGTAATAAACTTGTGTTCACCCCCTCAAAACATGGAAGTCAATTTCTTCATTGAGGGTTTGTATTAAAGATATATTCAAGGTGCTCAAATACAAAGAAGGAAAGATAAGCTAAGGACCTAATGAGACTATAGGATAATGACTATGCAGGTAATGGAGGTAGATCGATATGATGTATCGAGAGTAGTTTAAGGTTGACAATGCAATAGAAGAAACCTATTTTGATATAGGACTAACATTATAAAAGATTATGAAGCAATAATAAGAGAGACAATCTAAGACTATACACAGTAATTAATCCTACATGAATACCATAGAGGCCTGAGATATTAAAAAATCTAAAAGAGATTCAAGGAATGTGATTTTCGGTCCTAACCATGAGGTAGGTCTCATGTTATACTTGTTGCGATGGCAAGACATCTTCAAACTCAGCATAGGATTAAATACCTTGAGATCAATTTCCATAGACTAGAAAAGAGGTGTAGAGTTCAAATTTATTACTAGGAACACTTACCTTAATTTCTCTATAATGGGTTTTGCTCATACACAGTGCCATATATTGATGGAGGTATATGAGTTGTAAAATTTTGACATAATAAGGAGATTGTTTGTTAAATAAAAAAGGTTGTTAAAGTGGGGTTTTAGATCAGTAAAGACCTAATGGAAACACTTAGTAAAATATATTTCATGTAGGTTAAAATGGGCCAAATGAACTTGCAATCGGAAAGTGACCTATAGTGTATCGATGGTGAGTGATAAGAGAATGGTTTTAAGGTAGAGGTAAACCCATTTAGGTGTGAGATACAATCAATAAATTTAGGAGGAATATGAAGGTGTGTAACACAATTATAAAAAATATATAATAAATTATAGGAAACTCTTTACTTATTTAATGCACACCTATAGTTTAGTCCATACTACAGAACTAGTCTAAGTTAATGAGAGGTGCAATCTTGGTTGGTAGGTAGAGGTGTAAGATAGTATAAACACATTAAAATAACTCTCATATTAATTATATCACACTATATATGATTATTATAGATAAATAAAACATGATAAAATGTGAGAAAATAGGTTTAAAACCTAATTCCCAGTCAAGCAAAACCTTGCACTTGCAGTCACAGTCTTAGAAGCTAGTTTTAGGAATTTGAGTTATTAAGAGCCTTTGGAGCATATTAAAAGCTTGAGATTTGATAAATAATTTAATAATGACATAAAATATACATCAATATTCTTATTTTGGCCATACTAACATGGAAAATGTCCTTTGTTTTGTCTTAGACTAGAGGGAATTTGTGAACAATACAATCTATAAATGTAGTCTACATAAATGGTGAGAGGATGAAATGATAGAGTCTTAATGACTGTAGGATTATTTTTAAGGTTTAATTGAAGATGGATAAGTGTCAAAAATCACCTAAATTAATTCTAAACACTTAGAAGTGGTCATAAAAATAAAAACATAATCTATATATATTATGCCTATAAACTAAGCATGAACCAATAGGTGCCTAAATTCATTCATGTGACCATATGATCTTCCCAAGCAAGTTGATATCATTCATGGGAGAGTGTATAATCCATGAGAGTAATTGGTTTATAGAGAGGAACCTAGAATTGGTAATTTTGGCCTCATTCTCTCTAAGGAGTGTCTAAAATTCATAATAGGAACTCAAGAGCCAACTTATTTTACTCATATCTATAAGGACAAGATACATGGGATCTCAATCACTTAGGGACAGTTGAGGGAGGTCTTGAACTCAGAATTTATGTAATTTATTCTAGGGTTAAGTGTCTAAGTTTTATGAATCATTTTTAACAAGATAAATGACCTAAAACCCTTCTAAGAACCCAATGAAGAAGATATGAATGGAAATACATCTAAGAGGGGTCAATTGATTTATAAAGTGTTTTGGATCCATTTTTAACTCTCTTAGGCTCTTTGACATCTAGTTATTCTATACTGCCAATTGTACAAACATGCCTGATTCTATGGGTTTTTAGGATTTAAGGTGTTTTATAGGTATAAAAGAGAATGGATAGGTGAGAACTATTATTTGAGGTGTGTGAATACATTTATAATACCTCATACCCAATTCTCATCTCAGTAATGCATGAAAACCCCTTTACTAGACTATTTGTTATAGGTAGTCTTAGAAAAAATAGTGAGAAAGCAATATGACTACCAAATTGGAGATGATAAGTATGGTTTGAATTTTTAATTGAGGTGTACATGATAAAAAAAAGGAAAAATAAGATCTAAATCTATGTCTCACACTCCTATAACGAAATCTCTTGGACATATATAAGTCTTTATAGTGACAAGTGTGAAAATCTAGGCCTAAAAGGGTAATGAGTGACTGCAGGGAAGTAAATGATGATTGGAAAAGAGAGGATCATTAGTTGAGGAGTGCATAATGATTTCATAGGTATTATTTCCATATTCTCATTTTTGGGTATGTGTTTCAATGACTGCTATAATATTTCAATACAAGTTAGTGTACTCCTCATCATCAAGGCAATTTCAAGAAAGATCATGGAGTGTCCCTTATCCAACTTGAATAAGATGTTATGTTTGTGATGGAAACTTGTCCAAGACAAAATTCATGATCTATTTTCCAATTATTTCACTTGAATTTTAAATATTTTTCAAGATTTGACACTTGGCATCATGACTATTCAACATCACTTTCTCTCTCTCCTCTCCTATGATCTATATATTCAAGCCATTTTGGCATTCTAAAAAATCCATAATTGGTATGGTGAATCCCTACTTATTTTGCCTTTTAAATAAAGTTATGAAGTTGTTTTTGTCTCTACAATTATTTCCTAACCATGTCAAGTAGTTTATTTTGATGACAAGTGATGAATGTCTTCTCCTTGCTTTCATTATGCTCTTATATGCATTATGTGAGTAGTAGCATTTATTCTAATAAGTCTCATGAAGTAGAATTATTTGTTAAGGTGTATTTAAAGTGTGAGAGATATTATTAGTGTCTAGGATCAAACCTTGTTTTCACCCACCTCTAGATATGAATAGAAATCTACCTCCATGTAGAAAAAGTTATGCTAGAAGAACATTTGAGTTGGGATTTGTTTTAGTAGTCTTATTTCTTAGTGAAAATGCAAGTATGTTTGTGGAGTTATCTTTAGTGTTTCAATTGCATTAGTATATGTTTATTTTATGTTTAATTCTTCACTTTTCACCACTAATAGTGATTAGTCTAGTGTAGTGTATGAGCCTAAAAGATAGATCAAGGGAGATAGCCCTTTCAAATCTAGAGATCTATCTCTTATAGGAGCTTGCTTATATGTAGAGATAGTTACATTTTATCCCAAATTTGAGAAGGTCTCCTTGAATTATCTAGGGTGAAAATTTGGGATATGATAGTTTTGGCATGCTTGGTAAGACCTGAAGTCCAAGAAGGTTATTCAAGGTGGATGTTGTTCTTGAAAATAAGAGGCTATAATAATCTACTTCCTATAGTATCTAGTGACTTCAACATTTGAATAATGGTTGTAGACTAGTGTATTATTTCATGCCTAAGGTAAAAAAAAGGTATCTTACTAAAGGAATTCCTTTAATTACAAGAGCATATTCTTTATTACTATAAATCAAATAGATTTGTTATCACCCACGCTTATCCAAAGAAGTCATACCTTGCTCACAAACCTATATGAAAGTTTTTCATTGGCCCATTCTTGCAAAGTCCTAAATCTACCATGGAAAGGAACCTACCTTTTATTTCCTTCAATGGCTATAGTCCTCTAATAATTTCCCACTATGATGGCATTCCCATATCTTCCCTCAAAAGTGTTCACTCATACACCAGTGAGACTATCATTACCCCTATTGAGTCTATTAGAAACATTGCTAACTTCTACAATATCCATCACATCATTGAGGAGAGCATATCAATCATGTTTTCTGTTATCTCTTTCAAAGGAAAATATCTTGACTACTATGGTACATTTTCCCTTAAATATATTACCATATGGGATAATTTGAGAGATTATTTGAGTAGAAGATTTGAAGACAAGAGTGATAACTTGTCATTGACTAATCAATTAACCAGCATAAGGAGATCACCTTAGGAAGTCATTCAACATAATATTTTAGAAGACATGGGATAGAATCCCAATATTGGTAGGATCCAAAACTCACCATGTTTTCCTTTACCATCTTAAAGCTTATGATAATGATATTTCTATTATTATACAATCTATGGGAGGGATCACATTGCCTAATGCCTATGAAGTGGCCATAAGGGTAGAGAATTATTTGATTTAGGATGGTAAGATTAAACCAATACCCTCATGCCTCTATTTCCTAATTTTCAAACCCCTATACCTGATTTTACTCTCATTCCTACACCTAAACATAAGCATGTTGCCCCTAGTCAACCAAGTAAGTCTAATGAGGGAGAAAGAAAGAGAGTTATGGATTAAGAAATATTAGGTCTCAAGAGGATCATAAAACATAAAAAAGTGAGGATTTTCCAAATACAATATCAACATAATCATTCCTACCATAACTATCAAGGAAATATACCACCCTTTCAAGGTCCTCCTCTAGGTCAAGGATAACTAGTTCAATTAAAATACTATAATGGTTATAATCCAAATGATCTTTCCACCTCAAGAGAATTAGTTTCAACTCAAAACAACCTTTCTCAAGAGGATAATTGTCAACCTTTATGGGATCAACATCATGATCCATATACCTATGTCAATTCAGGAATAATGCTAGTCGTGACATAAGATAAGGTACCTAATAGAAGAGAAAATAATGGAAATAGTGTTCAAGTGGGGTCTACCTTAGTCAATTGGTACCAAGATGATTCATGTGTTGTGAAATATCAAGGGAAGTCAAGCAAGGATTCAAGTCCTATAGGTATAAACATAAGGGCCAAGACAAAATCAATTGAAGAGGTTTAAGGGGATGTTAATGGTCCACTAATAAATTTATAAAACATTAAAAAGGTTAGGTATGTCTAATGTATTTCCAAGTACATAAGTAGATATAATAAATCAAAATGTTAAAAACTCTCTCACAACTCAAAATTCTCAAGGTATAGGTATTACTATTCATACTAGTGGACAAGCTAAGGTTAGTGGCTCTTTCACTAACATTATAGAGAATATGAATAAGGCTAATATCAATGTGTCAATGTGGGATAAACTTTCAATACTTGGACAAGTAAACCTACTCTAAGAAGAGATATCCAAGATTAGTTTGGTAACCAAAAAACCTAGTGAGAAATAGGTTGCCTTGACAAACACTTTGAATCCTAGTGAAGGATAGTCAAACAAGGTTGAAAAGGTATACAAACCTCCTCCTTTATATCTCTACATTATCATTGGAGGTGCCTTGGTTCACAACTATTTTATTGATAGTGGAGCAAGTACTTATGTCATGTCCAAGCAAGTAGATGATAAGTTGAATTGAAATATGAGACTTATGCCAAAAGAGTGATAAAACTAGATGGGTCAATTTCCAAGACAATTGTCATAATAAAAGGTTTGAAAATTATTATTCATTCTTGTCCTAATTTCACTACTACTCAAGATGTTATACTTTTGGACGTACCACCTCACTTTACACTTTGTTTTTTAAGAGAGTTTATTGCTAAGATTGGAAGATACCCAAATTTAGATTGGTCCTACATGCCATTTATGACTAGGTATGGTGTAAAGGTGTAAATCAAATTTGAACCTCTATCTATTTTTCATGTAGAGACATATGTGCCTTATAAATCTATCATGATTTTTAATATCACTGATGAAGATGATCACTCTAG
Organism: Torreya grandis; assembly: GCA_037957365.1. Lineage (NCBI taxonomy): Eukaryota > Viridiplantae > Streptophyta > Pinopsida > Cupressales > Taxaceae > Torreya > Torreya grandis. The sequence goes on from JARHVA010000428.1 coordinate 165,612, forward strand.
TGATAAATAGCCTATAACTCTTCTTTATGGCATAGCTAACTTGTATCTTGATGAGTGGGGAGCTAAGAAATATGGATTTGAAGAAATTAGTCTTGGTACATACATCCTCCATGAAAAATATGATGGTGTTGTTGAGTCAGATTTTGATGACACTCTTGAAAATTTTACATAGGGAAACTATTTTTTACAAATCGATCTTGACATTCATATCCCAACTGTAGCAAAGTATGATAATAATAGGGAGAACTCAATTCTACTTACCAAGGAAGATAACACTCATGATCATGAAACTCAAGAAGAAGTGGAGGATATGTGGAAATAATTCAATGCCATAATGCAAGAGATTAAGGAGGTATGTAGGTCTATAAATTTTCAAAATTAATACAAAAATAATGATGAGGTCAATCATGTTCCTAATGCGCACAAGGAAGAGCATCAGGTCTCTACCAAGTAACAAATAACCTTAATAGACCATAAATTATTTGATGAGCACAAATAAGACTACCTTGATGACTCCCAACAATAAGGATATCATAGTTTAGATGAATTTAAAGCTAAGGACTATTCCATGACTCCAAATGATCAGATTAAGGAGTGTCAAGTGAATATGATAGAGTTAAAACAAGATGTAAATTCAAACAAACCTTTAAGAGAGATGGATGGAGTGTTCATGATAGATCCAAGTGATACACTTGCAGTCAACAAAGGATCTACCAATGTTATGTCATTTGACTATCTCCATAAACAAGTATATCACACCAAGACACAATAGAAGGAACCAAGACACACACTTGTGCTCTCATATATTTTCATTGGTCTATATGAACTAAATGGTGTATATAAAATTACAAATAATATTTTTCTTTTTCATTTGGATTTAAATTTAGTTAGCACATGTGAGCATATAGATATGATAAAGATCACTCTCTTATGCTAGAAATGAATGCCAATAAAGTCTATAGAATAGTGTTTTCGTAATGGAAAAGTTTCATCTCCTTTGAGTGGTTCCAGGTCAAGGTAATACACCTATCTTCACCCCCTCAGAACATGAAATTTAGTTTGTCCATTAAGTATTTACATTGAAGATATCTTCAAGGCACTCAAAGATAATGAAGGGTAGATAAGATAAGGACCTAATGAGACCATTGGATTGTGACTGTGTAGTCAATGGAGGCAGAGTGATAGGATGTATTGAGAGTAGTTTAAGGTTGATAATGCAAGAGAAGAAACCTATTTTGATATAGGATTAACATTTTAAGATATAATGAAGCAATAATAAGAGGGATAGTCCAATATTATACACATTCACTAATCCCACATGAATGCCATAGAGGCCTCAGATATTGATAAATCTAAAATAGATTCAAAGAATGTTATTTATGGGCCTAACCATGAGATAGGTCTCATAATATACTTATTAATATGGTAATACATCTTTAAACTTAACATATGATCAAATACTTTGAGATTAATGTCCATAAACTAGATTAGAGGTACAGAGTTGAAAGTTACAAATGGGACTAATTATCTTAAATTATCCTAAATAGGTTTTTCTCATACACATTTCCATATATTGATGGAGATATATGAGGTCTAATCAAGTCTAACAGATTATCTCTTGTAGCCTAGACCTAAAGGTAACATTTTAACACAAGAAAGAGATTGTTTAATGAAGATAAAAGGATAGTTAAGTGGGGTTTTAGCTTAGTCAAGACTTGATGGAAACACTTAATAAAATATAGTTCCTATAAGTTAAAATGGTCCAAATGAACCTACAACTGGAAAGTGACATATAATGTGTTGATGGTGAGTGATAAGAGCATGGTTTCAAGGCAGAAGTAAACCTATTCAGGTGTGAGATACCATTAGTTAAATTAGGGTGAATTTTAAGGTGTGTAACATAATTATCAAACATATATAATTAACAATAAGAAACTTTTCACTTATATAATGTATTCCCATAGTTTGGTCCATACTATAAAACTAGTCTAAGATAATGAAAGGTGCAAGTTTGGTTGGTAAGCAGAGTTGTATGATAGTATAACTAGATTGAAATCACTCTCTAGGTGATGATATCACACTATATGTGATTATAAAAGATAAATAAAACATTAATAAAGGTGATAAAATAATTTTCAAACCTAATTATTAGTCAATCAAAAATGTGCACTTGCAGTCATAGTCCTAGAAGCTAGTTTTGATAATTTGCAAAGTTGAGGGCCCTTGGAGCATAGTCAGAGCTTAAGACTTAGTACCAAAGGTCATCATGACATAAAATATATCTCCATGGTATCATTTTGGGTATAATAATAGGGTAATTTTCCTTTATTATAAATCCTCATACCCAATTCTCATCTTAGTGATGCATGAAAACCCCTCTAGTAAACTATTTGTTTCAGGTAGTCTTAGACAAAATAATGAAAAGGCAATGTGACTGCTAAATTAGAGATGAAAATTATGGTTTTAATTTTTAATTAAGGTATATATGGTATATCAAAGTAAAAATAAGGTTTTATTAGGTGTCTCACACTACTATAATGAATTCTTTTGGACATATACAAGTCACTACAGTGATAAGTATGAGAATATAGGCCTAGAAGGCTAATGAGTAACTACAGGGAAATAATTCACAATTAGAAAATAGAGGATAATTATTTGAGGAGTGGAGAATGAATTAATAGGTATTTTTTCCATTTTTTCATGTTAGGGTATATGTTTCAATGACTGATAAAATAATTCAAGACAAGTTAGTGGACTCCTCATCATCAAGGCAATTTCAAGAAAGATCTTGGAGTATCCCTTCACCAACTTGAAGAAGATGTTATTTTTGTGATGAAAAATTGTCTAAAACCAACTTCATGATCTATTTTCTAACTCTTGATCTTGTATTATAACTATTTTTCAAGCTTTGAAACTTTACATTATGACTGTTTAACTTCACATTCTCTCTCTCCTCTCCTATGCTCTATATATTCAAGCCATTTTGGCAATGTAAAAAAATTAAAATTGGTATGGAAAAGACCTAGTGGTTTTGACATCTTTATTTTCCTTTGAATAAAGTTTTGAATTTAATTTTCTATCTACAATTCTTTCCTAAGTATGTTAATTAGTGTATTTGGATGATAAGTCATTAATGTCTTCCCCTTGTTGCCATTCTACTCTTGTATGCATTGTGTGAGTAGTATCATTTATTATAATAAATCTCATGAAGTGTAACTATTTGTTAATGTGTATTTTAAGTGTGAGATATATTAATAGTATCTAGTATCAGACCTTATTTTTACCCACCTCTGGATATGGATAAAAATCTACCTCCATGTAAAACATTTATGTTAGAAGAACATTTGAGTTGGGATTAGTTTTAGTAGTATTATTTCTTAGTGCCAATGTAATTATGTTTTTGGAGTTATCTTTGGTGTATCACCTTCATTAGTATAGGTTGATTTTATTTTCCCTTCTTCCCTTTTCACCCTCAATATTGATTATTTTAGTGTAGTGTGTGAGCCTAGAATATAGATCAGGGGAGATATCCCTTTAAAATATAGAGATATATATCTTATAGTATCTTGTCTATATTCAGAGATAGTTTCATGTTATCCCAAATTTGAGAAGGTCTCCTTAACTTCTCTAAGGTGCCAATTTGGGATATAACACTAAGCATTATGAGAGAAGGGTGGCTTAATGTTTTGAGTTCATATTTTCTCACTCAGAATGTTTACATTCCTCATTCATTATAGATTTATGGTTTCTTGTAAATAGAACATAAAAATATATCCTAATGAAATATCTACATCCTCATCTATTATAGTTGCATGGATTCCTAAAAATAGAACACAATATCTTAAAATAATTGCATTCAATGAGACCACATCTATTTCATGTTTTATGGGTGAAAATTCATATGCCTTCCATATGAATCCATAATTTACATACATTTACAAACCATAAATCATAAAAAAATATTAAAACACATATATAAATTTCCCATGCACTAAACAAATAAGTGACAAGTTTATATTCTATAAAACTGAGACCTTCTTATAGATACCCAGTTCCATTATATAACACATGGATCAAAGTAATACATTTAAAATTGAAAATTAAATGTGTTAAATATTTTTTCTAGTACAATCAAGGAGTTGATAACTTCATCCACCATATACATTTTAATAAGTTACCAAATAAAGAGTAGTAGGGCATGCATGTTTTTGTGTTAGCACAAACACTAGAGTTTGATTTTTTCCTCCCTTTACATGATCAATTATTGATGTGTATGTTGGTTTGGTCATTTTATACCTTAGATTTATATATTTTTCTCTATCAATGCCCTAAATGTGAATATCTAATGGTATTGATGGAATATAGGTAAAAAATTAAAGAATCCATGAATAGTGACCCAATCCATTCTTTAATATTTTTGACATTTACAAGAGAATTAAAAAGAGATAATTTAAATTCATCAATATGTTTTCTTATTTTAATTAAAATACATCCCAAAACACTTATTTTTGGATGGCACCACTCTTTCTAACAATTAAATGAAGCTCATTGACAATGAAAAGGTTAACTTTCTAAAAACATTTTCATTACTTTAATCTGCAATACATAAAACCCCATTTCTTAAGTTTACTTATAATAATTTGATCATTCTCAAGGGGATTAAAATTAGTTGTAATTTTACCTATAAAAAACACTACTTTCTATCCTTGAAATTTTACAAATCTTACTCTAAGTCACAATATCTTTCCTATGAAAGATGTCACATCCTATCCCACTCTACAAAAACTTTTTAAGTATTAGTAATGGATAAGGAAATAATGATTTTTCATTATAATTTTAATTTAATATATAGATATTAATGATATATGATTGGTATTTATCTTGTTTATTTTAGTGATCAGTTATGTTGGAGGATATTTACATATGTGTATGAATGTACTATGTTATATGATCATGTTTGATTGTGACTTCATTTACAAATTTTATTTGTAGATTTAATTACATTAAAATAGTTCATTAATAATTTTATATATTTTGAGTACTTATTTATATTTTTATAATATGGACTAACTACTTTTTGTTTGATTGAGGTGGTTCATGAATGTCTTACCCTCACAAATGGTACAAAGGAATAATATAATAGGAGAGGAAGGTATAAATATTAGCAATGGGGATAAAGAGAACTAAACCAAAACCATATATAAACACCACACTCTTGTTTTATTATATGAAATGAATATAAATCAATATTATTCTAAAATTTTGAGTGTTGTTTTCATTATTTTTCCTTATAGATACTAAGGCATGTTTTCATTTATTTTGAGTTGTTACTTATCTTGATGTTTTAATTTGCATAATATATGTAGATTTTGTATTAGCTATAATGTTTCCATTAAAAATTCATATAAATTAGATTATCTTGATTTATGTAAGCTAAACCATTTACATGTTTTAAATCTTAGGAGAGTGTTGGGTGTTTATTGATCTTGTTTAATTCTTTACTTTATGCCCCTTTTTGGTTACAAACTAGGGGTGGGGTATAATAGGGTAAAAGCACCCAAAGAAATTTAATTAAAATAATTTTGTTAATTTGAAACTTTAGATTTTATTTGGTAAATATTTATTAGTAAATTTTCCTGAATTTGAAGGGAAAAAATTAGGTTCTAGTTCTGTTATGTTTGATTTGGACATTCTAACAATGATGAAGAAATTACATGTGGTGGCTATGCTAGAAATTATGATATGAGACTATAAATTAGCAAGAATAGTATGTAGATCAGGTGAAAGTGAAGGTGATTTCATAATGAATCACTTGTAGTTTAGTAGGAGAGGTGATTGACCATGTAAAACGTGGATGGAGTTTGGAAAAATAATAAGGAAAAAGAGAAGAATGGGGGCATAACAAGAAGGGGAACCAAGCTCAAAAAGAATGAAAATCTACCATTTCACATATTTATATGGTAGCCATTAGATAAATAGGTCAATTGAAATTTGTGTTTATAATTTTAGGTATTGATTGTAGACTTAGTTTAATAATAAAATAAAATAATATATAGTTCTTTGATATGAGTAATAATAATGTACTCCATTTAAATATGGGTAACAATATATTTTTTTAAATAAAACTAGGGTTTCATGTCTATAGACTTAGGGATGGAACTAAATTTCATCCATAGACCTATAAACATAATGTTGAGCCCTTTTGGGATTTAAACATAATTTACTGGTAAATTTATTAAATAGAACATAGGGGTTCAGATCTCTATACCTAGGGATGAAACTAGATTCCATCAACATGCCTATAGAGATACAACCGAGTCTTTTTCAAAAATAAGATTAGGTATTCTAAGATAGATGAGCATTAAATATAAGTAGAAAATATTTATTTAGTACTATCTAGCATAATACTTTCTTGAAATCATTAAGGAGAAAAAAATTGTGCCTTGTTTTATCTTTGTAAATTGGCAATGTTGGGTAATTTCCATTATCGGCAAAAAAATTTAGATTACATAGAGATTGACTTTGCATATGTTTTAATTGGGAACTTAAATCATATACCATATTGGTAAAACACCACAATGGCTAAACATGATATATGCAAGTTATTATAACTAGATCTACTTCATTTTATTTAAAGACTACCTTGGCACGTGTGTTATTTGTTATGAAGTTTTAGAAAGGTATTAGAATAACATTATTTTTTTGAAATATTCATAATAGAATCATTATATGGAATATTTCTTTTTATAAATTTATATATCATAAATAAAGACCTATAGCTATATTATTTTGGTTATAAGGACCTAGGTTGAGAAATTTAAGCTTCAAAGTAGAATTTATTTGAGTGACTAGGTATATATATGTACAAATATACATATGTCTATGTGTGTATGTGTGTGGATTTCGTAGACATATATATATATATATATATATATGTATATATATATATATATGTATATATATATATATATATATGTATATATATATATATATATAATCGATTAGAATGATGAAATCTAAGTATATATAATTGATAATATTAGTTTATTATAAATTTATTGGTATATATAATGAATATAAATGTATGTATATTTATATATAAATATAAAGATGAATACATTTAACTATGTATGCAAATGCATAGTTAAAATAAACACTATGATATCTAGTTGAGAATATATTTGTTTTTATTAGGATGATTTCATATAGTTGTAGACTATAATGGGAATTTTAAGTATAAATCATATAAATGATTATATTTATTTGAAATGGATGATTGTCTGATGGTTATATGAATAATTAAAAGGATTTTCAGAAAAATAAATTGGTGAAAAACTTTATATATATATAAATATATAAACACACACACACACACACACACACACACACACACACACACACACACACACACACACACACACACACACACACACACACACACACACACACACACACACACACACACACACACACACACACATTCTGAGATATTATATTATTTATAATGGTTCTTTGATAAATATAATCAATTTGGTCAGGGGGTAAGGTATGCACACCTTCATGAAAAATATCCACATGTAATGGGCTAACTGGCTTAGGGTTCAATGTGATGGGGGTTAGAAAGTGAATTGAAACCTGTGTTCAATGTGATGAGGCATTCCATAGTCCGTGGCGAGGGATACTATTCATCACTAGTTTTAGCATTATAGCTATAAAAATGTATGTACCTAAAACCTTTTATGGATGTGAGAATTGGATGGGGGAATAGATAGATGAGCATGATTATGGGGTGAGTAGTGACTAGAAAAGGTAATGAAGGGTGAGCAAAACCACAAGTTCTAACTCGTAACATCAAAAACATGGGCAAGGTGGGTTGGAAGATGGTGATGGAAAATATGGAGGAGGGAAGGCATCGATGGTAGTGGCTAAGGAAAAGTCTAAATGCATTGCTCAAATATGGTTTGCAGTGGCTAAGTTTAGTGGGGTTTGTTTGGAATGGGTAGGACAATCAAGGGGAGATGCAAATATCTAATAGGTGGAAGCTCAAAAGACATCAGATCTAATGGTATTAGTATCTATACTATAACAAGGCCTAAGGAGGAGGTAAATAGGGGTGTAGGTATCCTTTAAGGATAAAGCTAGAATTGATGGTATTATTGGGAGGAGTGTGAAGGAGCAAAGGTGTGGGGTTGGAGTGGATATGCATAAAGGTAGAAAAACTAAATGGGTTAAAAACTTCTTTAGGTTTTTTGCATCTAATTGTATCATAAATAATTTATCTTTTAAATATATTTTGGAGTTGGATAGGTTGGTGGTAGGTAATGGAGTGTCAGAGCAATCCCTATCCCCAAGGAAGTTGACTAATGGATCTTCCTTTCTACCAAGTAGGTTTTATTCAAAGGATGTTGTGTTTATAAATTGGAATAATTCATTAAATTTAGTTTATGGATATATTGATTTATGCAAAGAGGTCATTCTCAAAAACTTTCCTACCTTAGATCCAGTTCTAATTTCTAGAAGCCAGTTTCAGAAGGAAAAGAGTTTTGAGGAGGCTATAGAGTCCATAGAGAAGGTAAATGGTGAAGCAAATCCATCTCATAATTAAACCCTTGAAATGAACTATTTAGGAGATATCCCTTTAATCTTCTCTCAAATTCCCTAGATCTTTGAATTTTTTTATGATGAACTCTCTTTGCTGCAAGTGGAAATAAAACAAAGATATTTGATTGGAAGGCGTGTGTGGAAGCATCTCTCTTGGTATTATCTTGAATAATGGCTCAAAAATATTTTACCACTCTTAAATTTCCTTCCTTTTCAGTCCTAGAAAATGGCTTCTTTTTTATTTTGTTTCAATCTTATGAATATAGGGACTTTGTCTGGATAAATGGGTCATGGTTTTTTGGTAAACAGGGGGTGTTTTTTTGTCCATGGACTCTTTTTTTAATCTAAATTCATCATCAATTTATCAATCCCCTATTTGGTTCTAATTTTACAACATTCCCTTAGTTTTACCAGATGTTGATCTTTTTAAAAAACTAGTTAGAAGACTAGGAGTTTTTGTAAAAATTAATGAATCCATTGGGGAAAATTTGAACTATGTTAGGGTGTGTGTGTAGGTTGATTTAGCTAAACCTCTACACTACTCTATTTAGATTTATTCTTCCCGTGGTGAATGGATACTTTTTCTTAATTTTGAATGCCTCCCCTTCAAATGCTTCAAATGAAGTCAAGATGATCACAAAATTGATCCATGCCCTAAAAAAAGCTTTCAAGGATATCACTTTTTGATTTTGCAAAAATGGGTCAAAAAGATTGGTTGCCTGAATTAGGATTTAGTGCATAGAATGCATCCTTCCAGTGAGCTCCCAAATTCAATGGTTTTATAGAAGGACTTGATCAAGTCTCAAAAAGGAGAGGTTTTGGTGGTAGTAAAAGAGTAGTTAGGTTTGGAAGAAGGGCATATTTCTTATCCTTTGAAGGAAAGAGCTAAGATTTTAGAGCCAGAGGATCTTCCCAATCCTCCTCCTCTAGTACATTATACTCAACAAAAATCAAAATTGGTTGAGATTGTTGATGATGGGGTTGAGGAAGCAGAAGATTCTGAACTAGATCTTACTAGTAGAGTGGTGTTATCCATTTCTAAGCAACCTAGTGTTCTGAAGACCTCTGATTGTGGATTAAAACTAATAAAGGGATGGAAAATAAAAGCAAAAAGGCTTCAGCTTGAGGCCCAAAATTCCATCTATGGAGGCACACAATAGAATATGGATTCTCTTTTTCCTAGATGAAGTAGAAGTTTTTTGGTAGCAAAAGGTTGAACTCTTTGGTTCATCTTCTAAGTTTTTTAATAACTCTCTCTTAGTACTCTTTGGGTTCATTTTCTTATTTTTTTGGTTGGTATCTTGTCCTTCTTGTTCTCTATCGGTGGTTGTTGTCTATGTTTTTTTATTTATATGATTTGTCCTTTTAGTTTTTAGGATACTTCAAAATTTTCATTGGTTTTTTCATGAGGGTTGGACCCTCGGTTTGTGCTCCAAAATTAGCTAAAGTTCTCATAAAAAACTTACTACTTGTTGCTCCAAATAACAGCCCCAATTTATCTAAAACAATATATAATAAATATGGTAGATCTTGCATATGAAACATATATAGGCTATCTTTATATATTAATTAAAATATGAGATTTACATGTAATAATAAAATGACAGAATAAGTTTAGAAAAAAAAAAGTTGTTAATTAAGCATAAAATAAGCTTAAGATACATGACTTGTATTTTATTAGCTATCTTGAGACTAATTTAGCTTATCTTTTTAACTTGGTTGGATACTATTATATCTTATATGATTTGAGTTTTAAAAAAAGTGAAAGACGTAAAATTTGTATAATGTCTTTAATCTTGGATTCTTATTTTTTAGACCTATATGCATGTGTGGTTTGAATATAGTTTATCAAAATAACCTACACATGACATTGATGATTTTAAAATAATGAGATTATTGAATAATTATTGATTATACCTTACATAATTATTTGGATTGATGTATGATACAATATTTATTGATTATGTCTATAATTTGTATGTAGAAATTACAAAGCATGTTTCATAGATAATAGGTTATAGATATATGAGGGTGTTGACTTGTAGCTCATATATGTACCCCCTGATATCATTTTATATATTGTGATTCATTAGAATATATTTTAAGTGAGTGTAATTGACTTGGATCCATACAACATATGATTTATATAATGAAAAATTTGGCCAAAGTAATGTTATATCTAAGACATTTTCTTTACACTATAATTTATAGTTTACATGTGTATGTTGATGGCATATTAGACAAAATATTTTTACCATGGTCTATGTGTTTGATACATGTCTTAGTGATTTTACACACATGGGTTCTAGTTAATTTCTTAATATACACACTATTTTTATCTTCCCATTCATGAAGGGAAGGGTCACTCCTAGTGGAGATATGTGTAGGAGACCGACACTCTATGGTTTGAGGAAAAACACATCACTGATGTTATCCTTTTATTTAGCTATTCAACTATTTTTGAATCACACTCAGAGTTATTTGTATGTATCATTGAGATATTTATGAGGATTATTTATACTATTGTATATGTTATCTTTTACATTTGACTTTATAATAAAATGTAATATGAATTACATTATTAAAGATGACTATTCAACACAATAGTGGATGTGAGACTTATAAATAATTATGAATATTATAATAGTGGTGGTTATATTTTAATTTATAGATCTATTATGAAGTATATTAGTGATTTTATGTAATTAATTTTTCCACTATTTATTCTATGATAAATATTCATCGTGTGTTCTATTATAAGATGTTTAAAAGCTAAATGAATCATATTATTAATAAGTGGGTTAAATTTTTTATTTATTATTTTTGATATATTTATTAATAAAATAATGAATTTACATATAATTATGGATTATTTATAATTACTCTATATGGAATTTGAAAAAAAAGTAACTTTTATGTAACCAAGTGGAGTCTTAACATTATGGTATTAGAGTGAATATTTAATGCTCAAACCTAATGAGTCCACTAACATAAAAATTAATTCCCGTAATTTTAGTGATGAGAATGGAATGAGGTAAATCAAGTGGAAAGGGGAATTCAAATGTGAACCCTCAATCTGATCCTAATTAGTTAGAAATAAAACAAGCTATAAAACTTGATAAAATACTCGTTGTTATGAATAAAACTAGAGACATGATAATAACTATAAATTAAGAAGTTCACAAACCAAAGGAGTAAAATGAACAAGATGTTATTAAGGAATAAATAGATGATTAAGAAGAGCCTTAGGATTAGAGGCATGATGAAGGTCAAAAAATAGCAAGAGCTAAAGTAGATGTAAAGCTTGCATGAGATATGAAGAAATTGAGCCCACCCAAATTTTATGGAATGGTGTTGGGTGATAGAACTAAAGCTTGGCTCACTAAAATAAAAAATATATTTTGAGATTCATAATTATTTTGAGATGACTAAGGATTTTTGGGGAGCTTACCAATTAGCTGGTGAAGCAACAACTTGGTTGGCTAACAACAAGATTGAGATGATACTTTATTCCACTACCACTACTTGGGAGCAACTTGTGACTCATTTTAGAGCACAATAAATACTCAAATATATACATTTATAAACAATTGATATATTTATATAATATAAATCAAGGTGATTTATTGTAAAGGAATACTAGGAAAATTTTACAAAACTCTTGAAGTTTGTTCCATAGTATCAAAATGATTAATGTTTTCAGATCAAGAAGTTCATTATGGGATTAAAACTTAAAGTAAGATGTGACGTAGATGTGGATGGACAATCTACCATGGAATGGGTCTTTGAAAAGGTAGTTAATCAAGAAAAAAAATTGAAATCACTTGATGAGGTAAGAGAAAAATAAGTTTGGAAGCTCAAAAACAACTTTCAAGTAAAAGAAATGAAAATAAAGTTTGAATTCCAAGAACTAATTTAGTAGCTAGAATGAAATATTTAGTAGTGCTTCAAAGAATAAGAAACCTAGAAGTGGTTTCATATAAATATTTAATATATTTAATAAATATGAGAGGAAGGGACCACTTGTTGGATGATTTACATGTGGAGATGACCATTATACTAAGAATTGTCCTCGATGGAAGAAAGATGGTAAAAATAAGAATTTATCCACCTCTACATCGTAATAGGGAACATTTCAATAATGTAATACATAGCAGTTGATAAACATCAAGAAAAATTTCAAGCCTATCCAATTGAAGTACTAGGTAATTTATTTTGGAAACTTATATCTATTTTGATAGATACAGGTGCCACTGGATGTTTTATCTCTCCTATAATGTTAAGTAAATTATCTAAGAAAGTTGGTTTTATGACAAATGTTTGGTTAGTCTACTATGGTAATGAATCCAAGGTCAAGGTTGATAGATATATTATTGAAGATGAGATAAATTTTTAATAATTTTCTATGATTTTTTATCTTAATGTAACACCACTAGGATCATATGATGTGATCCTAATATCGATTTGGATCTCTAAACCCAAAGCTAAAATTGATTGTTTTCTTAAGAAAGTTGAGTGTTTAGATGATTTGTGAAGAAAAAAATAGATTAAAGGATATTAAAGAGAGTTGAAACTAAGGCAAATTTCAGCCATTAAATTTTAAAAAGGCTCAATAAAAGGGATGTCAAGAGTTCCTAGTCAATATGGATGAAATTAGTGAAACTAAAGAACCTTTGATCAAAATTTATCCTTTTATACAATAATTTTAGGATATTTTTCTAGAGTTCCTCCCAAGAGGGAATTTTAATTCACCATTGATATGATTCCAAGATTAAAACCATAATTTAAGGCTCCATACATAATGACAACAACTTAGTTAATCGAGCTAAAATCCTAACTTCAGGAGATGTTGGCCAAAGGGTTGATTTTTCCAAGTGTTTCAAAATGGGGTACACCTATATTATTTATCAAAAATAAGGATTTAACCCTTGATTTTTGTATTAACTATCAAATTATAAATAAGGAAATAATCAAGAACATGTATCCTTTACCCTGTATTAATAATATTTTTGATCAAATACATGTTTCAATAATATTTGTAAAAATTGATCTTCATGTCAGGTACCATCAATTGAGTATTATAGAGGAATACATTCCAAAAATATATTTTAAGAATTGATATGGGCATTATGAGTTTATGATGCTTCCTTTAAAACTAACAAATTCAACTACTTCATTCATGAACCTCATGGACAATGTTTTCATAGATTACCTTGAACAGTTTTTGTTAGTCTTCCTTGATGATATTCTCATATACATTAAAAGTGAAAAAGAGCATATTGATAATTTGAATTTATTCTTACATTGATTGTGTAAGCATTATCTCCATGAAAAATTATCTAAGTGTGTCTTATTTCAAATAAAAGTACAATACATGGGACATATTATCTCTATAGAAGGAATTTATGTAGATATAACCAAGATTAGAGCCATTATAGAGTGGCCAAAAACCAAAATGTGAATGAGGTATGAATTTTCATGGAATTAGTAAGGTAATACATTAATTTCATGCCCAATTTATCTAATATAACTAATCTGATCAACTCTCTTCAATGAAAATAATAATGTTTTGTTTGGTCTGAGAAGTGTGAAGAAGCCTTTCAAGTTTTAAAAATGAGGCTTACTTCAACACCAGTATTTTGGATTCTAAATCCAAATGGTATTTTTTTAATGATAAAATATGCTTTAATAAATGGTTTATAAGAATTTATTATGTAATATGGTTTAATTATATCTTAAAAATCAAGTAAATTGAAGCCTTATGAGGTAAAGAATGTTCCACATGGACTAGAATTAGCTGCCATAGTTAATGGTTTGAAATATTGGAGGCATTATTTATTGAGAAGGCCTTTTAAGATTAAAACTAATGATTTATGACTCAATTATATATTATCCCATCTTAACCTTAATGCTTGTCAAAGGTGATGGTTAAATTGTTTTATCATACTATAATTTTCACATTAAGTACATTAAGAGCAAAGAAAATAGAGTTATAGATGCCCTTAGTAGTAGAAGGTATATTTAATCTTTAGCCACTATGAGTATTAATTTTTGATATAAAGTAGTAATATTCTCATCAAGATATGAGTTCTATGAATAGGTAATGAAAGTATTTGCTAAGAATTCTTAGGATCATAGATATTATGGACTTCAATTTGAGAATTATGGAGTTTTGAGATACAATGGTAGAATATATGTACTTGATAGAGAAACTTTGAGGAATATTATTCTAAATTAATTTCATAATGCTCCATATTCAAGACATCCTAGAGTAACTAAGCTATTAGTGTATACACACTATTTTTAAAATTTATCAATTATTGATGCTTTCTCTCTTACAAGAACCTATGAAGTCCCAATCTCTCTAAGTACATGCCTTAAAGGTGCAATAAGAAAGGGGTGGGCAGACCATTGGTGATTTATAAGATTATTTTCCCCTATACCACCACTTGAAACCAACACAAACCTCTCCTATACATTTCCCTAAGCTTTAACACCTCTCTTACACACTCCTCTAGATAATTCACCACCTTAAACTACTCCTAGCTAAGCCAAAACCTCTTTTTGACATTTACCAAATAAATTCGGCTTAGGTTGACCCTTTAATTAAAATATATAAGCACATTATGGGATTATTTTGGCCTCGACTGACCTAGTTTGGGCCCTAAATACTTTATTAATTAAAATAACATGGTCAATTAGGCAAACTCTATAATCTAAAAACTTAGAAGTGTTTAGGGTTAGATCTGGATATATAAACACATCCTTTTCACCATTTCAAAAAGAGAGAGAGAAATATTTAATCATTCATTTTCACTTCTTTGTAATCTACTCTTCCACCATTCTATTTGACGAGTCATTGCTTATGGTTTACACTTGGAGAGATGAATCTTGTCTTGCGGAAAAGTCTTAGATGCTTAGGATAAGTCATATAGCCTATAAATATCATATCTTATTGATCCTTAGAAACCAAAAAAACCTCTTACAAATCACCATTGGCTAAGGGATAAATTGAGCCTCAATGGGTTCATATTCAAGGTAAGTATCTCTAACTCCCACTCATATTTTTAGCATATAAAAGTATTATAAGTAATAAATTTTGAATGTATTTCTCTCTCCATGCATTATATATATATATATATATATATATAATGCATGGAGAGAGAAATATATTGAATTAATTAGAATTATTCTATGCTTGTTTTATTTTATGTTTATTACCCTCACTTTGTGCCACATGCTTTAGTGATCACTAAGTTAGATTTTAATTTATTTTTTTATTTACTTATGATAATAAAACATAGGACCTAGTTGGGGTTATCACATGGTATTAATTGACTAGAGTATTTGGAACCCTCTCTAGTGGTATTTTTGTGGTAAGAGAGCCATTAGTTAGGTCTATCAAATATATATTGGTCATAACTCTAATTATCTACATGTACTAACAAGTGGAAGGGCTAGTGTGATTTATCTTCTTTGAGCTAGGATTGATTTGTAGTTCAACTTCACTTTCCCTTGTGTGCATTTTGGTGAAAGTAACATGCACTAGCCCTTGTAGGTTTTCCTTCACACCATCATTTATTATATATTTTTATTTTTAAAATATTATATCAAATCTATCAATACATTCTAACATTATATGCACAAATTTAACACATAGTCATTATGATCAACTATGTATTTCTATGTGTAGATCATCTTCAACAATAATTAAGTAGATTGATCAGTTCGACTTAGTTCACTTCTTTAAATACAATTTTTTAGACTCTATTGACCCATTAAAATTCTTTAATAGGATATAAATCATCATCTGAATAACATAGTATAAAAATAACAACTTTATCATCTTCAAAAATTATCAAGTTCATTTGTACCTTCTTAGTCATTTTTGTTCTTCATTTACAGTCCTATTTTTCATGGTTTTCAGTCTAAAAAATTGTAACCTTACAATGAATTGGGTCAAATGGATTGAATTAGTTTCATAGTTTGATTTCTCACCTATAAGACTCAATAAATTTATTCAACTATGTTATTTTGGATCTTGATTCAATAAACAACATTGAACCTATCAATTCTATTATATACTATTTGCATACATGGTCACCTGAACTGACTATGTACTCTTCAAACAAAGGAATTAAATTATTTAATTAGAAAATAATTTGATTTTCATTTTTGTTTCTTGATTGTTTAGACTAAATAAGAGGTTTTTAATTTATTGATTTAGTCAAAATATTTTTATTTTTCACACACTTCTGAAACACATAACATCAAAAAACATTAAAAAATTCTACCCAAGGTCTACTTACTTGGATTTCATCACCAAGGGGGAAGTTGAATTTGTTTTTTGTCCATGTATAAATATGCATTTGTTGGTATATATTGGTAAATCATCCAATTCCCTTATCACTATGGGATTGTGAAGTGAGGGGGTTGGCCCCAATACCAAGCTAGTAGCATTATTGATACAAATCCCTCTCGACCTCAACTACCTAGAACCATCCTTAGATTTATTTTATAGTTATTTATTATAGCTGACTCTCTATAACATTTACTTTCAAAATTATTATAATTTAAAACATTTACATAGATTAACATCTTTATTTTTTATTCTTTCTCTCTGATAATTGTATGTTGTGTTGAAAAACTTGTATCAAATAACATTGGTTCAAGATTTGTGCTATGTGCCACAACTAGATCAACTAGATTGCTATATTTTTTTGTGTGTTTATTTTAAATATTATGCACAATAAGACTAGATCATGTATAATCATAATTGTCAAAACTTGTCTCCACCTTTATAACACAGTCAATCTAATTGACTATGTATTTGACAAATTTTATCTATTTACAAGACATAATTATCTTGTCTAACCTAGTCTCTCATAGGTTGGTCAGTATCCTTTGTCACTGAACATAATCATTATATCTAAATTAGTTGTACACATGCTAGTTTTTAGTGCCTCCCTATATCATATAGTTGATTGATTTGATTATGTCATTTCCTTAAATTTTTTTGTTGGTTTTCCCTCAAAACTCTATTGACATAGTTGAATTTGTACCTCTTGGATGATACCATTTTGTATCTATCCAACATTTTTCCTATTTTCATATTTGCTTTCTGATCTTAGGTTATTATTTAAAGCATCATGAAATCACCTATCAAAATATTTTTGGACAATGTTAATCCATTTAGATGATATATGGGATGTTTTTTCCTTCGTACTCTTATTACCCAAGAGGATTCTCACTCTTGGTTCACTTTTTCTCACCACTCATCTTTGGACTACAATATGGTCCAAATTACTCCAACTGATGACATTGATGGACCAAATCCATTTTACACTTATCAAGACAATTCTTTATTTAAATCACCTTATTACATTATAGGATTAATTGACATAATCTCAAATAATAACCCTATATAAAATATTTTAAATGCTAACAACTTGTACCCTAAAAATCCTCCACCTAACAATCCATCCCTAATACTAATTTAGGGAATGTTCCTCCTACCAATCCTAATAATCCACCTATAAACACTAATAACCCCAATCCACCAATTGACACCACTCAAATTCTTACACAAATAATGAAATAAATGAACATTATGCAAATATCTAATATTTATCAAAAGATGCAAATGCAACATCATTTGTTAAACATGGCTAATCAACATTCTATTCTCCTTCCCCAAACTAATCAAAATTTCATTCCTCCACCTCTTAGAGATGTTGTGGAAAATATCATTTCCAAACCCATTATGCAAAACAAGATTCTTCAAAATATTCAAAATGAACATTTATCCCCCTTTATTATTTCTATTGATATTGTAAACATCTCCCCAACTATTAAGTATGATGGGACTAAAGACCCTGTATCTTTCCTTAAAGCATTTGGTAATCTTTATAAAGATTGGATTCAAATTAATACCTTTTTCACTAATAAAATTTTAGTCAAAAAAATTAACATGCAATGTATTAAAATGGTATAATCAACTCCCTCAACATTCTATATGTAAAATTGAGGATTTATTCAATCCTCTAGTTAAGGAATTTTAACACAATGATCTTTCTAAAAATTATCTTAGCCATTTCATTAATGCTAAACAATCCCCTTCTAAATTAGCTCATGATTTCATTAAACAATGGAAATATTTGGCTCACAAATATGATCATAACATGACTAATGATAACTTATTCAAACTATTCATAACTAATTTAACACCTTCTCCTCAATACAAGGTTCAAAAAAATTCTCCCTAAACTCTAAATCATGGCATTGATCAAGCTAAAAGACAATATTTTATTATGAAATAGTTTTCACCTAACATTAGAACCATCAAGGGATATTTCCAAAACTCAACCAATGCAATCACTAGAAATCCTCCTAAAAAAAATCAAGATTAACCAAAATGGATAATTCCCTAGCTTCCCATGCATCCATAATTGTTCAACAAATGAAACAACTTTTATCACCTTCTAAACCATTCACTTACACTAATAATAAACCTTCATGGTATGATCCTAAAAAAAAGTGTTGGTTTCATGATGATGTTAATCATTCCCATGAAACATGTCATGGGCTTACCAAATTTTCTATTTATTTCATGTTAGGAGATATATTCAATCATGATGTTATGATAAAAATATATTACCATGATTATGTTAATGCCTCTCAAAAGAAATAAGATTACAAGATTTCTTCCTCTATCAATCCAAAAACTTTTTCTGCCTTTAACCCACAACAGTTAAACAAGGATATATGTGAAATTGACATTGAATATGACCAATATGGTACCAAGTCTCAATATGTGAATGTAGTTAAAATCAATTATCAATGTAAATCCACCCAAAAAAATCCTATCAGTGAGCTAAATAAACCATCACTCAAAGAAAAGCATCTCAAAGACACCACTAACACTACCATACCTTTTGACACTAATGAGTAGACACTTACACAATCCAAAACTCAAACTACCTCTCTTCCTACCAAAAACATTTTACCCTAAAAACATCATGATAGTTATTCATCTTCTAAATCTCATTAGAATTTCTTAGAGGAATTCAACTTATGCCTTGTAAAATACCCCTCATGGAATTAGTTAATACTTATTCATATCACTACAAATTCTTAATGCAATAATTACAAGACATTAAAGAACCTCTTTCCCTTAAATTAGAATAACCTCTTTAAGATCCTATATTGATATAAATATTGTTAGGAATATGTGCTACCCCTTCACTTTATTTTGTTAGTGTATTAGTTGTTATGGATGCATATTTTTTGTAAGTCATGTTATGAGCATTTTTTTTATCCCACATTCTTGGGAAGTAATATTTACTTAGTTTAGACTTAGTAAATAAGTGTTGAGGCCAATGAAGGCATCCACAAATTATTTGTATTGAGATTGCTCAAAGGAGATTTCCCCCTCGAAGTGGCTTGTGATTAATATAATTCCTTCAGTGTTTCTATTAATCATATAAATCTATTATTTCATACATTTTTTAGTAAATCAATATGTTATCTCATGAATTTTCATTAATTTGTTGCAGGAGGATCCTCTCATTTGGTATCAGAGCACTTTCTAGGGCCATAATTTTTTTTTCAAAAATTCTAAACTCTATTTTATTGCATAATTCTTTTAAATATTTTTCTCATATAGTCTTCAATCTATGTTAATGCATAAATCTATTCTACATCATAATAATCTATTTTAGACTAGGGTAAAAAAAGACTTATCTACATAACTATGGGAAGTTCTTGGGTGAAAGCCCTAAAACTCATTGTGAGGAGTACCATAAGAACTCTAAAGTAGCTGGCCCATTGAGAGGACCTACTAGTGAAATGATAAATACCCCTTTCCTGATTAAGTAGTTCTACTCATTATGAAAACCAAGAGTTGTCACTTAGAGATAAAATCATATCTAAAAATGTTTTGGAGAGTGGTACTCACGTAGATGACATTGGTAGCTAGAGAGATATCTATAAAACCTTAAGCAACCATTGAAACTTGGGGTCCATTCTATTAGTTTCAGAGTATTCCTAGTAGAAAACTATTAGTAGAGTATCAATATATTCATAGAGGACTTACGGATAGATAGTTGATAACAAATAAAAACCAGTAAAAAAAATATTTTTTTCCATATCTCCCAATTTGGAGCCCCGTTGATCCTCAAAATTTATTTGGACACCTTAAATTCCATTCTTCACATTTTCTTCCTTGATCTCCCATATCCCAATTCCAATTTTAATTCTCATATATCTCAATTTTCTCTTTTTTTGGGTTTTGTTATTTCTATTTGTGTCTATTTATCTCAAAAAAATTCCATAATGTTCATCTCCCTTTTTTGCTCCTTTGTCCCTCTTTGATAAATTTTCTAGTTTTCCCATTTTCACTCCTAAAATTTCCCTTGCCTTTATCAATCATACTCCCACTATGAAAAAAATATTAAAATTACCTTTACCACTTTTGAATTCTCCCAAATCACAAACTTGATTTACTAAATGTGCCTTAACTCTAGTTTTCCTACCCATTGCAAAAAAAAATCTCTTATTCAGGTTAGGTCATGGTAGTAACTCAAACAGGAGATAAAATATGTAGGATGAAATTTTTTCCCTTAAGATACACATAAAAGATGTTAATGAAAAAATTCTTGGCCTCAATCTTCAACATACCACCTTCAATAATAGATTACATCTAGAGTCCTCTTCTGACACCATATTTTCTTCTTCTAATAATTTTCATGGGCTTAAGCTTGATTTTAATTGATTCTATGGTGTAAATCCAAATAGATGGATCTATCGATTAGAAAAATATTTTAGTTTGCATAATACTTTTGATGCCAACAAGGTTCCACTTGCATCCTTTCACTTGGAAATTAAAGCCTTTCAATGGTATCATTGGTATATCAAGGCTCATGATGACCCAAGCTAGATCAATTTTTTCACCCTCATTTTTAAATGGTTTGGCCCTAGTTATTTTGATGACTTCATGGGAGCACTCATGAAATTTTTCAAAATAGGAACTATGGGACAATATCAAACATAATTTGAAAAATTGGCCAATCACACAAAGGGATTTTCTGATGAATTCTTCAAAATTTGCTTTGTCAATGGACTAAAGGATGTAATTCAATATGATGTCAAAATGTTTTAGCCCAACATGATGATGGAATCCCTAAGGTTGGCTAAATTGGCAAAGGACAATATCATAGCTCACCAATAATTCAAATCCAATTTTCTTCCATTTCTAAATACCACTTCATAATGATCTCAAACAATGCTATCCCCCATAACCACTCTTATCAAGCATTTGACTAAGGAAAAAATATGAGCCCATAGAGAAAAATGAATATGTTATAATTTTGATGACAAATTCATTCAAGTTCATCAATGTGTATATTAAAATCTATACCTATTAGATGTGGTCTCTCCACCCAAAACTAAAGATTGGAAAGATGTTTAGGATACAATAGATGATCCAAAAGAATCTCCACCGACTATGGAACCTGCTTCTCAGGAAGACCAACTAAAGATCTCTTTCCATGCCTTAGTAAGATTCAACACCCCACAAACCATGTGAGTCAGGGGTTACTTCAAGAAGTTTTCTCTCACAATACTCACTAATTCTGGTATCACTCATAACTTTATTGACCCTTAGATTGCCAAATAGGTAGATTGTTTTATCTCTCTATGCTCCAAATTTATAGTCATGATTGTTAATGGGGGCACATTACCTTGTAAAGGGAAGTGTTTTAATGTTTGTATCTCTATTGGAGATTATAGCTTGTGCTCTGACATGTTTTCCTTAGACTTAGGTAGATGTGATGTTATTTTGGGTGCCTAATGTTTATGCACACTTATACCCATCCTATGGGATTTTGCTAAACTTTCGACGAAAATTTTAGACAATGAGAAAAAACACACATTAAAAGGCTTATAACTAGGGTCCCTCGACATCATCAATTCAAATTACATGGAAAAAACTTTTTAATAAGAACTCACATAGTGTCATTTCCCAAATCCATTCCATTTAAATGTAACCATCAATAGTCTCCACTCCTCCTTCTGATATACAAACCATTTTGCATAGGTATGAATGTGTTTTTTCCAACCTAGTGGGATTTCCACCTTCACAGATAGAGGATTACCATATTCAGCTCCTTCGTAGAAGCATTCCTCCCAAAATTAGGCCTTATTATTACCCATTTTAGCAAAATATTGAGATCAAGATGCTTGTTCAAGACTTATTGAAGCAAGGCATTATTTACCCCAGTACTAGCCCAATTTCTTCCCTAGTTTTCCTTGTTAAAAAAAACATGGGTCATGGTGCCTTTGCATTGAATTCTATGAACTTAATCACCTCACCATCAAGAATACATTCCCAATCCTTATTATTGATGAACTTCTTGTTGAGCTTCATGACATTTATTTTTTCTCTAAGTTGGATCTCTGCTCTGGATATCACTAGATCTGACTCCATGAGGATGATATCCCTAAAATAGAATTTCACACACATGATGGCCATTATGAGTTTATGGTCATGCCCTTTGGGCTCACTAATGCTCCTTTAAAATTCTAGGCATTGATGAATAAAATATTTTGGCCCTACCTACAAAAAATCATTCTAGTCTTCTTCTATGACATCCTAATCTATAGTAAACATTGGTCTAAGCATCTCCAACATCTAGAGCTCACACTGCAACTTCTTTCTGACCATCATCTTTGTGAAAAATAGTCTAAATGCACTTTTGTATATAATGAAGTGGAGTATCTTGGGAATATTATTTCAGCCTAAAGGGTTCAACTAGATCCTAAAAAATACTTTCCATGACAAATTGGCCTCATCCTCAAACACTCAAGCACCTCCATGGTTTTTTGGGACTAACTAGAGACTATCACAAGTTTGTCTAAGATTATGGGAAGATTATAGATCTGCTAATATCTATGTTTAAAAAGGATGGTTTTATATGGACATAATTTTTTGAGTGTGCATTTGAAGAATTAAAATAAGCTATGTATACTACACCTATTCTAGTTATGTTAGATTTTGTCAAGACCTTCACTATCTAGAGTGATTCTTATGGTAATGGACTTGGTAAGACCTTCAATATTGAGAATATACCCCACTGAATTCACCCAAAAAATCCCTTTCTATTAATAATTTAACACTCTCTACTTATGAGAAGGAAATGATGGCCATTTTGCATACAGTATAGAAGTGGCAGCCATACCTACTAGGGACTAATTTTTGTATCAAAACTGATCACTATAGTCTAAAATATTTCCTAAATCAATGGGTCTCTACCCCATAACAATATAAATGGGTCAAAAAACTCATGGGTTATGACTATGAGATCACTTATAAGAAGGATAAGGATAATATTGTGGTTGATGCTCTATCTCACACATTTATAGACCAAGCTTCCCTTTTATCTATTTCCATGCCTATTCTAAATTAGTTAGATGTTGTATAGTAGGAGTATGTCAATTAATTCTCATTATCTCTAATCATTCAATATTTAACCACTAACCCCTTTATTATACCATATTATTCTTGGGATGGTACTTCTCTATGATATAAGAGTCATCTAGTGGTTCCCCAAAGCATAGATCTTTAGCAGGCTATATTTTATGAACTTCATGCTTCTCCATCTATATGGCACTCAAGGCTTCTCAAAACTTATGGGTGGGAATGATGCAACTTATTTTTTATGGGAATGAAAAAGACAATTTAATAGATGGTGGTTGAATGTGATATTTTCCAACATAACAAGGGTGAAATAACACTCATCCCTAGGTTACTAGAACCCTTTCCCATCCCTACTAAGATTTGGACTAACATTTATATGGATTTCAATGAGGGTATCTCTAAATATGGAAGGAAAATAGTGATCTTAGTTTTGGTTGATTTCCTCTCAAAATAGTCATTTTTTGCGCCCTCAACCATCCCTATACTACCTCCATAATGGCACAAATTTTCTTTGACCAATTTTTTTGTCTTTATGGAATTCCTTTGTCCATTGTCTCAAATCATGCTACAACCTTCACTAGCCATTTTTGGACAAAACTATTTCTCTGTACTGACATCCAATTGAATATGAGTTATGGGTATCATCCCCAATTAGATGGGTAGACTAAAATTATAAATAAATGCTTGGAAACTTTCCTTCAATGCTTCACCTTAGAATAAAAACATCAGTGGGAAAATTGGCTCCCCCTCATCAAATGGTGGTACAATACCACACTTTAATGAAAATGACTCCATATGAAGTAGCCTATAGTCAAGCACCACTAGATCTCCTACCATACACCCCTAGTAGTTCATCAGTTCAAGTGGTCAGCATGATTCTCTGAACCTAAGATTAGATCCTCAGCACCCTAAGGGATAATATTCATGTGGTAAAAAATTGAATGAAATAATAGGCTAATCAGCACCATTTGCAATTTTAAAGTAGGTAATATGGTTTTTATTTTCCTTTATCCATACAAGAAATCCTCCCTAAAACTCAAAGGATGTCATAAGCTAGTTCCCAAGTTCTATGGGCTCTATAAGGTTCTCCAAAATATTGGATCAGTTGATTATAAGTTGGAGTTCCCACCTTCTTCTCATATTCATCTAGTATTTCATGTCTCTTGTTTAAATAAAGTTTTTGGTACCAACATTAGAGTGCATACTAATTTACCAAAAATTGATACTAAAGGATCCATCCTTCTTGAGCTCGAGGCAATCCTAGATAGGTGCACATGCTAACTTCACTCCCATTCCATCACAGAGGTTTTAATTCAGTGGCATGGAATGTAACTAGAGGATGTCACATGGGAACCACTATTTTAGATTTAGCACCAATTCCCACATTTGAATCTTTAAGGATAAAGATTTGTCTAAGAGGGAGGGGATGTTAAGAACCCATGCTACCCCTTCACTTTATTTTGTTATTGTATTAGTTGGTATGGATGCATATGCTTTGTAAGTCATCTCGTGAGCATTTTGTCTTATCCCAAATTCATGAGAAGTAGTAGTTGCTTAGTTTAGAATTAGTATATAATTAGGTGCTAAGGCTAATGAAGGCATCCATAAATTATTTGTATTAAGATTTCTCAAAGGAGGTTACCCCCTCAAAGTAGCCTATGATCAATATAATTCCTTTAGTGTTTTTGCTAATCATAAAAATCTATAATTTCATAAATGTTTTAGTAAATTAATCTATTATTTATTACATTTTCATAAATTTATTATAGGAGGATCCTCTCAAGTACACACTATTGAAACTATTTATCCTTCTTAAAAACCTTCCATAGAAGTCCTTGAAGAATATATGACCAATAAAAAAATTATATTTCACACCAATAATGTACCTCTTTTCATTAAAATTACAATTAATTAACACCACCATTATTAAAAAAGTCTTAGTACATGAAGGGTTGGAAATTAATGTTACATCCCTTTGTTTAATTCAGTAATTTGGGTATACCAAATATCACCTTATGTAAATTCATCTCACATGTCATGGATTTGACAAAAAAAATCAAAAACCACTTGGGTTTTATTTAGATCCCCCTCACTATTGGACCCAAGACCATATGTACCAAGCTCATGGTTCTTAATTTACCTCTATCCAAAAATATACTCCTATATCACTCATGGACACATTGTGTGAGGGATTTTGCCTCCTTAGGTAGTCAATATATCAAACTTATCCATAATGTCAAATTTTATAAACATGAGGTTGATCTTAGTCCATGGATTATTTAGCTACCCAACCCCAAATCTCAGTATCAGATTCTAACCATTCCAAAAATTAATAATGCAGCTCTACCTAAAGTTGTTAACATGAATACAAATTTATAGGTCACTCTTTCTAATTTTGATGATGATGAACCAAACGAATTGAAAAACACTTATAATATGACTAATTTACCTCATATTTCAGAGTGGATTCTTCTTTATTTGTTACCACATGATCATACCATTCCTTTAATCGACCAGATCATTAAACTTCCTCCTTCATGCAATGCCCATGAATCTTCTTACATACAAGATGACTTCATATGTAATGAATATAGAGTGGCCAGGTTATTTTAGTATCCTCTAACCATCTCACCTTAAAAAATTAATGATCTAGGTTTATCTCACTCTAATGATCCTCCAGAGATAAATGCATGTATTATTTCTCACAACTATGATGACAACTATATCATGGATCAAGCTCAATCACAAGACTTGTACATAAAAAACTATCACAAATCTTAGTTAAAATACATGATTTAAACCATAATGCCCATGTCATCTCAACTAATAGTGACTTAAAATTGAAGGTCATGTATCTAAAATTAATCTTACACTTCTAAATACCCCTTAGGTTGTTAAACAAATCTTACCTCTCAAAACTTTATAACTTATAGAACCCTCTATACCTTCTATATCACCAATCAATTACCAAGTTTCATTCTTTACAAAAATTATATAGATACCATTGAAGTTATGCACCTCACTTCAAATTAATCTCCATATATAACACAACCTAATATACTTGTTATCAATCCAATTGACTCTAATCGACCTGAACAAATAATTCCACCTACACCTAAATTTATCCTTGATGTTAAGGCAACATATGTATGATAGATACATTCTGAATATGATCACCATGGTAATAAAATCATTGATCTCAAAGTAAATTTGGAATACTATGGACCCTTACCCATGTTCCCTAGTGATTAATCCATACTTGAGTTATTACATGTTAGAGAACCTCAACTTCCATAGAAACATCATAAACTTAGAAACTTCAAATGAAAAAATAATCATTTTCATAACTTCATTGCTAGTGTAAACCCTAAAAAATCATATTTTTTCTTCCTAATGCTCCATATAATTGATAAGATAGAAATTATGTGTTTATTTTAGAAATAAAAAGAATAGAATAAGGTACACTATCATGTGCTTGTCCCATAACTATATCTAAAGAACTCATGCCAATAGAGTAGATAACTTTAGCCTATTATTTGATAAGTATCATGAAACCTTCATTGGGTCATATGAGTACATGATAGGTATGAAACTTATTATCATTTTGCATAACATCATCGCCTACCTAGACACCAAACCCATATGATAAAAACAACAAAAATTTGCACCCTATGCCATAAATAAATTATCAAACTTTTAGATGAAAAGTTTATTAAATCTATTGACTATTCTGAATGTGTGTCAAATATTGTTCTTTTCCATAAAGTAATTACCATGGTCATTTGTATATGTATCAAAATTCATAATCTTAACCTCACATGTCCAAAAGATAATTTCCCATTACCTTTAGTAGATTCCACTACTGGATATGAAATGTTATATCTTATGGATGGTTTTTAGGCTATAATCAAATTCACAGAACTCTTGAAGACCAACACAAAACAAAAATTAATATGGAATGGGGCACCTATTTCTATGTCAAAATGTCTTTCAAAATTAAAAATGCTAGAGCCACTTATCAACATGCCATGACTCACATTTTTCATAATCATATACACAAGATTATGGAAATCTATGTTGATGACATGATTTCTAAATCAAAGAGTCACATAACACACCTCATTGATATAGATATAATTTTTGATCAATTAATCAAATATAAATCTAGACTCAACATGCATACAAGTGTTTCTTTAGCATCACATTTGGTAAACTTCTAGGGTTCTTAGTCTCTCTTCATTGTATTGATGTTGATCCTACCAAAATCAAAACTATTGTTAACATGCCCATTCCTCATTACATTCCCAACATTAGAACTTACCTTGACAATATTGGGTCCATCTAACAATTCATATTAGAAATGTATTATTATATCTACTCTATTAATTCCCTTATCAAAAACTTTAATGCTCTAGAATGGATTGATCCATCTTAGAAAGCCTTTGATAACATGAAAGAGTCTTTGCTCCATTTTCCCACCCTCTGACCTACTTCTAATGACCATGATTTAATTTTATACACCTCTTCTACTCCCATATCAATGGGGTAATGTCTTCCCAACAAGATGATACCAAAAGAGAATATGTTATTTACTATATTAGTTGATGCCTCATTGACTAAAAAAAACATTATACTAAAGTAGAACATGATTACCTTACTATATAATTTGTATATAAAACATACATCACTATATTCTTTATCAAAATAGTTATGTTGTTCTCCACAATGATCCCTCACATCATTCATTTTCAAAAAAATTCTTACCTATAGATACAATTGTCAAATGGATGGTCCTCTTGATGTAATTTGACCTTTTAATCATGACACAAAAATATGTTAAATGGCAAGTCATCACTAACCAACCTGAAATGGTACCTCCACCCACTACAAATCACCTTCAATATAATCTCCCTAATGATAAAATTATTTACATTGAAGTTCTTAACTAGGCTATTTCTTGAAATATTATTTCCATAATTTCACTACTGATTTAGAGACAAATAATCAAGAAGATTCCAATATCATTCCCAATATGACTAAATACAATGTAGTTATCAAAGAGCTTCATGAAGTCACCATTGATTTGCATGAAGACACCTAAAATCTCCACTTTGATGTCACCAAATTCCTCTAAAGAGCTGGTGTAGGTTGTATTATAACTAACTCTCATGTCAAGATCATCCCTTTGGCATTTAGGTTAACCTTTGATGTCACTAATAACATGGTCGAATATGAATCTCTCCATTTAGATATGAAAGCAATACATGACTTAGATATCCCGTGTCTACATGAATTGGGTGATTCCTAAATTATTTATTACCAATTTAATGGTGCTTATTAGTGTAAAATTGAAAATATCATTGCTTAGCATGAAATGGAAATAACACTTTCCAAAGAGTTTGTTTCTTTTACCATTGAGCCAATTCCAAGAGATCATAACTCCATAATTGATTCTCTTGTTTCTTCAACATCTTTCTTTCATCCTCATCAAGTACTTAATGATTCTTAATTTATTATCCAAATAATAAAATAAAAATATTCTATCCAACCAAAGGATTCACTCATTTATCATATTAGGTTTGTCACTATTTGACAAAGCCAATGTATAAAAACATTATTTAATTCATTTAATGTCAAACCTATCCTCCAAACATGGATTCTCAAGAAAAGACTAGAATACATAAAGAAACCTTTAAATATGTTTTTTGATACAACACCCTTTATTTTTGTAAAGTATAAGGTACTCTTCTCTTCTGAGTAATTCAATAAGGGGTTCCTCCTCTCCTTGAAAAAACACATGGGGGAATTTGTGGTGGTAAATGTAGTGGATATGATACAACATACAAATGCTTACGTATGGGATTCTTTTGGCATAATATAGAAAAGGATGCTATCAATTTTTATAAAAATTATAATCCTTGATAACTTCATGATGATTTAATCCATTAACTACCAGCTAAATTCCAAACAATGAATTCTACTTATCCATTCTCCATGTGGGGATTATATCTCATTGGTAAATTAACTCAGTCACAAGATGGTCATGTTTTTATCATTGTTACGATTAAATATTTTACTAAATGGTATAAGCCATGCATATTATAAATTTCATGGGAGCCACTATTTATAAATTTTTCCTTAACCAAATCATTTGACTCTTTGGAGTTCCCCATACTAAAATTTGTGATAATGGTGTAAATTTCAAAAATAAGGACATGAGATAGTTATTTGCTAAATTTAAAATTTCTCATAAATTTTCAACACCTTACCATCCACAATGGAATGGCCAAGCTGAGTCTACTAAAAAAATTCTCAACAAAGTCTTACAACATACCATCCAATAAATGCACACTAATTGGCATATGACCTTATATCTCATACTTTAGGCCTATCTTACTAGTATACATACTACCATTGGGTCAACACCATTCTCTATAGTATATAGTTCTGAATCCATATTACCATTACAATTCAAACTCTTATATTTATTCATATCTCTTCATAGTATAATTTTATATGAAGAGTTATGTGAATCTCACCTTCATGCCCTAGACTTTCTTAATGAACATCGTCTAGTTGCTCTTTAACACAACCATCAAAACAAGGCTTGCATCACCAGGCAAGATAATAAAAAGTTTAAAGTCTACACTTTTAACATTGGTGATTTAGTCCTTAAATTAGACTACATGCATGATATAGAAGGTAAATATGCCCAAAAATATTGGGGCCCCTATTTAGTGAATGGTATTCTTGGTCCTAACACCTATAGCCTATAAACTAATGAAGGACATATTTTCAAAGATCCCACTAATGTATAATTTTTGGAGAAATATTTTAATTAAGTATTTCCTTTTTTATCATAATTATATATACTATCCTACTAACACTTCTTGTATGACTTCTAAAAGAATCTCACCCTCTATAATAGTTTATCTCATACACAAACCTTAGTGTCTTCCTTTGGTCCTTTAGTTTCTCTAATTCATGAGTTTCATTCTAATATCATGGATAAGACTTGGGTTTCCTCATGAATACCTTATTTCCTTTATACATCAATTTTTATTACAAGTTTGTTATTTTCCAAGGATTTTTTTACACCCACTTAGGTTTTTATTTTGTAAGTTGTAGTGTAATACCATGGATAGGACTAGGATATCCTCACAAATACCATTATTTTCACACCATTTTATACCCACTTGTGTTTTTCTTTTGTGAGTTCCAATGTAAGACCATGGATAGGACTGGGCTCTTCTCACAAACACCATTTTTTTCACACCATTTTATAACCACTTGGGTTTTTATTTTTTGAGTTTTAGTTTGAGACCATGGATAGGACCAAACTCTCCTCATAAATACTATTTTTGTGATTTTACACCCACGTGGGTTTCTATTTTATGAGTTGCAGTGTAAGACCATGGATAGGACTAGGATCTCCTCATAAAATCTACGTATTATTTCAAACATTTTTACCAAGCCAAATGTTCTTTTTATATTATTAATAAATGGTTAAAAGTTTGTGATCCCATATTCTTCACTTTGGTTTTAATTTCTTTTGGCAGATAAAACATTCACAAAAAACTATTTTAACATGTTTCCTTACACTTCCATACATTTTTATGATAATGAATCATACTTACCTATCATTGTATCCATTTTTACAATATCATATTTTTTGTGATTTGAAGTAATTCAAATTATTTCATGTTCATTCTCCCTTTAATTCATTTCTTTCCACTTTAGATAAAACAAGTTTGAAGTCAAGATAACACTTTTATTTCAAATGAATAAACAATAATATTAGACACCATGCTCTCTAAGTCCCCTTTCTTACCTACCAAGTCCCAAGTTTTCAAATGGTAGTCATTTTTAGCACCCATTTTTGGTTTTTATATTCTGTATGGAGGAGGAATAGTAATCCATAAAAATGTTAAAATCAAAATCATTTAAAACAAAAGGCAATGATCAAAAATCAATATAAGCATCTAAAATTCAACATGATACCAAAATACATGATTTATAACACATCTCTTATCTTCAATCAAATCTCAAACTCTAAAATTAGCCTCATAATAGAGCTAAGGTCCATTTTGATGTGGTAGGCTAGTATATTGGGTAAGAGACATCAAAATCATTTATAGTGTTACCTAATTTATCACACAAGTACCCAATCTTCATAGTAAACCAAGGGATCTATAAAGGGTCCTAATGAATGAGGAACATGTTGTGGGAAGGTAGGTCCATTTTACTTTTTCATGCATATAGCCTTTATGGGATGATATTCATAATTCATTTTATGACCTAAGATTTGTGTAGTTAGGATAAGTTCTTTAAATTCCTTAATGTTGAAAGTCTTCTTAATTTAATAAACCTAATTTTAATGTATTAACTTTGATAAAGAGTTTCTCTACATTGGTTTTTTATTCATTTCCCCTACCAACCATCTTATTCCCCATTGATAGGAAATTTTGATTCCAAATCTATTTTAATACTTTTATATTCCATCCTTTTCATATCATTGAAACATACTAGCACTACTTTTGTATGCTTTTATCTATCTTCTAAACAAAATAATATGCTTTAGTGACTATGGATTATTTTCTTTACATAATTGATTTACATTTATAAAATTGCCTTAGTTTCATTTTAATTTTTTTGTTATTATTATTTTTTGGATAACTTCATCCATTTCTATATTTTCAACCTTTTTTAGACAACTATGTGCATTTCTATATTTAAATACTTTTTCCATTATTGAGTGAGTTTGGATTGTTGTTTCTCACTCACCAATGTTGTTTTCCCTTTCATGTATTTTTTCCATTAATGATTGAGTAAATACTATTACTAATCACTTATCAATGTTATTTTACCATTTATTTCCCATCTTTGTCTAAGTAAGGATTGTTACTACTCTAGAATTAATGTTAGACCTTCATTTTTCATGTATCCTTAGTTTGATTTCATTTGTTTACCTTTCTTACTTAAGGTATAATTGTTTGAGTTTTTTTAGTCATTTAGTAACCTTAGATTTTTAGTTACCTTATTTACTCTAAATATTTGGCTTGGTCATTTGATCTTAAATTTACAGTTATAACCATAGCTTACCAAATTTTTAATTACATCATGCCTATATATTTTCATATATCTTAGATTTTCTACATTTGTTTATTTTGGCTCTTTAGTTTTTTATCCTTACATTTTTCTACGTCATCTACAATCAAAATTACAAACATAATATACAACCATTTAGTGACAAAGGTATTTCAAGGTACATATACATTACTTTTATTTTAGTTATTTCATTTTAGCCATTTTATTTGAATTATTTTATGCTTTAAATACTATAATTTACTTAGCTCAATGTTATGTGTTTCTATGTTGTTTTCTCAAAGCACTATCCCTTATTTCAACTGCATAAAACATGTTTAGATTAGATTGGGGCATATGTATACACACAATATTTTTAAACTTTATGAATTATTGATTATTTCTCTCTTATAGGAACCCATCAAGTCTTAATGTCCCTAAGTTCATGCCTTAAAGTGTGCATCAAGAAAGGGGTGGGTATACCATTGGTGTTTCATAAGATTATTGTCCCCTATACCACCACTTGTAACCAACATGAACCTCTCATATACATTTAATCTAAGATTTGACACTTCTTAAGACATTCCTTCAAGAAATTCACCACCTCAAATAGCTCTTACCTAAGGTAAAACCTATTTTTGACATTTACCATAAAAAAAATCATCCTAGGCTAATCCTATACTTAAAATATATGAGAATGTTAAGAGATTAGTTCAACCTTGATCGACCTAGTTTAGGACCTAATTACTTTATTAATTAAAATAATAGGGTCGATTGGGATAAATGTGTTGGATAAAACTTTAAAATATTTTAGGGTTACATTAGGCTATATATACACATCATTTTTTTCATTTTAGATATATATATATATATATTTAATCATTCATTTTCATGTATTTACAATCTACTCTTACACCATTTTACTTGAGGAGTCATTTCTTAAGGTTTACACTTGGAAAGAAGAATATTATCTCATGGAAAAGTCTTAGATTCTTAGTATAAGTCATATATCCTAGAGCTAGCCTATCTTAAAGATCCTTAATAACCACACTAACCTCTTGAAAAGCACCATTGGCCATGGGTAAGTTTGAGACTTGAAAAGTTCATATTCAAGGTAAGTATCTCTAGCTCTTAATCCTTTATTTTAGTAGATAGAATTAACATAAGTAATGGATTTTTAATGTATTTATATCTCCATGAATTAGGGTTATATCTATATTGACTTAATTATAATTATTCTATGACATTTAATTTTATGTTTATTACCCCTATTTTGTGCCACATGCTTTAGGGAGCATTAGGTTAGATTTTAATTTACTTTATCATTTACATGTGATAAGAAAACATAGGATATATCTAAGATTATCACATGGTATTTCTTGACTAGAGGATTTAGATCTCTCTCTAGTGGTATTGATATGATAAGATACCCCTTAGTTAGGTTTAGTAGATCCTTATTGGTCATGACCCTGATTATCTAAGTGTACCAACAAGTAGAAGGGATAGTTTCATTTATCTTCTTTGAGCTAGGATTGATTTGTAGATTAGCTTAACTTTTCCTTGAATATAATTAATAGAATTAAAACCATTATATTTATGAAATTAAATCAAAAAGCATGTGATAGAATTTGTTTTTAGATGCTTGAAATAATAACAAGTTAAAGTTGAGCATGTTCATCCTACTGGGTTTTGTACCAACATTCCATACTATAATGTAAGTGGAAAGTTATTAACATGGACTTTGTCCAAGGATTGCCTATGCCTAGAAACTATCATGACATGATATTAATAATTATGGATAAACTTACCAAAGTGTCTCAATTCATTTTGGGTAATCTGATAGATAATTCATCAATGCTTGAAAAAATGTTTGTAAAAGAGGTATATAGATTACATGGATTTATAGAAAACATAATTTCAAATATGAGCCTTACAATGGCTTTAAGATATTGGGAGACTCTCAATTTAGCATTGGGTAGATAGTTAAACATCAGTATAGTTTACCATCCAAAAATGAATGGATAAACATAAAGAGTGAATAAGGTTTTGGATTATATTATAATTATGTATTGCATGGACCAGTAATACAATGGGAGGAATTTTCACAATTGGTTGAGTTTTATTATAATATATCTTTCTAATTAGTATTAAAAATCACTCCATTTTAGTGATTGTATGGTAGAAGGTGTATAACACCAATCAACTAGGATAAATTAGAAGATATATTGTTTTTTGGACTTGATATTCTAGTTAAAATAGAAGATCAAGTAAAATTAACAAGGTAAAGATTGATTGAAGCTAATGATAGGCAAAAAAGTTATGTTGATCTAAAAATAAAAACAAGGCACTTATCAATTAGGGATAAAGTTTTTTTATGAGTCAAAACTCAAAACAATACTATTAAGTTTGATAAGTCAATGAAATTATCACCAATATATTTGGGACCCTTCAAGGATCTATAAGTGATTATTATTATAAAATATAGACTTGATTTATGACTATATTTAGTTCAAATGCATACTATTTTTCATGTATCTTATCTTAAGAAATATAAATTGAATCCTTCACATGCTTTGGACTAGAATGTATTACAAGTTCTATAACCATAGGTGATCATAGTATAACCAATTAGAATAATTGATACTTGTATCTTAGATTGCACAATAGGGAAGTATCATAATGCAAGGTCTAGTGGAACCAATATTTAAAAGACAATTCCACATGGGAAGATTATGAAGAATTTTTTAGGTTGTTTCCTCATTTATTCAAATGATTTTTATTTTGAACATTATTAATTATTTCATGGATGATCATTTTAAATAAAATTAATCGAGATGATGACATGTTTTTTGGGGGGAAGGATGTCACATCCTATCCCACTCTAAAAAAACTATTTAAGTATTAATAAGGGATAAAGAACTAATGATTTGTATTTCTGATTTTCATATAATATCTAGATATTCATGATGTATGATTGGAATTCATATTGATTGTTTTTGTTATTGGTTATGTTGGAGGACATTTGTATATGTCTATAAATGTAATATACTCTATGATCATGTTTGACTATGACTTCATTTGTGAATTTGATTTACATATTTAATTACATTACAATAGTTCATTGATAATTATATATTTTATGAGTACTTGATTATTTTATTATAAGCTCAGACTAAATACCTTTTATTTGATCAAGGTGGTTATAAGACTATCCTGCCATCAAAAGTGGTATAAAGGGAGAGTATAATAGGGGAGGAGGGTGAATATATTAGCAATAGGGATAAAGAGAACTGAACCAAACCCATATACATATACCACACTCTTATTTTCTTATATTAAATGAATGGAGATTAGTATTTTGCTAAAATGTTAAGTGTTGTTTTCATTATTTGTCCTTGCAGATGTAAGGCAAGCTTGCATTTTTTTTAATTTTTACTTGTATTGATGTTTCTATTATCATAATATATGAAAATTTTGTATTAATTGTCATATTTCCATTAAAACTAGATATAAATTAAATTATGTTGAATTATGTAAGGTAAACCATTTACATGGTTTAACTCTTAGGAAAGTGTTGGGTATTTATTGATATTGTTTAATTATTTACTTTATGCCCATTTTGTGATAATGTTGGGGAGGGGGGGCGGGAATAGAGTAAAATCACCCAAAATAATTTAATTAAAATAATTTCATGACTTTGTAAATTTGTATTTTGTTGGTAAATGTTTATTAGTAAATTACCACAAATTTGAAGGGAAGAAATTAGGTTTTAGCTATGATATTTTTGAATTGGTCATTATCATAATGATGAATAAGTTACATGTGGTGGAAATGCTATAAATCAAGGTATTATACTACAAATTAATATGTATAGTATATGGATCAAGTGGAAGTAAAGGTGAGTTCATAATGAAGAACTTGCATTTTAGTACGAGAGATGACTGGCCATGTAAAACATGGATATAGCTTGGAAAAATAAGAAGGAAAAAGAGGAGGATGGGGATTATATAATATGGGGAATATATCTAAAAAATAATGAAAAGTTACAGTTTCACACATTTATATGGAAACCATTGTATAACTAAGTCAGTTGGACTTTGAGTTTGTAATTTTGGGTATTGTTTGTAGACTTAGTTTAACTAAAAAATAAAATAGTATATGGTTCTTTGATATGAGTAAAAATAATGTACTTCATCTAAATTATGGTAATGGTATATTTTTGTTAAATATAACCAGGGTTTCATGTCTATAGACCTAAGTATGGAAATCAATTCCATCCATAGGCCTATATATATGATGTCAAGCCCTTGTGGAATGAAAACTAAATTTATTGGTAAATTCATTTAATAGAATTAGGGATCTAAGTATATAGACTTGGGGATGGAAATTTGTTCCATACATAGGCCTATAGATATTCCAAGTCATTTTTGAAAAAAAAATTGGGTATTTTAAGATAAACGTGCCTAAAACTAGATAAAAAATATATATAATATTGTTTAACATAAGACTTTCTTAAAATAATTAAGAAGGAAAAACCCTATGCCTTGTTTTATCTTTGTAAATTGGTAATGTTGGGTGAGTTCCATTATTTTAAAAAAAACTTAGGTTACATAGAGATTGATTTTTCATACATTTCAATTAGGAACTTAAACCATAAAACATCTTGGTAAAACATTAGACAAGCTAAGCATGATATATGTGAGTTATAGTAACCAACTCTAGTTAATTTTATTTGATGAATACCTTAGCACTTGTGTTAGTTTTTTTTTGAATTTATATACATGTATTAGAATAACATTATTTTTTGTAAAACATTCATAATAGATTCATTATATGGAATATTTACTTTTATACATTTATATATTAGAAATAAATACATGTAGTTGTATTCTTTTAGTTATGGGACTCAGGTTGAAAAATTTGAGCTTCAAGGCAAAATATATTTGAGTGACAAGGTATCTATATTTACACACACACACACACACACACACACATGTGGATTTAGTATACCTATATATTATCAATTAGAATGATGAAATCTGAGTATATATAATTGATAATATTAGTTTCTTGGAAACTTATTGGTATACATAGCTAGTATAGATGTATATATATTTATATATACATATAGATATGAATACATTTAACTATGTATATCAATTCATAGTTACAATAAACACTGTCATATCTAGTTGAAAATCTACTTATTTCCATTAGGATGATTTCATATAATTGTAGGTTATAATGGGAATTCTAAGTATAAATTATATAAATGACTATATTTATTTGAATTGGATGATTATTCATTGGTTATACGAATAGATAAAAGTATTTTTAACAAATAAATTATATATATACATATATATATATATATATATATATATGTATATATATATATATACATATATATATATATATACATATATATATATATACATACATATATATACATATATATATATACATATATATATATATATATATATATATGTATATATATGTATGTATATATATATATATATATATATATATGTATGTATATATATATATAT
Organism: Torreya grandis; assembly: GCA_037957365.1. Taxonomy (NCBI): domain Eukaryota; kingdom Viridiplantae; phylum Streptophyta; class Pinopsida; order Cupressales; family Taxaceae; genus Torreya; species Torreya grandis. The sequence continues at coordinate 204,324 of JARHVA010000428.1, forward strand.
ATATATATGTATATATATATATATATATATATATGTATATATATATATATATATATATATATGTATATATATATATATATATATAATACACATTCCTAGATGTTATATTATTTGTAATCTTTCTTTGATAAATTGATGATAAATATTTCATATGAAACATATATAGGATCTATTCATATATTAATTTAAAAATGAGATTTTCACATAATAAGAAAATTATGGAATAAGTTTAGAAAGGACAAATTTTTTAATGAAGTATAGAATAAGATTAAGAAACATGACTTGTATTTTATGAACTATATTGAGACTCATTTGGATTGCATATTAACTTAGTTAGATACTATCAGATCTTATATAATTTGAGTTTAAAAAAATGAGATACATGTTGTAAACTTGGTATAGTGTCTTCAATCTTGGATTATTATTTTCTAGACCTATATGCATTTCTAGTTCGAATATAGTTTACTAAGATAATTTATACATGAGATTGATGAGTTTGAAACAATGATATTGTTAAATAATTATTACATATATGTTACATAATTATTTATATTGATCTATGCTATATTTTTATATCTTAAATTTGTATATGAAAATTACTAGGCATGTTTCATATATAATAGGTGATAGATATGTGAGGGTGTTGACTTGAAACTCACATATTTACTCCTAATATCATTTGATATATTGTGATTCATTATCAAAGAGTTTGTGTGTGTGGAATTGACTTGGATCCATACAAGATCTGATTTTTATAATGAAAACTTTAGATAAAGTAATGTTATAGATGAGACATTGTATTTACATTATACTTTCTAGTTTACATGTGAATGATGATGTGATATTAGATAAAGTATTGTTTTCCATTATCTATGTGATTATTGAATGTATTAATGATTTTACACATAGAGGTTATGTTTGATTTATTGATATATGTACTATTTTTATTTATTCCCCCATGAAGGGAAGGGCCACTCCCAGTGGGAAAGTGTGTGGGAGGTTGACAGTCTATGTTTTGAAGAAAATCAATATCATTATGCTCTCCCTCTCTTCATCTATTCAACCATTTATGAATCACATGAAAAGATATTTTTATATATCATTGATCTATTTATGAGGCTTATTTGTACTATTTTACATGTTTTCTTGTATATTTACCCTTGTACTAAAATGTAATATGAAGTAAATTTTTATTGATGACTTTTCAAAACAATAGTGCCTATGAGACTTGTAAATAATTTTAAATATTGTAAAAATGGTGGTTTTATCTTAATTTATAGTTGTATTATGGATTATATAATTGATTTAATGTACTTGACTCTTTCCACTATTCATTTTATGAGAAATATTCATCTTGTATTATGTTAAAGGTTGTTTAAAAACTAAATAGATCTTATTATTAACTAGTAGGTTGATACATTTATATATTTACTACTTATAATACATTTATTAGTTAAAAAATTATTTTATAGATAATTATGGATGATCTAATAATTTATCTATATAGACTTAAAAAAACTTGTGTAACTTTTGTGTAACCTAGTGGGTTCTTAATAAAATAAATTTTATATGAGCAATATAAGTAGATCAAAATTAACTCTTAATGTACCTTTATAATTAAAGTATAAAAAATTAAAGTCATCACAAATGGTCTTACCACTAACAATATGTGATGCAGCAAAAAAATTATCATCTGAGTTATAAATGACTATAAATAGATGGGTTTGAATAGGATTGAAGTGTTGAAACTAATAATATAGAGCTTTGTATGAAGTATTATAGCAGGACCATTTTTTGTATCTTTTAATGATTATATTTCATGATGCCACATATTTCTCAATAATTTATTTGAAAATCCATAAATCCTCATCAACAATACCATTTCATGCATAATTATTCTAAAATGTTTTTAATCTATAAAACCACATTTATTTGAGGAGTTTTTTCAAGAAATATTTCAACTTGTGTATACTTCCATGTTTTGCATACATGTATATTAGGTAAATCACAAAAACATATTAAAAAAATCCACTTTTGATTATTCCTTGATGGTGGTCCATATCCTGTTTGGAAAAGCTTCCATTTTGGTACAAATATGGATGATGCTAAAAAATCTTATGGGTTTTTATTTTAGACTTGGAAATTAATTTTTTTAAATATATCCACAATATTTTCAATAATTCCAATTTGTGTATATTCTAAAATTATCACATTCTGTGAGACTACATCTAGTATAGGCATTTGTTTAGAAATATTATGGGGTTTTGATGTAGTTTTAGGGAACAAAAAATTAATGTGGAAGAATGGAATTTTAAAATGTGTTGAATGATAATGTTTGAAATAGGCAAATTCCCACTCTAAACAAATATTCTAATAATATTAAATGACTGGTGGGAAAATACCTATTCAAAAAATAAACCTTTTTGACTTGATTCTCTAAGATAACCCTCTATATGTATCTTAGGAGTTTAAAGAGCACATAAACATTGATTAGTTTCTTTTTAGTAAAGATAAGAAAAATCCATGCATAAAAAATACACTATAACGAAACACTCATGTCTAAGAACTAGGGAGAGCACAACATAATGAAAAATATCACAAAATATAGATAGAAAAAACATAATTCTAATAATATTAAATGACTGGTGGGAAAATACCTATTCAAAAAATAAACCTTTTTGACTTGATTATCTAAGATAACCCTCTATATGTATCTTATGAGTTCGAAGAGCACATAAACATTGATTAGTTTCTTTTTAGTGAAGATAAGAAAAATCCATGCATAAAAGTTACGCTATAACTAAACACTCTTGTCTAAGAACTAGGGAGAGCACAACATAATGAAAAATATCATAAAATATAGATAGAAAAAACACAATTATTGTACCTCTTTTGTCAAATTTGATGTCCATTGTTGGAATAAACATGTTTGTGATTGGTATATGATATTATATACTCTTGTCAATATTTATTTATGGTGGTAGCACTTATCCAATGCTCACTTATGGATTTGATTTGTTATTAGCTTGGCTTAGTGTGAATCTTGGCATAAAATGAGCATTATAACACTACTCTTAATGTCTGCTTAAAGGCATTCCTATATAATAAACTTACACACATAAGCTTGTTGGAATATGGTGTGGGAACCTATATTTTTAGCTATAAGAGCTAACTCTAACCCTAGATCTTTTATGTTAATTTATAATCTTGGTTGAGTTTAAAATAATACAAGTTGAGTCAAGATAACCCTGGGTTGGGTCAAAGCACTCATGAAATCTTGACACCTCAGTTTTAGATATTTATGAACCATGATAACTCACTTTAGATATTTGAGGTTGTGACTCATCTTTTGGGAAAATTTAGGAATTAATAAATCACTTTATTATCTCCTTTGACCTTTGAATTCATATTTGGATAATAAATCCTTTATCTGTAAATGAAATTCACTAATTTAACATAGAATTTTTACATAATAAAGTTAATTAAGATTTGATTTTTAATTAATCTTTCTTAGTACTTTTTATATTTTGAAATTTGTTTTAAATGTTTTAAATTAATAGCTTGACATGCCAATAACATTAATTTTCTAGGTCATAATTTTAATAGGGTTGAAACCAAATTAGGTTATCATTGCATACAAGTTAATACCCCAAATAAGTAAGCCTCACTAATTTTTTAAGCAATTAAATCCCTTATGCAGATGAATTTGGGAATTCAAGTGATTTATAAGCTTAATTTGTATTGTGTGCTTATAATTTAACTAAATATTAATTTAGGAATGAAGGTGGACAAAAATTAGTGTCTATAATATTCCACTATTTGAGAAGGCATTGAAAGACACATGCATGGTGATGTATTTTCAAATAATCTAAAATTCATTAAGATAAATGGTTCATGCCCAAAAGGTGATTGATAATCCTTTGATTCCCCCTCAAGGGAGTAGGTGGTAAAATAGATTCATCAAGTGTTCCCTTAAAATGATGAAAATGACATGATCTAAATGGTAATGGGGGTGGAACTACTTATTTTCCCATAGGTAGTTATAATCAATAATGGAAATGGAGTCACTAATTTTCCCAAAGGTGGTTATAATCAGTAATAAAGGGTGGAACACTTATTCTACCAAAGGTGTCTATAATAAAGGATGCAGGCATTTGCCCCAGTAGGGTGGGTGTACAAACAATAATTTAACAAAAGATAATTATAATTAATAATAGAATTAAGGACATGGATTTGCCCAAAGGTGGTTATAATCAGTGACATAAACATTTGCCCTAGTAGGGTGGGTGTATGTTTAAAATAATTATTTTCCCAAAGTTAATTATAATTATTAGTATCAGACACACAAAAAATGATTTTCCCATAGGTGTTTATAATTTTTAAATTGGTCAAAAAAGAATGAGTTTACCAAAGGCAATTATATGATGGCCTAAGAGAAATTGTGGTATAAAAATGAAATTACATTACAAAGAGAATATTACACAAAAAATAATAAAGTGTATGGTTTTAGAATTATTTTTGAAAAGAAAGGCGAAAGCTTAAAAAGCTTCACATGTGGTTATGGGAACAAACCAACTTTCTCTAATAACCAACTTATTTAACAAACTAAATATAAGTAAAAACTAACAAATTATTAAAATAATTAACTTTGGAGACTTTAAAATAATCCAAAAACTCCCCCTTTATCCAAAGAGCTATAAAAAAATAAAGAACTAGAGAAATGAATCTAAAGTCATCAAAGGAACTCTATTGCAACTGCAACTAGTGCATTTTAACTCTGGCACTAACCAAAAATTATACCACTCCATAAAGAAGACTACCCCTATGATTTGTTGAAAAAAATGGTTGTTGAACACAATCAAGGCCTGATCATCCCTAATGATCATCATACCATACTATAGTAGAACATGATTAAGCATGTCTAATTACATTGACCCACATAAGGTCCCATAAAGGAATCCATCCAAGTGACAAACCCATACTCTATATGGCACACCTTCCTAATGCCCAATAAATGTTGATGACCTTTGCTCAAAATTATTGGTGCTAGCAACCCCTATCAACTCATACTATCATTGAAAATTGATCGAAGTCTAACTAATGCTTAATTCTTATCCCCCTATTAGGTGAGAGGTGATAAACCATGCATTGAGAGAAATTGAAAAACTAACTTTGTCTACTACATATCATGAAAAATAGATATAGAAAGCCAAAAATAAAACTTAAAGAAAGAACACAAGCTAAAATTTCCATTCAAGCATTAAACCTAAACTCTAAGTGAATAAATAACTTGAGAGGGTAATTATCCTCCATCCTAAAAGGATTCTCCAACCTTGAGTTGTCACTTAGATGGTGTCAATAAAAAGGATCCTAGGATATGTAATAGATGGTATTGTCTCTAAGATCACAAGCAGAAAGTGATATTATGAAATTTTTCATTTTGAAAGTGTTGGATTCAACTTAAAATGGACCTTTCCCCATCATTTTAATATTTTTTATATCCTTATAACTCCCTTTATAAAGTCTTCAAAAATAGAATATCCCCCCATATTCTAAAAAATAAAATATAATTATAATTTTAGAACCCCTGACCCTTATTATTTTTAAGTGACCTAAAAATTCTTATCTAACCAATTCACCTTTTATCAATTTGAACAAATAGACACAAAATATTATGAAAATGCTTGATTTTCCAAATTTTAAATAAAATAAAATATATTCCACCCTAAGAAATTTTTAGTTTTCATGTAAAAATATAAAATTGGGTTGAACTTTACCTGTAGGTCCACCAAAAATACCAAATTATATTTTATACAGCCACCAATTTTACTATTACATCATTTTTCTATTTCAACATAGTAATGCAACTACCATACCAAGCCTACAATGTGTTCCATCATTCTATGCTCTATGTCATATAAATATAAACCTGATATGGAGCCTCATGAAAGCCATACATATTAGATTTGATATTGCCTTTGATTTTTATGGAGTTTTGAAGAAACTATTGCATGTACAGACCTCTATTATGCCATTGTACAAACCTCTACTTCACCATTGTATGGACCTTTATTGCACCATATTTCTCTTAGAATAAATTATGATTCTCAAAATAATATTTTACATCATTTAAAATAATAGTTTGAATAATAAGAAAATTATAGGATGAAGCTTTACACTGAATTTGTCTCTTTCTCCTTTGCCAATGCAATTATTTGTGAGCCTTGAAGAATCATACTACTCATAAAAAAATACTATGCTACTATGTTGTATTAATAATTTTTAAAAATATTCAATGTGTAATGCCTTTAGAACACCTTATATGTGATATTTCAGTAGGATGTCTCAAAACAAATGATAGGAAATGGAGGATCCAAACACTAACTAAATCATGCACACAAACAATAGAGAGTTGAACACAAAATATTTAAATAATTTAAAAACTTTATGATATATTATATCACTTTAATTAATTTTAATAATACATTCTAAACATTACATATAAATATATAGGAGAATATTTCCTATATCCGAGGATTCCCAAATCCCTACAATATCTCTCCTATAAAACCTCCAAACCTATTATGATATATTTTTATAACAAATACCAATATATCTCAATAATCCAATATTCTAACAAATGCAATATTATCATATTAACTATATGATTATAATAACTAATTACTATTTACCTCTCCCATAAATATCAACTGTTACTATTTACCATAATGTAAAAGTTAGATTTCCTAACAATAAAGACCCTATGTTATCCAAGAAATAGATTTTATTTTCACCTAGATCAAGTTTTAATAGAGATTATTTTGTATTCTATATTCAATGTACTAATATAAAAAATTATTCTATATTAATCCTCTATATTTTAGAGTGGCATCGATTATCATGGTACACTAAAGCATGCCATCATGGTATAAGGGATTTAAAAGAAATGCAATTATTATCCAAGACTCAAAAGGTTGTACTCTCAAAAATAAGTATAACCATAACACTATAAAATATTAACCAAACCAAAATATATATACCACACACCATACTTATTCATTGCCTAAAATTTATAGAAGCATCATACTAGTTTGAGGAAGATTTTATAGACCTAGTACACTTAGACTCCCAACTAGGCCTTCAAATTCCTTTTTCCTTTAGTAGCCAATCTATGATATCACTGATGGCCTAGGGGAAATGGTGGTATAATAGTGAAATTAAATTGAAAATATAATATTACACATAAAATAATGTATTGTATTATTTTGGAATGATTTTTACAAAGAAAGGTGAAAGCTTAAAAAGCTTCACAGGTGGTTATGGGAATAAACCAACTTTCCCGAGTAACCAAATTATTTTAAAAACTAAACATAAGTAAAAACTAATAAATTAGTAAAATAATTAACTTTGGATCATTTAAAATAATCAGACATTATAATCATTACATGTTTAAATAGTGTGATTTTAAATACATTTTCCCCAGAAAGGTATAATACATCGTTTATTGATTGAAAAAGAATTTGTCACATTGAGGAAAATTAGTAAGGATAGCGTACATGAAAAATATGTAAAAAGGATGTACAATGAGATGGAAAAAAATAACATGTTTATATTATAAATTTGAGTTCAAAGATGCATGTTTGAACAAACACAAGGTATAAGTAGAAAAATAATGTTGTTAAATGGGTCTTGAAAGAGGCCCAAAAAATGGTCTAGTTATAATACGATTAAAAAAATAAGGCATGCAGGATCAAACAATGCACAAAATAGATCACATATGTGAAAAATAAACTTATTGGAGTACATAAAATAAACTATAAGCCCTAGGGGAAATTCAAAATTTTGGCTATATATTCACCCTTGAGGTGAGAAACAATTCATTTTCACCCTAGCTATTTACATTTTCTGAGCTCTAGTTTTCTGCATAGTGAGCTGAGAAAAATGTCCCACAAAGGAACTAGACATCATGTTTTTGATCATGTGAGAGAGCACATGCAGCCACACCATGATGGAAAACCTATGATTAAATCTATATTTTTTGTTAATGTGTTTTATTCACATTTAATGCTAGTTTTAGGTCAAAAATGGTGAAGTCACTATTTGTGTTCTAGGCCAAATGATAGCTTTGTGAAAGAAAATGATGACTTCATATTAAATTAGTGAATTTTATTTATCTAAAAAGGAATTTTTATCAAAAATATGAAGTCAAAGGTCAAAGGAGATAATAAAGTGATTTATTAATTCCTAATTTTTTTTTAAAGATGAGTCATAACCTCACAAATATCTAAAGTGAGTTATCATAGATCATAAATATTTGAAACTAAGGTGTCAATATTTCATGAGTGCTTTGACCTAACCCAAGGTTAGCCTAACTCAAGATTTCATGAGTTTATCCAACTCTTTCTTAAATAACATAAAAATAAGAGGGTGTAACGTATGTATTTTTTGATTAAGGTGTTTGACATCAAGTTGTACAATGAGATGGTGTAAAACTAAGGTGGGGTCCAAGCCTAGCATGTTTGAATAGGCCCTTGAAAACATGTTAATAAATTATATAAGAAGGTATGTAAAAGCTTCATGTTCATCCTCAATGATGGACACACTAATTTGATCCACTTTAGGTCCTTTGGATTCCCAATATTAACCTTGGAAGTGTCCTCCACAAAAAGTGTAGAACCATCTTATAAAATAGTTAGTAAGGAGGTAAAATAGTTGGCAAAGAAAAAATCTTTTAGTTAGACTGTCTCATCTAATTCTCCCAAGTAAGATGAATCAAAATATCCTAATGCTAGTAAAGGACATGAAATAAATACTTTAGGGAACTCTTGAACAATCTAATATGAATCTTACCACTCCTTGGTACTGATTTTAGATCCATATATAGGCCTTGAACTATAGGTCTCTTGTGCTTCATAGAAAGAGGGGTGAATATCACCATCTAATGGCACTGGAAATTGGTTTTCACCAAGAGACTTTCCTTTTTCTTTACTTTTAATCTGGTTAGAAAGTGCCTCAAATAGGTTTTCAATTTTAGACCTCAATGTTTGATTTTATTTTTGTTTTTTGGCCAAGGAAGCTCACCCACTCTTTGAAATAGGAAGAAAGATCCAATCTGATAGAAAATCCATGCTTTTGATCTCCAAGAGGAATGTGATTCCTCAATCCTAGAAATTTACATATGGCCTCATCATTTTCAAACTTATCTAATGACATTGTTGAATCTTGTTGGTATAAATCTATCAATTTTGGGTGATAAAGGGTTAATGGTGAAGGGTTATAAATATGGTTAATGATACAAAAAACATGGAGGTTAAATGAATTTGTATTGGCAAGGTCATCGTAGATGATATAATCAGGCCCTATATCATTATTGACATCATATTCACTAGTCAATGGTGTTGTAACCTAAATCAAATATGTGGGGTCACCCCTAAGTAGTTTAAATCCAATACCATGGGTTCCCTTGTACTTGATCATTCAGATTGGCTCAATAGTTATTGCCTAATGTATCCCTAAGACTCTAACTTAATAATCTAATTGATCCATAATATGTTTAGGAATAGGATACTTTTCACTTTCATAATAGTCAACTAACTCATTAGTGTAAATCCATGAATCATCTTTAGCTAAGGGATCCTTTTCTATGGTAGAGGTTTGTTTGAAAAAAATGGGTTTGTTCAGCTAAAATTTTCCTTTGGTTTGCTACTCTATGCAATTAGTTTTGGTGTTAGGTCTCCCATAGGTTTTTAGATTTTATGGTAATTTGGTAATAATGAGTCATAGGTAATGTATTCTATAAGACTTTTATTAGTTATATATAAGTGATTGGTAATGTTTGGTGAAGGCATAGATGAGGTAGAAGCTAGGATGTCTAGGTCAATGTAATTGGCTTATAGTCTTGATTCAATGGATTTTACTTTTTTGAGTCTTCCTCTATCATATTTGGGTATAGAATTCATGACAAATTAATAGTTATAGTTTTTTTACTTAGCCTTGATATGTTTAAGATAATGATATGGCTAGAGATCAGTTGGTATAGACACCTTTATCCTTGAATGGGTAAATTTTATACACTGATGCAATGTGAAAGATATGGTCCTAATTTGATGGACCAAGGTCAGACCAATAATAGAGTGTAAGATAATTCTAGGTCTAAAACATTACATAGAGTGTCATGGGTCTAAGTTATAATGAACACTAACAAGCTTATAGTACATTAATATTATCATTCCTCATTATCATATGCCTTGATGATAATGGTACCTAGTTGCAATTTGGCCAATGTATATCCAAGATGTTTGATCAACTTTAGAGACACAATGTTGAGGCCTAGACCATTGTATACAAGGATTCATTTCAATTTATGGTTTGTTATGCTGAAATTGATGTAAAATGAGTTATTATGTAATGAGCCTAAGGATGACTTGTTGCTTTGGTCAAAGGTAAGATGTTTTCCTGGGGCCAAGTATCATACCATAGAGTGGAATTTATTTGGAATGATGTCATTTGGTATAAGGGATTGGCTCAAGTACTCATTTAGGATGTATTTATGGATGTTATATGTCTTCCACAAATTCATAACGTATATTTGCATAAGAATATTAATTAGATACATCACAACATCATAGGTCTTCCCCTTAATTTTGGTATTTAGTTTATTTTGGATAGGCATGGAAGGTTGAATGGGCTCATTAGTGGTATTTGGCTATGGTTCGTTGATAGTGATCTTGGATTTTCAAGTTATGATCATGAAATCTCAATATAGTAATTGGATTTATTAGTTATATGGGGAGGTAATGGGTCATGGAAAGGTAATTTTAGCTTATTTTTTATCCTAGTTGCTAACATGGTCCAAAGAAGAATTACCGACATAAGGAGGTTGATAATCATTGTTGGGTGAAGGTCTTAGTTTGTTGGTAGTTGGTCTAGGATTAATGGTGATAATGATAGCATGATTGCTTAATATGTATCCTAGAACATTATTATAGGTATATGAAATGGCATGATGGCCTCCTTCATTGGTTTGGTTAGTTTTCCCTTGGTTCTAACCATTTTAATATAGTTATTATGGCTAGCATTATTGTTGTTGATTTTATGGTGGAGTTATTTTCCACTATTTTTAATGTTTTTTGTATTTCTATTGGTTTTTTTTATTTCTATGTTGGGAAAATAGATTATAGTAGATACACAAGTTATGATTTATTGTAGGAGCATGGGTATCTCATTATATCTCTCCATTTTTCAACATATTATCAATCAAATGTCTAAGTTGGATACCCTAGTGTATATAACATCCTTTGACACAATGGTACTCACAATATTCATATTCTTTGTACCAATTAGGATAAGGAATCCCTTTAAGAAATGGCTTTGGTACTGGCCAACTAATCATATTTTCCTAAACCAATTTTTGAAATACAAATTCAATAGCTCACCAAGGTCACTAAATTACCTAGAAATGGGTGGTCCTCTCCTTAGAGGAGGGGATTACAATTGGTTTTGATTTTGAGGCTATTGGTTTTGTGGAGGCCTTGGATGAATGTATGGAGTTGGTAGTTGATGAATGGGAAGAGTTAAATGGATAGCCAGTGTTTTCAATGTCTAACCATGGCATGATTTAGTGAACCTATTACCAAAAATAGTTGTATTATGATTGTATAATTTTGGTCTTTCATTTTTATTAGCCTGAGGTTGCATGGAAGTCAATATTTGAATTGGGTTTTGAGTATGGTTCTAGTTATGCTAGCCTCGATGTTGATTTTAATTTTGATTAGAAGAAGATAAATTGATCATACCTTTATTAACAATGGCTTTTTCAATCTATATTCCTTTCTCTATAACCTCTTAAAATGTTTGAGCACATTACAACTTGATATGGTAAGATATATCATTGTGTAAGCTCTTGGTAAATATCAAGACCAATTATTTATCAAGAAAATTATGAGAAAATTAAATCACCAATGATCTCCAACATTGCAAGTACACAATTAATCCTTCATCAGTATTCTATTTATCTTGGCCCAATTCTAAAACTATAATCTCATGTTCAAGATTATATGAAAAATGTTGTATGAAATTCTTAGAAATATCATTAAAGTCAGGTACAAAATTCTTTAGCAATTTTAAAATCCATTCTAAGGCTTGTCTAGCTAGACTACTTGGAAGATTATAAGAAAGTATATGTCACTATATGCCATTGGCTATAAAGAAACAAAAAATTATTTTAGATGCTCTTTAGGGTTGCCTTTGCCCTTGTATTTTTCAAATTTGGGCATCTCATAACTTGGTGGAAATAGTATTTGTAGATACTCCATGTTAAATGGATAAGAACATAATTCACCTAGATTGAATTATTTTTTTTGATTTCTATTTTGGATAACTTAAATTGCATCATTCATTTGATGTAACTCTTGGGCAAAGAAGTTGAATGGAGTGGCATGTTAGTATTGGGGTTGTACAATCAAAGGTGGATTACACTGACTAGGGTAGGCATATTTTAGAATGTTGTTTGAATTAGTTAGATGACCAAGTATATGTATTCATGTATTGTGATAGAACTATAGCTATAGAATACATTACTATTAAAAAATATCTTAGTTTAGGTTGGCTACATAGCCTTGGTCGGTGAATTGTGGCTATAGTAATAGAATTTGGCTCTATGGGATGTGTTGGCATTTTTGGGTTTTGGAAGGAACTTTTTGTCTACTCATCAAACCCTATTGTATAAAGGTTAAACATTTTTGAATATAACCTTGTTATTGGACGTGTTGAAATTTGGATCCTTATTGTACATGTGATACCTATTGGGTGAAAGGCAGTTATTGCTTAATGCATGGTACCTATGGATTGTAATCCATGTTTTATATTTTGGAGTAGTTTTCTTTTTTCAAAGATGAGCTTGATGAGTTTGGAATTTTATGTTTTGGCCTCCTCTTTTTACCCAAGACTATTTTGTATTTATGCTAAGTTTTGGCTTCCTTCTATAGTTTCCACATAGCGTTATGGTGCTCATTCAACTCAAATAAACTCTCGACTTCACTAATAAAAATGACATCCCTCCATGTGGCATCTCGGTGCTCACCTAAGAGAGGTTTATTTTTATCAAACTTTCAAGAAGTGTTATTGGCTGATAGAGTAATGACTAGGGCCCACTATGTAGTTATAGTAGAAAGGAAGTAGAACTCACCACATGGTACCATGATGCTCCTTAGGAGAAAATGTTTATTTTATTAGGGCTCTAGATTATGTGATTGGCCAATAAGGTTAATAATGGGGACCATGATGTGGTTACATTAAGAGGGATGCATATTCTCCATGTCATTCCCCTGTACTTAAGGTTTTTAAAGGAATGCTCAACTTACATAGGATTAGTTTCAACTTACCATGTGGTCCTAAAATTCTCCTCAGGAGAAAGGTTTATTTTGTTGGAGCTAGGAGTTACAACATTGGATGATAAAAGTGGGGCCCCATATCCTAACAAACATTTAAAAGGAAATCCTGAAGGTAGACAGGTGTCACCACCATGATTCTTCTAAGCATAGTGGGCATCGTAAGCCATTGTAGTTACACCATATTCATATTTTTGAAGACCAATTGTACTCATGATCCTAAGTTCTCCAGTCAATTACAATGGCCTCATCATAAGCGTGAGTGTCTAATTCTAAGTGTCACTTCTTGAGAGGGAACTATGGCTATATAAGCATAACTTTTTCTTTTGAAAAGGGTTAGAAATTTTAGATAATTATATACTATTAGGGAATCCATTATAATAATTAGTTATAGAATAGAAGTAATAACAATTGTTATTTTCATTTTCATGACCTTAGCAGGTACCCCTCATGGGTGGGATTAAATATTATATAATGTGCCCTTGAGGCATTATGTATTTTTTCACCACTGAACAATGAAGAGGATGTGGTGTTTTGTGTAAAATGGAATGGGATTTATTGTTTTTTATTGTTTTTTATCTACTTCTATAGTGTAGATTTTTTTTATGTTATAGGCATTAGACCATGCATATACTCTTTTAATATGTCTATGATGTTCAAAGGTTGAATTTATTTTATACAATTTTAGGAGTGAATACTTTAAACTTCTGGTAAATCACCTTAGTTTTTATTTATAGTTTAACTCATATTTCTTCCTTACCTTTACCCAAATTAATTTGAAGAGCCAGCTTCTAAAACCCCATAGGTCACTTTACAGATAATATTTGAGTCCCACATCTGTAAAACTTCCCATAGGAAGACTATTTATCGAGAGTGAGATTTTTAGGCATCAATAATTTAATCTTTTCTATCACACCTAATGAGACTATGACTACTAGTCTATTTGATTAGAAGCCAGAGATTATGAGCCATAGGCCAATTATTATGATCTAATAATTTGACTCAAGAGAGGATGATTAGTATGGTGCTAGTTTTAAAATCAAAACAAAATGAAATAAACACACTACTAGCATAACATCTTTAGGCCTAGATACTAGGGAGAGCTTAGTTAAAAAATATGAATAAAACACACAACTAAAATGAAAAAGAAGCTATCTTTTACCTTCCTTAGATGATCCAAAATGCTTTTTTTAGTGGATTTATCAGCTTGTGCTCATGAATTCCTTGGAAATGAAAGCTTGGCTACCTCCATCTCTCCTTGGCACCTTTGGATTTTGGCTTGGCTTGGTAACACTAATTATAATGGATTCTTAGAATCATTTGTGAATTATAAATTTGTATTTATCATGTCTTTTGAATATATTTGAGCATAATAAATATGAACCAAAATATCTTATAAATGATGTGGTAAGGCCTCCTATTTATATATTTTTTAGAGTGTCTAGAATCAACCTAAACCATCCATCCTGAGATTGAGATGTGTGGTTGAGGATCAATTCAATTTTTGGATTTAAGTTTATAATTATCTTCATAATTACATTGGAAGAAGGGGTAATTAAGAGGAATAGAGGGCATCATATAAGGCATTGATGAGGCATGGAGGGCATGAATCTTGATATTTATGGCA
This sequence comes from Torreya grandis, assembly GCA_037957365.1. NCBI lineage: Eukaryota > Viridiplantae > Streptophyta > Pinopsida > Cupressales > Taxaceae > Torreya > Torreya grandis. The sequence continues at coordinate 219,339 of JARHVA010000428.1, forward strand.
TTAATGGCCTAGGGATGTCTTCCTAAGAAATGAGGTCACCTGATGATGTAGATATTCAATAGTCATTTCTAAAAAAAAGTTTTTAAAAATTTTCCATGGAATTATTGATTAGGCTCTAATTTGGCTTAATTATCTCTTAAGCATGCTTAAGCACTTTATGCACACATTACTCAAATTGATTAGAATGCCTTGTTATTGGTCCAAAATTTGACTAGATTGGAATTTTAAGGTGATGTTAGATGCATTGGATCCATTATCCCATTTAGGATGTTACTAATAACAAATAACAAAGGCATACATCTTGTGCAAGAGATTTGATAGGAAAGAGCAATCTAGAGTACCTAGGTGCAAAATTGGCATTTTAACTCAGAATGATCTAACCAAAGTTTGTCAGGATCCTACTACCCACTAAGGGCACACTTGATTACCTTTGTATTAGCAACTAAACATAGAATTTAACCAGAATGAATAAGTAACTAGAAATATGAAATAACACAGAAAATGAGAGACAATACCCAATTGTATTAATACTCATCCAGAAGAAAATACAATAAAGAAGATGCCACACTTCTTCTTCCCACACCTCTAGAGCTCCCACACTTCTAGGGTTCACCTGTAATTCTCTTCCAACATTTCACTCTCTCAATTACGGTCACAATAATAAACTCAAACACAGAGTTATTGTTCACCTCCACCAGTCAATAACAACACTGCCAATACACCAAGTACACAATCATACTCCAAGTAGATCTCCCTTCTCTTGCAACAACCTACAAATCAACAGATCTTACTTACCATGTAGATGTCTCTACACCCTAAAGAACCCTTGTCCTTGCCTCACCAAGTCCTTATGATTCTTCAACTAGTACCCCAATGGATCTTCTACCAGAACTTGCACAACCTACAACTCTCCCTGATCATACACACTCAGTACCCCTTTGGAACTAGGAGGAGCTAATCCCTGCTCTCTTCTACAAGCCCTCTTGGCTATCTAACACTCTTTCTCTCTCTATTTTGAAGGAGCTAATCTTTGCTCTCTCACTCTAGTACAATTTTACAATACAAGCCATGAGTCTATTATATAGATCTCATGCATACAATAATTAGACCCTAATTACAATAATTAGACATGCAACTCAAAACTAAAATTAGCCTCTTAACATGTAAACAACTAGTTTGTTAACAAAATATTCATGAACTGGCAGTTATGGAACCACACAGGCAATCGACGTTAGTCCCTGTCTTCTTGGAGATGACCGACGTCAGCCGATACCTAACCGATGTTGGCAGCTTCCTGTCCACTCATGACCGACGTCGGTTGGCCTGACTGACGCTGGTGTCTGTGACACTTTAGCAACTCCTCCTATTCACATTTTGGTGAAGCTTTTAGCTCCACAACCTAATAATCTCCCACTTGGAGATAAATAGCTGCACTTGTACCTGTACCTATACCTTCATCTAATTTATTTCCTAGCTTGTATCCCTCTTCAAGTTCAATCTTGAAGACCAACCACCACACAACCTATGGTGCACCTCCTGTCATCCAAGTAACCTACCACATCTGAACCTACAACTCCATGTAGTGAAGACCTTGACCCTGCATAACATGTTAACCTGCTACTAGTCCCTCTCAGATACCTAAGAATCCACCTTCCTCGAATTAACTCCAAACTCTCTGATAACTCCCATTGTTTGGGAAAACTTAGGTCTACACTTGACCTCATGTGATTTCGAACACTATTCTAAGCTCAGCTTGAAATGTCTAGCCCTTAGTGTGCTTATCAGTTTTGCATCTTGCATATTGAACCCCACCAACACCTTATTCACATCTACTCCCACTAGAGACAAAATCAACCTGTGATCTTCGATGTCTCTTATGCCAAAGAATTTCACTGCTCCCAAATTCTTCATAACATACCTCTGAACTAACTTTACCTTTAGCTCAGAAACTCCCTGCATGTGTAACCCTACAACAAGCAACCACACAATAGTAACAGGATAATGTTACAATCATCATCCAACTCAGTAAAGACAAACACAATGGTTACACTGACATTGACTCAAGCCCTACTTTGTCATCCACCTGTCAAAACTTGTACCACTGTCCTGCAGCTTCTTCAAGACCATATACCCTAGCCTTATGTCTCATGTATCCATCCACTCTCTTCTTTAACCTGGGAATCCATTCATCTTTCAATGCTTTCATCCCAGCTAGAAACTCTATCAAATCTCCCACTTGGTTCTCTTCTGAAGAATTCATGCCATGCTCCCACTTTTTCTTGGATTCTACCTGTATTGCCTCTTCACATCTTCCTAGTTTTTGACCATTAGTGAGAAATAAATAAGAAGGTGAACAAAAAATATGAGGTTCACTTACCCTTTCAATCCTCCATATGGGTGTTTGAGACTCCTTGACAGCTTTCTATCTACCCAACATCCATTCTAATGACCAATCTCAGCCATCTCTTAGTCTGCACTCGACTAACATCGATTCCCTGTGACTGACCCTTACTACCGACATCGATTCCCCCTGACTGATGTCAGTCTCCACCTACTCGACACCACCAACTCTGATGATCTACACATGACCGATGTTGGTACCTATCTGTTTGATGTTGGTTTCCCATGATCGATGCTAGTAACTATGTTTTCTTGTGAGTGATGACTTTTTACCCATGAGCTCTCCTTGGATCAAAACCCTGTCCAAATTAACACATCCCTGCTTAGAATAATTTAGTCCCCTCAGTTGATCTCTATTTGTCATCTCCTCCATGAACACCAAGGCTTTCCAGTTCTTAAGTTTGTCAAAGATATATGTCTTCCACTTGAGAACATGCATTCCCTTCTTACACATGTGACCAAGCCTACAAAGCCACATCTCTATAATAGAAGGTGAATCAGTAATATAAGTAGATAGATAAAGGATACCTACTTTCTTACCACCATCTAATTCAAGTGCATCTGCTATGAGAGTTACTATGCATCTCTCATCACCCAACTTTTCTGAAGAAATTAGACTCATCTCCAAGACTAGGACCTGCATGACCTCCTTCAACACCCGTGTGTTACCTATCTACAATTTTAGCTTCACTTTCCCTTTTCCAACAATCTTCCAAGGCTCACCAACCCCTAAATAAATCTCTCCAAAGTATCCCTGGACATACCCATGAAAAGATGCTCTATTTCAGGCTGCATGGAAAGAGGCAACATAATCTATAGACCAAGATTCTACTTTATCTAGAGCATCCTGTGCAATAACACCTACAACATCTGCATCTTCAATTCCTTCATGCTAATATTCTACCAACCAACAATCTTTCTTTACCTACTCTTTCTTTTCATGAATCTATAATTGACCATTCATGCTATTCAGTTTCTCCATTCATAGCTTACTTTCTTTTGCCATTGCTATACTCCCACTCAATCTAAAACCCCTGAGAGTGACCTGTAATCAACAAAACACTTAACACGCTCCCTGTAACCTTAGCTCTAATACCACTTGTCAGGATCCTACTACCCACTAAGGGCACACTTGATTACCTTTGTATTACCAACTAAACATGGAATTTAACTAGAATGAATAAGTAACTAGAAAAATGAAACAACACAAAATATGAGAGATAATACCCAATTGTATTAATACTCATCCAGAAGAAAATACAATAAATAAGATGCCACACTTCTTCTTCCCACACCTCTAGAGCTTCCACACTTCTAGGGTTCACCTGTAATTCTCCTCCAACATTTCACTCTCTCAATTACAGTCACAACAATCAACTCAAACACAGAGTTGTTGTTCACCTCCACCAGTTAGTAACAATGCTTCCAGTACACCAAGTACACAACCATACTACAAGTAGATTTCCCTTCTCTTGAAACAACTTGTAAATTAATAGACCTTACTTACCATGTAGATGTCTTTACACCCTAAAGAATCCTTGTCCTTGCCTCACCAAGTCCTTATGATTATTCAACCAGTACTCTGGTGGATCTTCTACCAGAACTTGCACAACCTACAACTCTCCTTGATCATACACACTCAGCACCCCTTTAGAACTAGGAGGAGCTAATCCCTGCTCTCTTCTATAAGCCCTCTTGGCTATCTAGCACTCTTGCTCTCTCTCTTCTGAAGGAGCTAATCTTTGCTCTCTCACTCTAGTACAATTTTACAATATAGCCCATGAGTCTATTATATAGATCTCATGCATACAATAATTAGACTCTAATTACAATAATTAGACACACAACTCAAGACTAAAATTAGCCTCTTAACATGTAAACAATCGGTTCGTTAACAAACTATTCATGAACTGGCAGTTTTGGAACTGTACAGGCGACTAATGTCGGTCCCTGTCTGCCTGGAGATGACCAACGTCGGTTGATCCCTGACCGATGTTGGTAGCTTCCTGTCCACTCATGACCGACGTCGATTGGCCTGATTGAATGGTATTGACCCATTTAGGGATATCCTAGACAAAATTGGCATTTGAATATGTTAGTTTCACATCATTTAGTGTGTTTTAGTGTTTTTAGGCCAAATTATCCATTTTGAGTGGAAATTAGCCAAAAACTTGATTGAAGGTTATTGGTGGCCAGATTTAGATGTCTACATTTTGTCCCTATTTGGGAAGGAATTGAAAGATATAATCATAGTAACATATTATCAAAGAATTAAAAGGTCCTACATGCTTAAAATTGTAATGATGATAAACTAACTATATGGTGCCACCTTGAGGGAATGGTTGGCACAAGCAAGTTGGTAAACGGTCCCTTGAAAATAAAGAAGAGAAATAAGGGGACCAAAGAAAGGAAAGATGATGGGGTGAAAACATAATGATATTGAAAAAGTAGACAAAGTCATTAAGAATGCAAGTGGAATGGTGTACAATGGTTTTCCCAAAGGTAGTTATAAACATTGAACCTTGATAGTGGCAACATGGTATGATAACATACTGATTTGTCCAAAGGTGGTTATAATCATTGAGAAGATGGAGTTGCCCTATTAGAATAAATAAACAAGATAATAACATGCCAATGTATAGGAAAAAAAAAGTGGTGAAAATATAATGATTTTCCTAAAGGTGGTTATAATCATTAAGAAATGCAGGTGGGATGATGTGTAATGATTTGCCCAAAGGTGGTTATCATCATTAGACCCTAATTATGGAAAAAAGGATAAACTTGGTCAATGATGATGATAACTTAACACAAAGGGTAATGATGAATTGGAACAACCTACTAGTAGGGACATGCTTATCTGCATTAATAAAGGTTGAAATTATTTTGTGGTTAATTACTCTATTTGGGATATGATTGGGATTAAATCAGGATGTTGATGTTGGCCATTTCCCTGATTGGTACCTTGATTTTGATTAGTTGAATTAAGTTTGATGACTCCTTTATTGATGATCATTCACTCAATCAACAAACCTTTATCAATGATGTCTTTGAAAGTATGTGCACATTATATTTCTAGATGATAAGCTATCTCACTATGCAAATTTTTGGTAAACATAGTGACTAATTGTTTATCCAGTAATATGTGGGTGAAATGGCTTGAAAGAGCTCTCCATCACTGTAGATAACTTGAAAAACTCTTACTATATTTTTTATTTTCTTGCATTAAGTCCACTAATGAAATCTCATGCTCGATATTATAGCAAAAGTGATGCACAAACCTATCTAAAAGCTCATTAAAATCCATTACTAAATTTTTGGGAAACTTTAAAAACCACTCCAAGACTTGTCTATCCAAGCTCCCTGGAAACAAAAATAAAAGGTATATGTCACTGGTTGACATGCAACAAAGAATTTGGTCAAATGAGCCTTAAGGTCACCTTTTCCTTTGTATTTATCTAATTTTGGTGGTTCATATCCTGAATGAAATGGTATCTAAAAATACTCCATGTTGAATAGATAAGAATGCACATCATCTAATTTAAAATTTTTAGACTTTTTCCCAACTTGAATGGCAACAATTACATCTTTCATCTGTTACAATTCTTAGGATAAGAAACTAGATGTAACATTAGTTTAAGGGATAATATTGGTTTGGGTAGATGGTTGGGAGGTCACAAGTGGGACACTTTGACCAGGGCATAATAGAGATACATATTGGGGTATATTAGTTTGGTTGGGGAATGGACTAGGAATATGCATACATAGATTAGGATGTACTTGAAATTGCACATTTATTTGTGTGATATTCTAGTTTGGGTTGGTTATAAAGGTTTGAATTGGAGGATTTTGTGGTTGGGATGGAGGGATATAACAATATTTTTCCTACTATGGTTGAAAAGGGACATGATACCAACTAATCAAACCTTGTTGTTGAGAGGGAACTTATGGACCAAGACCCTGTCTCTAAATTTGTGGCACATTTTAAACTAATGGTTGTCTAGTAGGTACTTGAGAAACATGGGAACCTCCTTATTGTATGAATCTTTGTGGATAAGTGAAAATAGGTTATAGATTTGACATCTATCACTGACTAGTATTTACATGTTGTTGATTAGTCATTGCTTGGTTTTGGATTGGCATATTAGTCTGTGACTGAAGAGTTATGTTTGTTATTATCTGGTGAGGTGGAACATTAGTTTAACCTAATTGAGGTTGCAATGTATTTTTCCTCTATTAAATTGATACACTAGGTTATGCTTGATATTGTGGAATACTACTTATTACTTGTTGAGGAGTAGGATTCATCACATTCTATCATTGAGGTGTGACATTGGCCATTGTTGATTACCTAATCCCATAGGTTGTACACTTGAGGAAGTATTTAGCATATTTTGGGGTGTAGCAACTCCTATTCCCTGGTATGATGATATACTCATAAGATTAACTATAGGCACATGTTTTTGGCTAGTTATTTGTGAATTAGTACCACTTTGATCCAGATTGGATGTTGTTTGCACATTGTCCACCACATTTGTCTCACTATTCTATGTAGATGCCAAAGACACTTCTTCAATAATGGGCATATGCATCAAGTTATCTATTAAATTAATTTGTACAAATGGGTCAGAACTCAGATTTTCTTGTCTAGTTAGCTCTATCAACACTCTTGTTGAAGGAATTAGGTAAATAAGAGGCTTACAAACCATGTATATTTGATTAAAATTACATGCTAGATTCTAGTTGGTTTAATATGTTGTCTACATTTGGTTAAAGTGATCTTCAATGATGTTTTTTCCTCAATTAGATATATTAGAGTCTTGATACATTGTTTAGACTAGAGCCATATGATTTTTAGAAGAAGCCTATTGATCATAAATGATATTATGGGGCACTCTTACTAGGCTTGGTAAATTATCATGGGGGAAGTCTACTGGAAACTTGGCACCTACCTCTATGGCTCTAACCAAAATATCATCTTTTTTCTCTAACAAATGTCATTCAAACAAAAATGGATCATACGTGGAAGCCATATTAGTAGAATATGACAGTTGAAGAACTAGCTCATCTACTATGGGTATTGTAGCTAGGTATTGTGTGGTTTGTTCTTGGTCTTATTTTGAATAAGGTGGTGTGTCAACCAAATAGTTAGATAAGGGATCTTGGTTTTGTATCCCTAATTGAGTATTATAAGAGGGATAAGAATCCATCTCATAATTAATATTAACCATATGTAGGTGTCTTGCACCATTTCTTCCTATGCAATTACATTAATAATCCATGTATTGTACATGAGTCCACTACGAGTGTAGGAATACATGTTAGGATCCATAGTCAATGATTTGTGATAAAAGTTTAAAGAGTTTTAAAAACTCTAAAAAGGAAAAAATCTAAAATAGATTATGTTCCAACTTGGTCTATATTTGTCAAAAGGATCAAAAGGTTTATGCAAATATTTATAAGGAAACAAGCTAGCGTGAAGTATCTAACATTTCACTGTTCACACAAAGATACGAAAGTAAATGGACTAAAAATCAAAATGCCAAACTCTAAGGTCAAAGTGTTTCTAATCAATTTAATCTATAAATTAAAAAGTTTCTAGGTCTTTTGGCCAAATGTGGTGTCAAAAGCTAGACTCAAACAAGGCATGCACTAGGACTCTTGGCCAAATGACATCAAAATCTAGACTTTGAAATAGATGAAATTTTTAATCTAATGGATTTGCAACACTTTTAACAAACAATAAGATTTTAATTCTTGGACATGAACTTGATCAACTATGTATAAGGTATGAAACAAAAGGAACTTTAGAGATAGTTTATTTTCTCATAAATATTGGTATAAAACTTGGTTCTTTTGACAAATAATCTAGACAAAAGTGAATAGTATAATTGTGCTACATAAAATATCACAAAAGTACACTTGAATTGGTCTAAAAATGTAGGAACAAATTTGAACTCTATGAAAGAGGGTCTATGAAACAATATTTGAAATTTTTTGGGCAGCATAACAATGTGACACTACCCAAAAGGTGTGACAAAAAAGTTTGCTTCAAAAAATCTCTAAGGCAAATATAATTTCCCATAATTTTGATAGTATAACACTACTTATCTTGACTTAAAATGTTGTGGTACACAAACTCAAAGCATAAAATTTTAGCACAAAATGTCTTAATTCTATCAAGTGATGATAATGATTATGAGTCTTTTTTGTAAATATTCTCATTGATGTCAAAGGGCTAGCATTATCGGTGATAAAGGTCCCATTGAATTTAATGGTGTTTTTAATATTCATATCTTGGATAATGTGTGTTGATATTTGTTTAATATTAATGAATATATTTTTGGTTGCATATAAGCCAAAAGAGGGCCTATGGAGAAGTCAAAGAGTCACGGGGTAAAATATGAAAGAGGAATGAGACACATTTTCTCATGAAGAGTCATCCTGAGGAATTCCAAGAGTCACCATGTGAAGACAAAAGAGGTATGGTGCATTTTTCCATGAAGGGACACTTTGAGGAATATGAAAAGTCACCAAGATAAAGACAAAATAGGAAAGGATGCTTTTGCTTATGAAGGGTCACCATATGACTTTTCAAATGCAAGGATACAAAGGGTCATGCAAGTTTGGCACCATTTTCATAAGGATTAAAGGATCATAAAGGGTGAATGCCAAAGGTCATTTTGAAATCTATAAATAAAGTCTTTATAATCCATTTTTAATAAGCAAGAGAGTGCATGGTTTGTATTTTTTTTAATAGAGAAAATCAAGAGATATTATAGAGTTCTATCATTTTTCGAGTAACATTGAGGGATAGTTGTGTTTTATACACAAGAGGGGTTGCTGATCCTATGGGTTGGTGATCACAAATATTTTCAAGGGGTTGGTGCTCTTATGGGTTTTTTTCTCACAAATAGTTGTTGTGTTGGTGCTTCAAAAAGGGGTTGGTGATCCTACAAGTTGGTGCTTGTGAACTTTATATTTTGAGTTGGTGCTCATTCATATACTTGAGATTTTTTTGCATGGTTTTTCCCACTTTGTGTTTCCACATAAAAATCAGCTCTCTCTCTCTCTCTCTCTCTCTCTCTCTCTCTCTCTCTCTCTCTCTCTCTCTCTCTCTCTCTCTCTCGTGTGGGGAAAATTATTGCTCTAGTTTTATTACATATCTTGAATGTGTGATTAAGTAGTTAAATAAAATAAATTAGATTAAGTAAAAGGATATATAATATATTGATTCAACCCCCCCCCCTCTTAGTATATTTCATGCTTAACAATTGGTATTAGAGTATGTTCCTTTTGAAAAAAATTTACAACTTGAAGGTAGATCGAGAAAGCATGATGGGTAGATCACATGTAGGATTTTATACAAATATGGCACCTTTGTTTGATGGGATGAATTATGTTTTTTGGAGCATAAGGATGAATGCTTATTTGATGTCCCTTGGATTCAACATATGGCAAGTAGTGGTGGAGGAATATGAAGAGCCACAAACACTTGTAACTACTCTGATAGAAAAGAAGGCAAGTGAAAATAATGCTAAAGCTTTAAATAATATTTTATGTGGTTTATGTGAATCAAAAAATTTTGAAGTTATGCAATGTAAATCTGCTCATGAAACTTGGGTAAAACTTGAGAATATTTACAAAGGTGATGGAAAGGTTTAGCAAGCTAAGCTTCAGACTTTCAAAAGATAGTTTGAGAGTTTGAAGATGGAAGAGGAAGAAAATATAGCAAGTTATCTTTTGTAGGTTGATCAAATAGTTAATCAGATTCAAGGTCTTGGAGAAAATTTAGAAGAATGAACTATGGTTCAAAAAGTTTTGAGATCTCTACCATTGAGATATGATGCAAAATATTTGGCAATTGAAGAGATGAAGAATTTATCCAAGCTAAATATGGATGAGCTTCATGGTATTCTTATGGCATATGAGATGTGGACTGAACAAGATAAACCCTCAAAGAGAAAAGTTGATTTCAAGACATCAAAGAAAGAGAAAGCTAAGATTCAAGAATCAAGTGGTAGTTCTAGTGATGATGAAGATAACAACGGAGCTCTATTCATTCACAAGCCAAAAAAGGGCATAGGTAAATATCAAGGAAAATTACCTTTTAAATGTTTTAATTGTAGAAATATTGGACATTTTGTAGCTAAATGATCAAATAAGGGTAATGATGAAAATGAATAATGAAAGTCTACATACAATAAGAATTTCAAAGGTAAATTCAAGAAGGGATTTGAGAAGAAGAGTTTTTATTCTAAATATCTTAGCTCAGTCAAAGATAGTGGAGTTGATGATTCAGAAGAAGAAGAGATTCTATTCATGGCCATAAATGAATATGCCTCCACAAGAAAAAGTACAGATGATCAAGAAGAAGAATAGGATGAAGCTGAAGTGAATCTAGAAGGAGAACTCATTTGTGCCTTAGAAGAGTTAAAATCTCTTGAAAAGAATAATTGAAGATTAAAGCTCCAGATCAAGAAAAATAAAAAGGAGTCAAAGGAAATAATTGAAGATTTACAAGCACACTTTGAAGAAGCTAAGAAGAATGAAGAATATCTAACGACATAGTTGAAAATAGTAAGTAAATAATGTGAAAGGTTGGTTATTGAAATTGCTTCTTTAAAAGTAGATCTTGAGAAAACAAATAAATCAATCAATGATAGAGTAGCCAATGATTCAAAATTTGAGAATAACACTAATATGATGAATAAGATATTAGAAAATTAAATATCAATATCAATAAGATAGGTATTGAATTTGAAAAAGAGAAAGAGGAGGTAACTACTTTCATAGACAAGGAAAAAGGAAAGAGCTATACCAGAAGCTCTTACAAAAAAATTAATAAAAAGGGAAGAAGTTAAGAATACAGAGGACATCTCAAACAAAGAAGGATTGAGGGAATATAGCTACAAAAGGCAATCAGGTTAGAGATACATAAATAGGTCCTATTTTTATGGTTAATATTTTTATTGTAATGGATATGGTCATAAGAAAATAGAAAGTTGAAAAAGGGGTAACAATTTGAGAAATAAGGAGTAAATTCATGTAGAGTTAAGTAGAAGCCATAACTCTTTTGCTCCTTTATTAGGCTTTAATGAAAAGGCCATAATATGTTACAAGTGCAAAAAATTTAGACACATAGCTTAGTACTATAAAAGCATGCTTGATTTATTCAAGAAGGATCAGAGTTTCAAGCCTCCATTCATCAAGAAGAAAGTTTAGACAGGTTCATGGCAAAAGAAACAACCTAAAAAATCTATGTTGGTGTAGATAGATTTGCATAAAAGAAATGAAGAAAATCTATGGTTCATTAATAGTGGATGTTTGAGGCACATGAAAAGAGACAAGATCAATTTCATAACCTTAAATAAGATCAATGGTGGCATAGTGAAATTTAGAGGCAATACTACTGCCATAATTACTGGAAAAGGTACACTAAGTTTGGATAATGGTAGAACTAAAATTGAAAATGTTTTGTATGTAGAAGGTATTAATCATAATATTTTTAGTGTAAGTCAAATGTGTGATAAGGGGGCACACACTAAATTTTTATGTAGAAGGTTTTGAAATTAGAAGAAAATATTTATATGTGTTGGTTGCAAATGCTCAGAAAATAGGCAATAATTTGTATATAATAACAGACATCAAAGGTCAAAGATGTTGTTTGAGTTAGATTGAAATTTTTTGGTTATGGCACAAGAGAATGGGGCACATAAATTTTGACAATCTTGTCAACATCAGTAAGAAGCAAGTAGTCAAAAATCTTCCAAAGATTACAAAGCCATCGGACACGCTTTGTGAACCTTATCAACATGGGAAGCAGGTTAGAAGGTGGTTCAAAACAAAAGAGTATGTGACCACTCAGATGCTAGAGCTTGTTCACACTGATCTATATGGACCTATGAGAACTCAAAGTACTCAAGGTGAGAAATATTTCATGTTCATGTATGACTTAGGTATTATTTTTAAAGAAAAAATTGGAATCTTTCAAACATTTTAAAGAATTCAAAGCATTAGTTGAGAATGAAACCAATTTAAAGATTAAGTTTCTAAGATTAGATTAAGAAGGAGAATTTATTTCAGATCAATTTATTGAGTTTTGTGAAGACCATAGAATAAAGAGACATTATTCATCAACCAGAACTCCACAATAAAATGGAGTAATTGAATGGAAAAATAGAATAGTTTAAGAGATGGCAAGGATAATGCTAAATGAATCCAAGATAGTAGATAAATATTAGAGAGAGGTAGTTGCTATATAAGTACATATTTAGAATAGAGAATTATTAAGAGTCAATAGTGACAAGACTCCTTATGAGCTATGAAAAGACAAACTAGCAATAGTTAATTATTTTAGAGTTTTCGGTAGTAGATGATTCATAAAGAGAACTGATCTAAAACTTGGTAAGTTTGAATCCAAAGTATATGAAGGTATATTTCTTGGTTATTCTTGAAAAATTAAATATTATAAATGCTATAACAAAAGAACCAAGAAAATTATTGAAAGTGAAAATGTCAGGATAGAAGAAGATGGAACATAAAGAATCAATGATTGAGTAGACATTCCTAAAATTATTGAAGAGCAAGATTTTGAAGAATTAGATGAAGATAAAAAGGAGAAAAGGGACACAAAAACTCCATCCAAACATGTTCAGAGAAATAATAATGAAAGTGACATCATTAGGGACATAAATGAAGTAATTCACTCTAGAAGAATGATGGTAAGTGAATCTGAACAAGTTAACTTCTCTTTCTTATCAAAAATTTAGCCTATAAATTTTTTAAAAGCTAGACATGATAAGCATTAGGTTAAGGCTATGGATGAAGAATTAAATTAGATAGAAAAGAATGATACTTTGGAATTAGTACCTAGATTAAAAGATCATAATTTGATAGGAACAAAATGGGTTTATAAAAATAAGTTGAATGAAAATAGAGAAGTGACCAAAAATAAAGCAAGATTAGTATGTAAAGGATATGCCCAGATTGAAGCAATAGATTTTAAATAGAATTTTTCCCAGTGGCAAGGTTAGAGGCTATTAGAATGTTTCTTGCATATGTAGTGTTTGAAAATTTTTAAGTGTTTTAGATGGATGTCAAATCTACCTTCATGAATGGGAATCTAGAAGAAGAGGTCTACATTAAGCAACCTAAGGGATTTATTCTCTCAAATATTAGTAGCCATGTATACAGGTTGAAGAAAGCATTGTATGTATTTAAATAAGCTCCTAGAGCTTGGTATGCAAGACTTGATAAGTACCTACAAGATCAAGGTTTCAAGAGAGGATTTATTGGTAGTAATCTCTACATCAAAATAGAATGTGAGCATCAATTGATTGTTGTGGTATATGTTGACGACATCATTTTTGGAGGAAATATTGAAAATATGAAAAAATAATTTTTTGATAATATGAAAAAATAATTTGAGATGTCTATGCTTAGATAATTGTCATTTTTCATAAGATTGCAAATATTTTAGTCAGATAAATAAATTATCTTATCTCAAGGTAATATGCTAAGGAAATGTTGAAAAAAATTGGTTTTGAGGATTGTGCACCAGTTGACACACCAATATGTATACAAAATAAGGTGAGCAAGGATAAGATTAACCTATTATAGATCAATCTTTATATATATCTATGATTAGTAGTCTTTTATATTTAACAACATTGAGGCCAGACATCATGCATGTAGTAGGTATGGTTTCAAGATAATAGTTAGCTCTAAAAGATAGTCATGTTTAGTTGGTGAAAAAAATATTTAGATATATCAAGGGGACATTAGATTATGGACTGTGGTCTCTCACAGGTAGATATTTCACTTTGGTTGCTTATATAGATTCAGATTGGGTAGGGTGCTTAGATGACCAAAAAATTACAAGTGGAGGAGCTTTCTTCTTTGGTGATAGCTTAGTATCATGGCTAAGTAAGAAGTAGATATCAGTATCACTTTCTACATCTAAAGAAAAATATATTTTAGTGGTATTGTGTTGTACTCAGGTGCTTTGGATGAAGCAAACATTGGAAGATATCAAGGTAAAGTATGATGAACCTATTTCTATTTTTTGTGATAACACAAGTTCTATTAATATTTCAAAGAATCCAGTGATGCATTCAAGAACAAAACATATTCCCATTAGATATCAATTCTTGAGAGAGAAGGTTGCAGATCAACAGGTTTAGATGGATTATATTAGTACTACAGAACATATTCTAGATATTTTCACAAAGGCACTACCAAAAGACACATTTGAGTATCTACAAGAGAAATTGGGAGTAATTTATTTTACTTCCTACCATTGAGGTTCAACATCAGTTGAGGAGGAGCTAAGTTTTAACTCTAGGTAGACCTTTTGTCATTGATGTCAAAGGGGGAGAATAATAGTTACAGTTATAGGTGCAAAAATATGTACAAGGAATAGGTATAGGTTTTTATAGTAAGGGGGAGTTACTATATGTTTTTTAGATGGTAGTATAGGTTTCAGGATGTGGTAGTTTTAGTTTGAGGTTGACATCAATGACAAAGGGAGAGATTGTTGGAAATATTGTCATTGATGTCAAAGGTCTATTATTATTGGTGATAAAGTCCCCATTGCATTTAATGGTGTTTTTAATATTCATATCTTACCTAATGTGTGTTAATATTTATTTAATATTAATTAATATATTTTTGGTTGCATATAAGTCAAAAGAGGGCCCATGGAGAAGTCAAAGAGTCACAGGGTAAAAGATGAAAGAGGAATGGGATGCATTTTCTCATGAAGAGTCATCTTTAAGAATTATAAGAGCCACCATGTGAAGATAAAAGAGGTATGGCACATTTTTACAAGAAGGGACACTGAGGAATATGAAAAGTCACCTAGATAAAGACAAAATAGGAAAGGATGCTTTTGCTTATGAAGGGTCACCATATGAATTTTGAAATGCAAGGATATGAAGGGTCATGCAAGTTAGGTGCCATTTTCATGAGGATTGAAGGGTCACAATGGGTGAATGCCAAATGTCATTTAGAAAGCTATAAATAAAGGCTTGAGAAGCCATTTGTAATAAGCAAGAGAGTGTATGGTTTGTATTTGTTTTTGAAGAGATAAAAGTAGGATATATTGTATAGTTCTATCATTTTTTGAGTAAGCAACATTGATAGATATTTGTGTTTTATACACAAGAGGGGTTGGTGCTCCTATGGGTTAGTGCTCACAAATATTTGCAATGGGTTGGTGCTCCTATGGGTTGGTGCTCACAAATAGTTGTTGTGTTGGTGCTTGGCAAAGGGGTTGTTACTCCTTAAAATTGGTGCTTTCAAACTTTGTATTTTGAGTTGGTGACCATTCATATACTTGAGATTGTTCTCCATGGTTTTTCTCACTTTGGGTTTCAACGTAAAAATTTGGTGTCTCTCTCTCTTTCTTGTGTGGTGAAAATTATTGTTTCATTTTTATTGCATATCTTGAATGTGTGATTAAGTGGTTAAAAAAAGAAATCAGATTAATTAAAAATATATATAATATACTAATTCACCCCCCCCCCCCCCCTCTCATTATATTTCATGCTTAATAGTCTTAAATGACCTTCAACCCAAATTGGAAATTAAACATAAGTTCCTTCAAGTTTAGTGAAAATGGTGAACCCACTTAACACATCAACCCTATGAACTTATAAAGGTGAAATTTTGAATTTAGATTATAAGCGAAGGACTTAAAACACTTTGTTAAAGGTCTAAACTCAATTGGGCAACATAACTATGCCAAAGTGGATGATATGACTCCCAAGCTTTTGATGAACTTTAAACAAGGAAATTTTATGTTTTCACATGGGTAACATAATTGTTCAAAGGAAAATAAGGACCATGTGTTTGGTTGGAATTTTTTGTTTACATCAAGTTTTTATTTCAAACAAGACTTTAATCTAGGATAAGACCAACTAATTAATCACTCTTAGATCCTAAACTGACAAGGTTGCTTGGTATTATTAGAATCCATCAATGTACATCATTTGAGAGGATTTAAAGTGTTCATCAAAAAGTAAATGTGCATTATATAGTAGGGTTTTTGCACCCCCACCTTCTCTCAAATGACAGTACTGTGACATAGACCTTGAGACGTACCTTGCACTAATAACACTTCCATGGAAAGTGGGTATTTTTTAAGATATAACATGTTTTTGAACATTTTAGGGGAATTAATTACATAATAACTTTCATGCCAAATAATAAAAAAAAGCATAGATTTTGGGTCTATATCACTTGGATTTTTGCAAAAAGGTCTAGTCCTTTTTGAAACCACTATATCCTTTTGTTCACTCAATGTAGTGCAATGTCCAAAGTGCCACTACATCTTATGTGCAACTATAATTAGGATCCAAATGAATTCAATGACGAATGGTGAAAACCAAGGTCAAAGCTTCCCTAAAGAACTCATGGGAGGTGATGAAGTCCCCCTTGCAAGTTAAGTTTGCATAAAAATAAAGAAAATATGAAAGTAAAAAGACTTTAGGGTCATTTTCAAGGTCACCTAAACTTTGACAAGTTTTTGAAGAGTGCTTTAGATGACTTTATTTCTAAGCCTTGGACTAGGATACTTGAAATAATAATGGTGCTTTTGATTCCAAGGGTTCCCTAAAGGGGACAAATGGAAGATCATACACACAACACCCCTCATTTTGCTAAAAAAAATTAATTTAAACAACTAAATGAATACAAAAATTTTGAAAAGGTGAGTTCATTTTTAAGCCCAAATGGAAAATGAGGTGGTGTTCATTTGACCCCTTGGTCTTAGTTGTAACTTTGAAAACTAATGCTAAAAACACTTATTTAAGCACCTAAATGTTACTTTAAGCACCAAAATAATGTTCCTAATTAATTTATAAGCATGAAAAAGGTGATATAAACATGTTTTTATCAAATGTTAAGCTTGGTCCTACAACAAAAATTTTATCATGTCCTTCAGCCTTGAAGCTCTTTTAGGTTTGAAATAATGAACTTAAAAAAAAGAGCTCTCGAGTCTATGTTTTAATAAAAACACAGTGACCGACATTGATTATATAATTGATGATGGTTACATTTACTAATCGATGATGGTTATCTAACTAACCTCAGTTATACTAATGTGATTGATGATAGATATCCAATTGATGTTAGTTTTACTAACCAAAATTAGTTACTGTGTAAATTTGTGGCAAATTAAAACATCAAAATAAAGTTATAAAATCAATTTGAAAGAGTTTTAATGATCTAAATGAATATTTTAAAGCTACAAAATGATCTTCTTCATGTGTGGAATGCATATAGTCTTACCAAGTTTGACCTTATGTGATATAATAATTTGACTCAAGAAAGGATGGTTAGTATGTTGTTAGTTTCAAAATGAAAAAAAAACACACACTAACTAGCATAACATCTATAGGCCTAGACACTAAGGATAGCTTAGTTAACAAACATGAATAAAACACACAACTAAAATGCAAAATAAACTCTCTTTTACCTTCTTTGTATTCTCTGAAATGCTTGTTGTATTGGCTTTCTTGGCTTGTGCTCATGAAGTGCTTGGCAATGGAAGCTTGGCTACCTCTATCTCTCCTTGGCACCTTTGGCTTGTGGTTTGGCTTGGTTTGGAATCAATTTGGCATAGTAACACTAATTGGAATGGCTTCTTGGAATCATTTTTGAATTATAAATTTGCATTTATCATGATTTTTTAAGATATTTGAGCATAATAGCTTTGCACCAAAATAGCTTAGAAATGATGTGGTAAGGCCTCCTATTTATAATTTTTTGATAATGTATAGAATCAACCTGAACCATCCATCCTGAGATTGAGATATGTGGTTGAGGATTAATTCAATTTTTAGAATTAATTTTATAATTATCCTCATCTTGACATTAGAAGAAGGGTAAATTAAGAGGCATGGAGGGTATCATGGAAGGCATTGATGAGGCATGGACGGCATGAATCCTGATATTTATGGCATTTATGGCCTCAAGATGTCTTCCCAAGAAATGAGGTCATCTGATGATGTAGATATTCAATATTCATTTCTAAAAAAAAGTATTCAAAAAATTTATATGGAATTCTTGATTAGGATTGAATTTGGTTTAACTAGCTCTTAAGCATGCTTAAGCACTTTATGCACAAATTACTCAAATTGATCAGAATGCCTTGTTATTGGTCTAAAATTTGACTAGATTAGAATTGGAAGGAAATGTCAGATGCATTAGATCCATTATACCATTTAGGATGTTACTAATAAAAAATAATGAAGGCATACATATTTTGTAAGAGATTTGATAAGAAAGAGCAATCCATAGTACCTAGGTGCAAAATTAGCATTTTGACTCATAATGATCTGACCAAAGTTAAATGGCCCATAAATTGTGTTAACCCATTTAGGGATACCCTAGGAAAAATTGGCATTTTAATATGTTAGTTTGACATCATTTAGCATGTTTTAGTGTTTTTAGGCCAAATTGTGTATTTTGGGTGGAAATTAGCCAAAACCCTGATTGGAGGTTATTTGTGGCCATATTTAGGTGTCTACAATTAGAAGGTCACAAATAATGAAGAATATAGATTTTTTATTACCACCTATGGTAGCCATAACTCCCAAAGGTCCATGGGGTCATGTTTAATGCAATAACCATAAAAAATGGTGATCCTAAGATCACCAAATAACTTCATAACATGGAATAGTGGTATCCCAATCATCCCTCTAGTAGACCCTAGTTATATGGGATATTATTCCTATTAATCCCTTAAATGAACTCCTTAAATTCATAGGGGAAGATTTAAAAAGTGTAGTGGAACATATTCAAGATGTCAACAATGTTTATACTATGCACTATATCACACAATAAAATGTGGCCTTGAGGATACTAACATTCTCTTTTAAGGGGTGAGCTTTTGGTTGTTACTGATCTTTGTTGCCTAATTCCATCACCACTTGGGATAACTTGGGTAATAGATTATTTGAAATATTAAAAGAGAAAGTAAACTGACCATCTCTTTTACAACAACTAATCATTATAGATACCCATAAGAGGCTATTATAGATTTTAACATCAAATTTGATAAGACTTAGTAAAGAATCTCAATAAAAAACTTGACCATCCATAGGTATGGCCATTATCCTCTACCTCAAGGCCTTTAAATCAGATATAGAGGTTATGGTTCAATCCTTAAGAGGAAAAACAATATCATATGCCTAAAAATTAACAATTAAAGTAGAGAATAATCTAATATATGCCAAGAAACTTCCCCCTCAATAACTGCTATGAATGTTCCCAAAATTATCAATGTTACCATAAGAAGAGTTACCAAGAAACT
The DNA here is from genome assembly GCA_037957365.1 of Torreya grandis. Lineage (NCBI taxonomy): Eukaryota > Viridiplantae > Streptophyta > Pinopsida > Cupressales > Taxaceae > Torreya > Torreya grandis. The sequence continues at coordinate 239,056 of JARHVA010000428.1, forward strand.
TATAGGCACCACCCTCTATGTATGTATATATACCTACTCAGGAGAGCACATCCTCTTCATCCTCTCTAGATACAGAGATGAATAACATGAATATCATCTTGTATAACTTCTCTAATGAGATCATAAATCCCAAAAGGTAGTAAGCTATGCCTCTGGGACCTCATTTCTAAAACTAATAGGAAAGAAGAGTGCCATACTAGTTGAAGTAGTACCAAGAAAGGAAAAGTCCAAATAATAAAGCACCAAATCACCATGTATGACCTACAAATAAAATTATCTCCATCCCTAATATTTTACAAATGGTCTTGCCAAGTTCAAATAGAGAACTGATCACTAATCAAAATAACCTATTGGATGATTCAAATTCATGGTTTTTCCCATGAAATAATGTGTATATGCCTCAAAACTACCCAGGAGGTAATCTATAATATAAGGTTTCCAAACAATAAAGGCAAGGGATTTCACTTTATTCATCTTCCTATGGAAACCAATCCCTAGGGGTTGAAAATGTTGTCTTAGTGACATATATGTAAGGAATATCTTTAGATCAAGAAGAGGATATAGCCCCATATTACTCACTTGTATCCTAGGTAGAGGGTAAATATATGGTTTATACAAGTGAGATTCTAGTATTGAATGCCCTATGAGTCTAATCAAACTACTTCACCCAATCTAAGAAGAGACTGATTGAGACCCAAAAAGATTTTGAAAGGATTAAAGTGGATTTTTAAAAAGGCCCAAGACCCCAACCACCACCTCTAGTATATCAAAGATGGAGTGAAATAACATATGATAGACTAAAGGAACCTAAGGTCTGATCATAAGGGTCATTTAAGATAATAGAGTAGATGAATAAGGCTTCAACCAATGTCTCTCTTTTGGATGTCCTATCTATCAAAGAAGCTTGTGCAAACTAACTTGATTATAGATTTAACACAAAACAAGGGGAAGGAAGCCAACAATAGTGTACCATCTCATGTGCTATTAGCATTCATCAACTCATAGGTAGGGGTAAGTAAAATAAAATTGAACCCATTATATTTAACCCTCATTATGGGGAAAACATTTCTATATAATATCAATGCTACCTCAAGAGGGGTTACCAAGCACCTCGAAGGTGATGCCTTCCATGTATGTATATTCACCTACTTAGGCAAGTACATCCTTTTCATCCTCATTAGATATAGGTATAAATGACATGAATATCATCTTATGGAACTTCTCTAATGAGATCATAAATCTCAAAATGTAGCAAGTTATGCCCCTAAGACCTCCTTTCCAAAACTACTAGGAAAATAAAGTGCCATACTAACCAAACTAGTACCAAGAAAGGCAAAGTCCAAATCATCGGGCACCAAATCATTAGGTATGACCTATAAATTAAATTTTCCAAATCCTTGATCCTTTTCAAATGGTCTCATAATAAGTTCAAATAGATAACTAGTCACCAACTAAAACAACCTGGTGGATGATTCAAATTCATGGTGTTTCCCATGCAACTATGTGTATACACCCTGAAACTACATGAGAGGTAATCTATAGTAGAAGGTTGGTGAATAATAAATATAATTGAATGCACCTAACTCATCTTCCTATATATACCAATCCCTAAGGGTTTAAAATGTTATCTTAATGACACAGATGTAAGAAATGTCTTTAGAGAAATAAGAGGAGATAGCCCCATAACACATGATTTTCTCCTATGTAGAAAGCAAAGATGTAGTTTATGTAAGTGAGATCCTAGTATTGAAGGCCCTACAAGTCTAATCAGACTACTTCACCTAATCTAAGAAGAGACTGGTTAAGACACAAAAAGCTTTTTCAAGGCTTAAAGTGTCTTTGAAAAAAGGCATAGGACCCTAACCACCACCTTTGGTATATCAAAGATGGAGTAAAACAATACAGAATAGGCCAAGGTCCCAATCATAAGGATCATTTAACATAGTAAAGTAGATGAATAAGGCTCCAAATAATTTCTCTTTAGGATGTCCTATTAATCCTAGAGAAAAAAACTTTGCTATAAAAAGCATTGGAAGACTAAAATAAGTTGGCACAAACTAACTTGACTATGGAGCTAACATAAAATAGGGGGAAGGATGCCAACAATAGTGTGCTACCTCTTACACTATCAACATTCATGAACTCATAAGAAAGGTTAAATAAATAAAAAAATTCATTCTATTTAACCCTCATTGTGGGGGAAAAAATACTATATAGTTCTATGATTGACTCTGGCACCAATACCACAATGATGGCCAAATAGATTGTAGATGCACTATAACTTTAGTATGAACCTTTGAATAAAGGGGTGATGTAGTTAGATGGGAATAAGGTTTAGATAATAGGTATTATTAATTATCTTCCCCTAACATTGTACTCTTATCCCAATATTAGAATCACCCAATAAATTTTAGTGATAGACATCCCACCAGTCTTTGGGATATGTTTATCAAGAGATTTCACCACTAAAATAAGTGGATACTTGTCTTTGTATTGGTCTCACTTGATCCTAAGGACTAAATATGATTCAAAATTGAAATTTTTATTCAAGACACTACATATAGAATACATAACTAATGAGGCTATAATAAATTTTGAAGCAACACACACTTATGTCTCTAAGAAAGAGATGTATCATATATAAATGCTCGAAGGAGTGACAGATAACAAGAGACCATAGGAAGAAGTCCTCATCAATGAATTTATTAAGAATTATCCTTTCATGAATTTTAATAAAATTATCCTTGGGACCTATGTAATCCATGATGTATTTAAGGCCATCCTTGAGGTCATGAAGAAAGAGAATCAAACCAAAGAACTATAAAGTGAGTCTGATTTTTAAACTCAATATTTTGATAATGTAAAATGCAAAACTAGATCTAGAAATAACATTTGATTAGTGTTTCCATCTGTAAAATAAATCCTAGGATCCTTTTAATTCTATTTTTTTGCATGAATAATGAATATGAATAAGAAGTGCTAGTCCATGGCCTTATCCTCACTGAGTGCATGAGCATGAAGCAGGTGAAAGTGTTTGGTGATTCTGAACTAGTGGTGAGATAAATAAGAGAATTTATGGCTATGAAGAATGTCTACATGAGATCCTAATACCACTAAATATGGGATTTTATTGAATTATTTGAAGAATTTAATATTCAAATCTCTCCTAGGTCTATGAACTTTGAAATGGACTTGATGGTGATGATTGAATCCCAGTTTGATTTGAAGATAAATTTGTTCACTAAAAAATAAACAATGTAGGTGATCATCAAGCAAGCCATTCCAAATAATGGCTATGATTGACAATTCTTTGAAATCAATGCCCAAATCATTATGTTTTTTTAATAGTTATGTAAATTTGTAGAGTAGTTATAGTTGAATATCCAAGAAGCCTAAGGGGATCAGATCATGCAGCTTAATTCCAAAAAAAATCCAAAGGGGATAATTACCCTAGAGAATATATTCAATTATGATGATGTTAGGAATGATAAAAAAAAAAATTGTAGATAAAAGTGACTACTATGAAATTTATGCTAGAGGTGGAACAAAACTAAAAGTAGGGAAATATGTTTCCCAAAAAGATAAAGATCGACTGGTGTGTTTCTACAACAAGTATGAAAGAGTGATGGCCTGGACCTATAACGGCCTAAAGGGATATGACCATGAGGTCATTTTTCATAACATTGATCTAGTTGAAGGTTCTAATCTTCTATAATATAAGTAAAGGTTGGTCAACCCAAATATTAAGTCTCTTATGAATCAGGAACTAAGGAAACTCATTGACTCAAGAATCATATACGCAGTCAAGAATTTGACTTGGGTATCCAACTTAGTTCTAGTGAGAAATAAGAATGGATAAATTTAGATATGCATGGATTTTTTTTGTATTTAAATAAATCATATCTAAAGGATCATTACCCCCTTCCTTCAATAGAACATATCCTCTAGATAGTAGTGGGTGAGAAAATGTTTTCCCTACTAGATGAATTCTTTAGATATAACCAATTATGGGTCAATAAAGAGGAACAACATAAAAACGCATTCATCAAAAAGTGGGGAACCTTTGAATTTATGAATATGCCTTTTATCCTCTCTAATATAGGGCTTACCTTCCAACGACCCATGGACATAGAATTTAAAGGCCTAATTAAAAAAATCATCTGTATCTATTTGTATGATCTCATGGTGTTCTTAAAGGAGAAAGAAAATCACTTTGATCATTTAGATAAGGTTTTCTAAAAATTCCAAGAGTTTAGGGTATTTTTCAACCCCAAAAAATGCATCTTCAATGTCCTCCAAGTTAAGCCATTATGGTACATAGTATCAAAAGAAGGCATAGCTATCAATCCCAACAAAGTAAACTCCATCAAGAATTTATCATTGTTAGTCAATAAGAAGGGAGTCCAATCATTCTTAGGAAAGATCAATTTCATCATCAAATTCATATCTGAATTTATAGGGTTGGTTATGCCAATCACATTAATGTTGAAGAAGGATTAACCTTTCAATTGGACTATAGAAGGGAGAGTAGCATTTGATAAAACCAAAGATGTAATATCCACTACCTCTAAGTTATTCAATCCTAACTTATCCAAAGACTTCATCATGTATGTTTACATGAGCTAACATAGCTTAGTGACTGTGTTAACATAGAAGGAAGAAGAAAGGATAGGTGAGCACCTAATTTCCTTATATTCAAGAACCTTACATGGGTATAAAACCAAGTAAAATTTCATCAAAAAAAAATATTTTTCCATCATCAAAGGCCTCAAAATTTTTAGACACTTGGTGTAAAGGATAAAGCTAATGGTATATGTGGTGCATTATAGCATTAGAGAGCATATAATGAAAGGAGAGATCATCGAGAAAAGATCTAATTGGATCACCAAGATATTAGAATATTAAATTGAGTTAAAACCAACCAAATTGATATAATGTAGAGGTATTTTTGAGTATATGTCCCAATGCACAGATGCCCTGATAAAAAAGTAAGATACATCAGAGACAGTCCTAATGAATCAATATGAAACTAATAGGTATTGGATTGATGATAGGACTTAACTTATGTAAACCAACCAATATCCAAAAGGCCTCCCCATAAATAAAAAGAGATTATATAGGCTGTAAGGAACAAATTACATGCTATTCTAAAGGGTCCTCTTCAAAATGAACTTTGATGGGGAACTTCTCTGATGTACCGATAATAACTTAGCTAAAAATATTCTACAAACTATGCATTTTAGTCTACTGAGTGGACACTTATCTATAAATACAATGATGATAAAGATCATGTATATGGGATATTACTAGTTGATCATGTTATTTGATTGCCATCAGGTGGTCAAAAAGTGCGAGTAATGTCAATTTTTTATAGGCAAGAGGAAGAATTCAGTCATGCCATTAAATCCAATCATAACCAACAAACCTTCCACAAAATGGGGCTTATATTTTATTGGGATGATAAATCCTATATCTATCATGGACCAAAAATGGATACTCATGGTCACAGATTAATTTACAAGGTGGACCAAAGCAGCCCTGATGAAGGAGGTAACCAAGAATATGATCCTCAACTTTCTAGAAGAGCTAGTAACAAGGTTTGGCCTACCCAAAATGATCATTTATAATTATGAAAAATATTTCCATGGTTATAATATTTCATAATTTTTGCTTTGAAATGATATTTTCCTAAAGACTTCATTTAATTACTACCCATAAGGGAATGGGTTGGCCAAATCAACCATTAAAAATATCATAAGATTGATCAAATAGATAAACAAAAATTGATAATAGGAGTGGAATATAAATCTAAAAATGGATCTATGGGCTGACTAAATCACTCCCAATAAAATTTTAAATACATCCCTACATGAATTAGTATACAGGAAAGATGTAATTATGCCCATATCAATACAGATTCCTACCTTACAACTTTTGAAAGTTATTGAGATAGTGGAGAATGGGGTGATGAAGGTTAGGTTTGAAAAATTACTCAGACTCTAAGAATCAAGAGACTGATCCATCAATACTAAGGCCACCTAACATTAGGTGTTCAAGTGATGGTTCATCAAGAGGGCATATGACCTAGTCTTCAAGTCAAGGGACTTGGTCCTCAAGTATGACCAAAGGGATGTAAATCCAGGTCAACATGCAAAGTTTGATTCCCTATAGAGGGGAGTTTTTACATCATATGAAATCAATAGAGTAATATATTTGATTTATAGGATGAATAAGGTAATTTGTTAGGGATTCTAGTTAATGGAATTAACTTAAAACACTTCAACTAATCTAGAAATTCTCCCTTGTATATAGTTAGCCAGTTTCTCTTCTTTATTGGTGTTTCCTATTCTATTTTTATTTCCCTTTAAGAATGAGTGTCATTGGCACATGTTTTTCATTCAATTTCCAAGTTTCCATCCTTTAGATCTCTTAGTTTTGAATCAACTAGTGATAGATGGGTATATACCCCACTCCCCTTGTCATTAATGCTAGATGATTCATATTGCATGGTCCCCCATACGGATCATCAAAAATCCCTTGTGATACATTATTCAAGCATGTTTACCACCCTCAACATTTATAGGGCATTCAAATTCAAAATTTTCATGATGGTCATGCTAAGAAGTGTTGGCTTATAAATAACCCTCTTTCGATCAAGCCAAACACTTAAACACCTAAGATTTTCCAAGAGAATTGAGTGAAGAATTGAGCAATTGGGTAGAACATCTTGAGCTAAGAGAATTAGGGAAAAAATTCAAGAGTTGTAAGTAGAAATTTAGTATTCAATAAATCTTAGAAGCAGAGAGAATTTTTGAAAAGAACTTATAAGATGGAGACTTCTACATCCTCATCTAACAGTTAAAAGCATCTAAGGAAGCAGAGAACCCACAAGTTAGGTGGTCATGGAGATATTCCCCCATAGTATGTAGTAAGTAAATTGTATGCTTATGCCTTCACACAACCAAGTATCAAAGTACCAAATGCTAAATGTGTTTCCAAGGGGTACTATAAGGACCCCTCACTAGTTTTCGATTATATAGATGGGATCTTCAACCCCAAATTGGCTAAAAATTAAAAGATCTTGAGAGAGGGAACCCACACCTAAATGATCAAAAGGGTTCAAAAAAATGATTATGAGTCATTTGGGTATATGATTTTGAGTTTTTCATGTCCCAATATGTGGTGCCTCTTATGCACCCATGCCTAGAGATCATTGTCTTATATGTAGATAGATATGAAGCCAATACTAGTATTATTATAGGCAACAACCACCTAAAAGTGGCTATCAGTGCCGATGCATAAGGGATTTGATCTAAATCTTGTGATAATGTTTGTAATATGGAGAGATTAAAAAATATTTGGGACACCCATGTCTAAAACCCAAAGTCCATCAATTTAGTTCTCTAGAGAAATTACACCAAAGTGCCTCCTCTACCCATTGATCTCAAGATCTTTGTGACACATGATATAAAGGATGTCCTCTTCATGATAAAATTCATATTTAGGATGGACTCAGATGTTAACATCATGGATTTCCAATTATGCATAGTCTTCCTTTTGAATTTAGTAGGTAAGGATAAGTTTTATAGGATGGACTCTGTAGATGCCACTGCCACTACCATGCACAATGAGCTGGAAAACTTCTCAACACATAATACCTTTAAGTATTCTTCTTTCATCCTCCACCTAATTTTATGTCAAAAATCCTAGTTATTCTCTCAATACTTCACCTTCAATTTAATTAAAATAAGCTCCCTTCCTAATATGGTGATCCCCATCTTTGCATGAATACATATCCTGTCAGACACATAGGATTACTATGAGGTTTTTTAATCCTTCCTACTTGTTGTCCTCATCAATCTCAACCAAGAGGCCATAAATTTCATTATTATTAATCACTAGAGGTTATGGCTCACTGATGATTGAATTTTAGTTGATTATTTCTTTGAGTCCCATTTCACACTCATCTAGGTCCATATATTTAAGGAGGATACATTTTGACTCCCATGCATACTCACAAATAGGACCCTAGCCTTAGAGCTGGCTCACTAAATTGGCATAGTCAACTTAGTCTATGGTGTAGGCCACAAGAAGAAGGCCATATATGACATCCCCTTCTCAAAAGGAGGCATCATAGTGGTAAAGAGGTCATATGAACACCTACTTATGCTTAAGATTATAGAGCTTGACCTCAACCAAATTAATGACCAGTAGAACTTTTACCCAATTTGATAAATAGCTAACTTGAAGACCATCACCCTATTTTTACATAAAACCCTACCATACTTAGAGGAGTGAAGGTCACTAGTGGAGGATGATATCAAGTATTATGTGTATTTTTCCAATATCCTATTAGACACATGGAAGCCATGGGAGTCATTATAAAAATTAACCCAGGAGATGTAATAAAATGACAAAGGGGCTAAGATTGTATCTCATTTAGAGGGGATGGGATTAGGAGAATATAGATGCCTATTTGAAATATAGGTAAGAGATTGGCCAATGGGAGCATAATTTTTATGACTTGGACATAGATCAGACATTTGAGAACCTATAGGATGAGCACCACAAGGAGGAAACTCTGGTTGAAGAATAAGTCTTGATCAAAGGAGAAAAGGAGGATAAAAAGGACACCCCATCAAAGAAGGAGGATGAAGTTTCAATGATCTATAGGCCTACAAATTGGCCACATCTTATTTACCCATATCCAACCACCCTATAAGAATAATAAGCCTCTTTTGGGGATCTCAAGGTGAGGTCATCTCAGCCTGGCTCTAGGGTGAAACCCTCCAGTTCTTCCCTAGAGCACCCACAAAATAAGGTATGATTTTCTCAACCCCTTATTTCCACTTTTTATTCATTCTTCACTTCCTATTCACCCTCCATAATTTCCACTAAGTGCATACCGCTCTCAACTTCCCATCTTATCACCTCACTTACACCACTTTCTTTCATGTAGTAGATTACCTCCCTTACATCATTTTTCACTCCTCCACCCTCATCATTCACATCATCATATATTATGGTTAAATATCCCCACACCCTTATCTATGACCTCTCCCCTTTCTCTCCTTTCACTTTAAGCCTTCACCCACTCATCCTCTAGGGAATAACATCCACTGTTTCATAGTAGCTAGTGACTATTCACTTTGAATTGATATAAGGATCCCCATTAATGAGAGAGTTAATCTATTAATAAAAAAAATTCATCAGTAGTTAGAGATGGCTATAAAATCCTAGAAATCTTAGGTAGAGAAGAGAAGAGGAAAATAGGCAAATGCCTTGGTGGTGCATCACATGTAATCATTTTTTGACCTGACATAATAATTTTTAATGATTTCACATATGTCAACCCATATAATAAATCCTAAAGAATAGATGCAATTGGGGTATTACTCAATAAATTCCATCAACCTTAACCTCAACCATGTCAAATCGATTGATAGGGTCAAGTTGTTGGAAGAAATGTAGAAGTCTATCACCATGGACTATATCAAGGTTAGTTGATGATTGGAGAAGAAAGACATGGAACTCATAAGAGTGAAATCTATAGTCAACCACCTCAATAGTGATACCAAGGCCAAATATGTAGAGCTCACCAAAATGAGGTCCAACCTATAGATTCATGTCATGAATGAAAGCTTCCAAGAAAAAGCCAACCAAAGAGCACAGTTTTGGATCTAGGTTTTATAACTAAAGATCAAGATAGATGGTTTGAAGAAGGATAAGTAGGATATAGATAATAAGATACATGAGAAGGAAGAAGAACTTTTATATACTTACAAGATTTTATCAGTATCTACAAGTATGTAGATGTAATTATAGTATCAAATGTAGTAGTAGTCCTCAACTAAGGACCAAGAAATCTTGCAATTGAATAAGGACCTCATCAATCATCCCTAGACTATGGGAATCCTCCTCATGGTGAATAAATTATATGTATCCTATTGGGAAAGGATAATTAATGCAACCAAAAAATTGAAGCCAACACTCATGTTCATCATAGACTCTTAGAGGTTGAGCTCCTAGGTGATCACATCTATAGATCAGGTCCTAGCCTTCATGTCCCCTAAGGTTGAATATTTACATATCCTCATCCAAAAACTATACAACATGATAGATGAGATGCTAAAGGTAGTAGGGGTGGCCGAATGAAGGTAGATAGTGGTAAAATTCACTGAGTTCCTAAGCTAAAATAAGGCAACAACAAAGTGCAAGGCATTTTTATATGCCTTAGAAAAGGTGGTTTGGGATATGAAGGGGCATATCAAACAATTGGTCCAATTGGGACTCCCCTCATTATTCCTCATAGACAACACCATCCTCTTAGAGTAAAAAATAAAATAGCTAGTGGAAAAGAAGCATAATGACCAAGCCATTTTTATGGTTCTCAGTCAAGAGCCAAGTTTCTCTGAGGTGGAGATCATTTTTCATCCCCTTGCCTAGCTAGAGTTCCAAATGTTAGAAGTAGTTCAAAGCTTAAACATCTCATTTAAGGATATTATTGATCTAGACATGGCATTTGAGGCCCTAAAGAAGAAGACTCAACTGAAGGAGGAAGAGTGGATGCCTTTGAAGGTGGCTCTTCAAAAATTAGAATTTCTATAGGCCTAGCCCCTTTTGCAATTTTGCTTTGACTAGTTTGGGAAACTAGAGTTTTGGGTTATTCCATCCATATATGGATTCCACCTATAAGTCACTAGGAATAATGGATCATAATCCATGGTTTGTATTTTAGAGAAGTTTTCTTTTTTCATAGATGATATTAGTGAGTTTGACTTTTTATGTTTTGGCCTCCACTTTTACTTGAGTCCCTTTTGTATTTTTGCTAAGTTTTAGCTTCCTTACACAGCTTCCATGTGGCAACCCAGTGCTCATTTAACTCAAAGAAGTTCTTGAATTCCCTAAGAGAATCACTAACCCTCCATGTAGCATCTCGATGTTCACCCAAGTGAGCTTTATTTTTTTTAGACTTTTAAGTAGCACCATTGGTTGATGGAGTAATGGGTAGGGCCCACTATGTAGTTATAGTGGAAAGGAAGAAAAAATCACCATGTATAACCATGATTATCTTTGGGAACAAAGGTTTATTTTATTAGGTCTCTAGATTTCATGATTGGATGATAATTTTAGGAATGGGGCCCACCATGTGGTTACACTCAGAGGGATACAAATTTTCCACATGGTGCTCATACACTCATTTTTTGTAAAGGAATGTTTGACTTGCCCTAGAGTAATACCAGCTCACCATGTGGTGCCATGACACTCCTCATGAGTAAATGTTTCTTTTGTTAGAGCTAGGAGCTTTTCCATTGGATGAGAGAAGTGGGCCCCCCTTTCTTATAAAACATTCTAAAGGTAGTTTTGGAGGTAGACACATTTCACCACCATGATTATTCCAAGCATATTTGAAATTATAAGGCATTACAATTGTACCATATATATTTTTTTAAAGATCAAATGAAATCATGAGCTAAAGTTATCCAATTAGTTATAACAACATCATCATCAGTGTGAGTGTCTGGTTCTAGGTGTCACTTCCTTGAGAGGCCACTGTGCCTATATAAACATATCTTTTTCTTTTGAAACGGGATAGAATTTTTTGATAATTATATACTAATAGATAAGCCATTGTAATAGTTATCTCTAAAATTGAAGTAGTAGTAGTTGTTATTTTTATTTTCATGGCCTTAATAGGTGCTTCTCATGGGTAGGATTAAATATTGTATTATGTACCCTTGAGGCCTTTTGTATTTTATTCTCCACCTAAAAATAAAGAGGATGTGGTATTCTATGTAAAATATAATGGGATTTATTAATGTTTTTTGTTTCTTTTCTTTTCTTATATAGTGTAGACTTTTATTTAAGTAACAAGCATTAGACCATGCATATGTTCTTTTAATTTGTCTATGATGTTCAAAGGTTGAATATATTTTTATGTAATTTTAAGAGTGAATACTTTAAAATTTTGGTGCATTTCCTTAGTTTCTATTTTATGTTTTACTTGAATTTATTCATTACCCTTTCCCCAATTCAATTCAAAGAGCCAACTTATAAAACCCTAGAGGTTACTTTTTAGACTACATTTGAGTCCCACATCCGTAAAACATCCCATAGGAAGACTATTTGCCAAGAGTGAGAGTTTTAGGCATTAAAAATACTTGTTGTAAATAATAACTTTGTTGTTAAGTGAACATTTTTTATTAGATAGGCACTTTTAGGGGGTTTAACATTTGTTGTTGTTGACCAATTAGAACTTTTTGACCATTAAAAACATGTTATGGATTAGGCAATGTTTGTGGTTATGCAGGTATGTTGATCTATGCTTGTTGTGATGGAATATTGGTTGCCCCTTTTTGAGATAGCATAGTTTTCCATGCTTATTGAGGTGATAATTTGGTTTAATATTAGATTATTTACCCTTATTGGACACTCAATGAAGCAATTAGTTAAGGAGTGGAGGTTGTTTATTGCATTTGGGAAATAGACATGCCTATCCCCTATTGTTACCATATACTCGTGGCATTGGTCAGAGGAATATATTATGTGTTGCTCAATGGTAAACTAGACCCACTTTGGTTTAAATTAGATTTTACTTGTGTTTTATCCACAATGTTTTGAGTGAGGTCTTCCATTTTAGTGATAATCTTTTTTATTAAAATGGGGACATTAAACATGTCACCAACTAGTATGTTTTATCTAAAAGGGTATATGTTTTGGTGTGCATATAACAACACATATATTTGAGGCCCTATTGATAGTGTTATCTCAATAAGCAACATATTATAAATAACCATTGCATTAAAATTATGAGCTAGGTTGAGATAATTTTGGTACACTTTTTATAACTATTCCATTTTATCATCCATAGTACCTTTCCATTTTTCATGTGTATTTTGGCTTTGTTGCGACATATAAAATAAAGCTTGCATATAATTATTTGATGCCTATTTGAACTATTGGTTTTGAGGCACATTGTTAGGGATTCTAATCAAACTACTCATATTTTCATGTGGGAATTCTAGCAGGATCTTGGCTCCTAGTTAGATGGCTCTAACAATAATTTCATCTTTATTTTATAAAAAATTATGATAAAAAAAGTATGGATTTTAACTTGTCTAGTTTGGTATCATAATGTAATAGGTATCTTGTTTTTGGATTTGTTCTATGATTTTCATCAGTTGATGAAGGTACTATGTCATTTTCTCTTGTTCTTGGCTAAGATAGGAAGGTGTAGTCACCAAATACTATTCTAATGGGTCTAATTATTGTTCAATGTATGGAATATTATAAAATGGGTAGGGATCTATCTCATAAGTTATGTCATCACTATACATCTCTTGAATAAAAGGGTCACTAGTCACAAATTTCTCATAGTTCAAATTGTACATAGTCTAGTTACATGTGTAACAAGGCATTTTCAGATCTATGGCTAGGTATTATGAAAAAAATGTATAAAAGGGTAGAAAAAAATTTAGGTATAAAATAAATAAACTTTGGTCCCATAAAAGAGGCCCAAAGGGTTAACCAACTAAACTAGGAAAATTTAGAGTAAAAGAAACTCAAAATTAGTCTAACAAATGATACTGATTTACCCAAAGGTGGTTATAATCAATGGCAAAGGTAACATAAAATCTCAATACTCATTTATGGATAAGGTATATATATTCCCAAAGGTGGTTATAATCAATTGTAAAAGTTATCTAGATAAAGTAGAAAAATCATGAACTATGTCAAAAGGATAACAATGATTTAACCAAAGGTGGTTATAATCATTTAACATGAAAAACAAGGCTAGACTCAAAAACAAAAGTTTTATTTAAAACAATAACTCAAAAAAAATCTAAACTAAAGTATTTTTCTTGGGTGACACTTGGTAATTGGCTCACTAAGACTCGATACTTGGTTCACAATAGACTATTTGATTATGGAACTAGGACATTTTCAAACTTAACACAACAAAATTTAAACAAGGCACATGGTAATAACTTGGCTTAAAGGACACTCGAAAAAGGAAAAAGACAATAAAGAGTTACTAGGTCTAGGCAAGGGGCCTTTAGATCAAATAGGAAATCAGCCCACATAACACAATATAAAAAAAAGTTAGAATACCTAAGGCTATATTAGATGAGGCTTCAAAATAAATGTTGTTAGTTTAGGATTTATACTTTGAAATATTGAGTTTCAAATTTAAGGCAAAAAGACTTAGATGTTCTACGGTAAAAGGGGCAAACCCAAAATGTGTATCATAACAACACATTTGAAACAAAAGGTATCAAAATAGTTTTGGAACTAGGTTTCTAATATGATAAGGGTTTTGAAATGATTTAGGTAGTGTAACAATTCTCATTAAAATAAATAGTAAAAATGGTTTTAGAGTAAAACTCCAAGGTAAATGTTTGAGGTGAAATGGGTAGCATAATGATGCATAGTTTAAACAAATGACACACAAACAATTTTGGAATAAAACTCTAAGGAATAAGTGGAACACAAAATAGGCATAGTAACACCTCTTAGGCTAAAGTGGTGTGAAAATAACGTGTTGATTTTTCACTTATTTCAAATTGATAACACAAATAAATAATTTTAGTCTAAAACACATATAAATCAAATTAAATAAAAATAGCATTAATGTCTCATCATATCCCTAAAATTGGCATAGATGTACATAGTTTCTACCAAATTTTCCACCAATATACCAATAATCAAAAGGAATTAAGTGTTAAACCAAAAATTAAAGAATAGGTGTAGGTAGAGTTTTTACTCCCCCTTATGTCTCTCAAGCATTAGTACATGGAATGAAATTAGAGTAAGGATCACTCATCATTTGGTAATACATTTTATGGAAAGTGGGATTGACTAAAATATATAAGTTTCTAAACACACTAAATGGTCCCAAGTGTCACTAACATAAGGCCGTATCATGTCAATTGGGTTCAAATTCACTAACTTAATATGCAAAGGTCTATTCCTTTGTGTAATGACTTCAACCATGTACTTATTGAAGTCTAATGTTTATCATGAAATAACCAAAGTTTTCATTAGGATTGGAGAGGCTAACTACATAGCTCCTTAGAAATCCTACTATCACATGCACAATTTTTATACCCCTTGGTAGACTAGGGTTGTTTTGGTGTTAGGAGGTGAAACCCTAGGTCAATGCACCCCTAAATAGCTTATGATGAGGAAATGAACTCCTACCCACAAGTCAAAAAAAATAAAATAAATATAAAGACTTTAGAGGTTGTTTTTGGGTCACCCAAGTCACTTAGAGTTCATGGAGAACATACACAAAATTATTTTTGACAAGACTAATTAAACAAGGTAATAAACCAAGTGATTTTGGTCACCCAAGTTCCCTATAAGGGACAGGTGGAGAGCATACACAATATTTTTTGGTTTTTCACAAACAAATAATTAAATTTATGAACTTTAAAATTATCTAATAAATAAAGAACAAACAAAAAGTAAAAAAGATCTTAAGAGATTTAACTAGATTTTATGTTCTTTTTAATAACACCAACTCAAATGTGATTGATATTTTCATCCCTTGACTTTTTTTACACTTGTAAAAACTTTGAAATGCTAAAAGACAAATTTTATTAGGTTGATTTTAAGAACCAAACAAAAGTTTATATGAGATTTAGAAGTGTTCAGGACTCTCTTTCTTCACCTTCATTCCTAAAAAAATGTTAGGGGGTTTGTTTATCTCTAGTCCAAAAAGCAAATCAATAAACAACATTCCATATTGAACTTTCAGGTTTATGAAAACACAGAGCGAAGCTACTATTTATGCAATAGAGTGAAGTTATCATTTTTAGTGAAGCTATTATTTTCCTAAGAACACACACATATATAGACTGGATTTTGGTGAAGTCACTTTTAAATAAGGTGAAGCCATTGATTAGATCTAATAAAAATTCTGATTACAAGCTAAAAATAGGTGAAGTCACCAAAATGATTTTCAATTTTACCTATTGAATTCATTATTTATCAAGGTCAATGTCACTAATTCCATCTAGTGATGCCATTATTTATTAGGTCAAATCTACCATTTTAAAGTCATTTTTACACAAATAAAGATGAAAAATAAAGCATAGAAATGGTGAAGTCATTGTTACATAGGGTGAATCCATTGATTATACAAAAAATATAATGATGGGATTTTCAAGCATAAAAATCTAAACTTAAAGAATTAAATGCTCTTATTATGAAAACTAAAGGTTGCACATCATTCTTGTTGGTCATATAGGATGTGTGGTCCCACTAAGCATGCCATCATGTATCTTAGGAGTTATAAGAGCACATAAAGTTTGATTAGTTACTTTTTAGTGAAGATAAGAAAAAACCATGCATAAAAAAACACTAGAACTAAACATTCTTGCCTAAGAACTAGGGGGATCATAAAACAATGAACAAGATCACAAATAGAGATTAAAAAACATAAGTATTTTACATCTTTTATTGAATTTGATGTCCATTTGTTGGAATAAGTATTTTCCTTCTTGGTTTATGACATTAGATACTCTTTTCAATGCTTCTCCATGGTGGTACCACTTCTCGAATGGTCACTTGTGGCTTTGATTTGCTATTGGCTTGGCTTGGTGTGAATCTTGGCATAAAATAGGCATCATAACACTACTCTTAATGGTTTCTTAAAGGCATTCCTATCTAATAACCTTACACATAGAATCCTATTAGTATATGGTGTGGGAAATTGTATTTATAACACTAAGAACTAACTTTAACCCTAGGGAGGTTAGGTTAAATTTTAACCTAGGTTGAGTCTAACATAACCTAGGTTGAGTTAGGCTAACCCTGGGTTGGGTTAAAGCACTCATGAAATCTTGACACCTCATTTTTAGATATTTATAATCCATGACAACTCAATTTATATATTTTTAGGTTGTGACTCATATTTTTGGAAAATTTATGAATTAATAAATCACTTTATTATCTCCTTTTACCTTCAACTTCATATTTGACTAAAGATTCCTTTTTAGATAAATTAAATTAAACAATTTAACTTGGAATTCTTACTTAGGCAAGTTAATTGATATTTTATTTTTAATTTATGTTGCTTAATGCTTTTGGACATTTGGAAATTATTTTAAAAGTTTTGAATTAATAGCTCGATAGGCTAAGAAAGTCAATTTTCTAGGTCATAATTTGATTAGGGTTGAAACCAAACTAGGTTATTTGAAACCAAAGCAGGCCTTTCCACATTTATGAATAATTAAATCCCCTACACATATGAATTTAGGCATTCAGGTGATTTCTATGATTAAATTGTGTCATGTGTTATAAATTGAACTAAATCTTGTTTTGGGCATTAAGTGGCTAAAAATAAGTGTCTACACTATACATTAAAAAAAGGGTCATTCCCATTATAAAAATGTTTGTTTAACAAATTGTTTTAGAATGGGTTGCCACCCATTATCATATCACTTTAGAATATGAGAATTTATGAGCCCTCACAAAAATTATTTTTAATCATGTGCCTATTAAATAAGTTACCATACATATCCATAGCAACATGAGATAAGGGACCAATGTAGTTATACATAATAAAAAGTAAATCAATCTAGAATAATGATTTTTTTTAAAAAATTTAGTGATGATGTTTGAAATGGGAAACCATCCACTCTAAATTTTTAGAGTGGGTGGCCACCCTTTATAGAAATAACTAAAACTAAATGTAAGTACACACCAAAATTATGTACAAATACTATTGGGTATACTTACATATTAATAATTTTATAAAATTGTATCTAAATATTACTCTCTATATTTACATATTAGAATTATTGTGTATAGTATATTTTTTTAATGCTCAATATGTAACTATACATAATAGTAATTATATATAGTTTTTGAATTCTTAGTATGTAATTATACATAATATTATTTATACATATCATCCTCGTAAAGAAAATGTGCTCAAAGAATATTAATGTATAAATAAATCTTATCATAGAGATATGTTTCAAAAGAAAACTATGTATGTTATAGATGAAGAATTACCATATTATGATAACATTCACTAAAATTACTACTCAATATATGCTAGACCATGTTACTATAGGAAATAGATAATTATTCACAAATTTTTTATTTTACATGGGGTATATTT
Source organism: Torreya grandis (assembly GCA_037957365.1). Lineage (NCBI taxonomy): Eukaryota > Viridiplantae > Streptophyta > Pinopsida > Cupressales > Taxaceae > Torreya > Torreya grandis. The sequence goes on from JARHVA010000428.1 coordinate 257,189, forward strand.
GAATTCTTCATTTGTTTATTAAAATATTCCAAATTGATATCTAGATTTATGATTGGGTTGTAATAGGTTTGAATCCTACATTAGTAAGAATTAGACTTGGGGCCAATGCTATTTGGGTGAGTTGGTTAAGTGGTTTGGTTGTTCCAATCCCCACCTAGGATCAAATCTTAGGAATAGAATATGAGGCTGGTTATGATCATTATTAATACTTGGGCTATTAATAGTATCTACACTGATTCTCATGGTTATTAGTGCAATTTATAGATCCATTCATGGCCATTGGTGTGATTATCAGGGTTGTTAATGTCTGATGGTATATTTGGTATTATCTAGTTACACCTAGTACATTTGGTATTATGTGGTTAATAAAATGGGATCTAGGCCCTAATTGTGTCCCAGACTAGTTTTAAGCTTTGGTCAAAAGCCATAACCTTAAAAAAAAAAAAAAAAAAAAAAATAGACTCAAGGTTTTGCTTTAGAACTAAAAATAAAATTTACTTAAAATATCTATGAACTTTTCAATAACTCCAATTTGTTCATATCTTATAATCATCACATTCCATGATACTACATCTAGTTTAGGCATTTATTTGAAAATATTTGAAGTCTTTTCAAGAACACCATTTTGTGCATATATATAAATCATCACATTCCATGAGACTAAATATCATTGCTATTTTTTTCAAACACTTAGCACAACTACAACAACTTAGATATTTTTTCCATTATGTTTTTATAGATAAACATGCATGTCTCTAAAGCACCCAGTTTGGTACATGCTTGGAGGATTTTTGAAAAATTAAATTAATTGGGTTAGATAATCTATTTGTTACATTTTATGAATGATGTCTTATTATATCACTTTTACAAACACTTCATGATCATTTACCAAATTACTACACTTACATACATGTTGATAAGAAAATTTTGAAAAAGTGTGGATAGAATTGAAGGAAAATATAATATTAGCTAACATGCATAATAGTTTTTAGATCTATAATTGAGAAGGAAAATGAAAAATCATGTTTGATCACATGGAAATTATACAAAAAAATTATAAATTTTATTAGGTTGATCCAATATCACTCTCCTAATCAAATACCAATATAGGGATTTAGAAAAATGTATGGAGATATAATTTAAGGGATATTTTTTAAGAAGTTGAAGTTAGAATTTTTCTAATAGACATTTATGAAAAATTTAAAATAATACATGTTATAAAAAATCCCTAAAGGGAATTTGGTTCCATAGACTGATATTTTTAAAATTAAATTAAATTTACAAGTAATAATCCACACTCATTATCTTATTACATCTGCCTCCTATCTTGTCCCAAAATCATAAACTTGAATCATTTTAATGAATACCATGACAATTTTTATCATCTATTGGTACCATTTGAAGCCATCATATTAAGAGTTCAAGTTACCTATTTATATCTAGATAACTTCTAGTTAGATATTTATGTCCTAACTAAGTGGCCTATGGAATTAAACAATATATGTTAGAGTCTTAATATTTAGGAATTAATGATTTTAGTCCCTCTTATAAGAACTACCAATTTTACACAATTATATGTGATTGACAAGGTACACAAGAAACCAATATGTGTTTCTAGATATTAAAACTAGGTTAATAAGTACTCTCTATGTTAATTATAAATGCTACAACTCACATGGAGCCAAATAAAAAACATCTAGTTGGCACGAAGATGTAAACCATCTAAAGTAATAAATTTCCTAGTCTATGTGTATCCAACCCATTTAAAGTATAAAGTGATAAGGTTATATCATACTTAAGGTTGACATAAATATTTGTTAATGAGAAAGTGGCTATTAATATTTTGAAAAGAAAACATAATAGGTTTTTTGGTTCATGGCATCAAAATTTGTCCACCCTGTATTGGCTAACATGCTCAGTCATGTGATCAAACATGTTTTTTCATGTTCCTTCTTGGGTATAACTAGAATAAATATCATGTAGATTATAATTATATAGCATAAATATAAATTCAATGAAACAATGAGAAAAATATCTAGGTCTAAGATAAGTAATCTTATAGACTTATTTGAAAACCACTCCTAGGGTTTACTATCTCTTCAAGTATTATTTTATTACATAAAATTGGTATTTAATGGTTCTTGAAGTAGGATTTAAATTTGGGTACCCTTATATAATGTATTTTTTTTTCTTATGGTGAAATTTCAATGTGTAATCATAAAATTAAAACTCAAGATCAATGTTTTATCATTTTAAAAGATATTTTCAAATACAAACACAAAAATAAGTATTAAAAATTTATGGGTGATTGATTTTAACTAACTCTTATCTAGTGGGAAACATAACCTTTAAAGGGGATGTAAGGCTTAAAAATTTGGACCCTATTTGGAACTTGAACCGTTTTACTTGTAAATGCAAAATCAAGCCAAAAGACCAAAATAAGGACTTAGAGAATAAGAAAGAAACATATCATCCTATTAGAATAAATGTGCTAGGATAAAATTAATATGATGTTTAGAGCTACCAAGAAATAATTTCAACCATAAATTTGATCCACTGTAATCATAGTGAAAATAAGATTCAATCATCTTATTGAAGTATTAATTTTAGATGTGCCCTTTGGAGATGTGTATTTATTACAAAACCTTCAAACAATAATTTCATTCCTATAATATATCCAAAAGTAGGTGAATGTATTTATATTTTTATAACCATAGTTAACTCAAAGGCAAAACAAAATATTTTAAACATTTTTCTTCCATTATTATTTTTGTAAGGCCAATTATGGATCTGTTTGTGTTTAAATATTGGATTTAAGATTCAAAAGAGATGACCTATCCTAAATCCATTCAAGTGAATATAATAAAACCAAAAATATACCATCCCATAGACTTCTTATCAAATGCAATAAGTTATGAAGAGACTTCAAGTGAGGATGGGGTTAGTAACAGTTAGACAATGACTAGAATATGAGCTGAGAGTTAAAAATTTTAAATTTTGTTTTATGCATACTAAAAAAGAGGAAAATAGTTTTAAATTGGTATTAATTTTATTCATAAAATGTAGACAAGGTTAGTAATTAATTATAAACAACACAAAATGAAGAATACACATGTAACTACCATAAGTTTAATTTAGTATGAATATTTAGTTTAGATCTACCAACAAATAATTTTAACCATACATGTGATCCATCGTATGCATAATGATGATAAATGTTAGTGATACTATTAAAATATTTGCATATCTCATCCATTATAGTTGTTAGTTGCTTATAAATAGAACATAAAAAGATATTGTGTAATCATTGTATTCCATGAGACCACATATCATTCATAGATATTATCAAATAATTCATGTGCATGCATTATGTTTCCACATTTTTGTAGACATTTTATGTTCTATTTTTAAGAAACCATACAACTATAATGGATGACAGATGCAAATAATTCAATATGATAATTGACACTTATATGATTTCATTATGCTTACAATGCATCATATGTATGGTTCAACTTCTTTGTTGGTAACTCTAAATTTTATATTCAAAGTGAATTAAACCTATGGTAGTTATGTGGATATTATTTAATATACATACTTACATATATACATACATACATACATACATACATATATGAATACATACATATTGTGGGAAAAAATTTAGGTTTCAAAATGCATGGGTTTTGGATCAAAGAATAATTGAAAGCATATTTTTGTTAGATGTATAAGTTTAAAATTCCTTGATATAATTTTATGTAAAATGTTTATGTATACAAAATTAACATGCATTGTTGGAAGTAGAATAATCCTATTGTATGCTTCCACATTTTTCATATATCTTATGTTCTATTTAAAAGCATCCATGTAGATATAATGGATGAGGGATGTAAATACTTAAATAGGATGTTTGGTATTTATTTAAACTATGCCTACAATGGATCATATATATGGTAAAATTTATTTGTTGGAATATTTAAAATTCATAATTAAAATACATTAAACCTATGATAGTTTCAAAATCATGCATATACACACACAAACACATAGTATTTATGGGAATAAATTTATGTTTCAAAATGGAGGGGTTTTACATCAAATAATAATTGAAAACATACATTTTTTAGATGTCATTATTGAAAATGCCTTTTTATACATGTATGAAATATTTGTAAGTATACAATAAGCACATGAATTTTTGGAAGTAGCATGTGCCCAATGTATAATTCCACATTTTACATATATTTTGTGTCCTATTTTTAATAAAACATGTAGTGGATGAGGGATGTAAATAATTTAATAGGACATTTGATAATTATTTTCAATATACCTAAAATTTATCACTTTTATGGTTGAAATTATTTATTAGTACCTCTAATATTCACAAAATAATAATCAAACACATACTTTTGTCAGTTATTTTAGTTTAAAATGATCTGATAGACATGTATGCAAAATATGGAGCCATACAACATGGACATGAATTGTTAGAAGTATCATGTGCTTATTTTATGTGTATGCAATTATAAATGTAATAGATCTATAAATCAATCTTAGTTCAAAGAAGATAAATACTACTCACGCTTTCAATTATGGATACATTAGATATTCAGGGTCATGACCAAGATAGATCCACTAGACCTAGCCAAGGGATCTTTTACCATAATAATATCATTGAGGGTTCAAAATCCTCCATTCAAGTAAAACCATGAAATAACCCTAAATAGGTCCTTTTTTTCATTAAAATAATAATAGGTAAGGTAAATTCTAATCTAGTGCTCACCAAAGCTTGTGGCACAAAATGGGGGTAATAAACATTAAAAGTAAATATGTATATAAGACATATACTCATGTAAATTTATATAAAATATTAATGCATGGAATATAATTAAAACTAAATATCTATCTACTCTTACAAAGGAGTAACAAAGTTATGAATACTTACGTTTGAAGATGAACCCACCAAGCCTCAATCTCTCCCTTGGCCAAGGTGCTTTGCAAGATATTATTATGGTATGTAAGGATAACAATGATTAATCATTTGTAGGATATAAAACCTATCAATTCATCCAAAATACTTATCCATAAAATAAGATCCATATCTCCAAAGAAAGTATGAAACTATAATCTTACTCCTCAAGTAGAATGGTAGATAAGTAGATGTGCAATATATGTTACTTATTCTCTTCTCTTAGAAATGAAAAAATGGATGTGTTTATATAGGTAGATCTAACCCTAATAATTTATTAAATTTTAGGCTAATAAGGTCAACCCAATTGACATAGTATCATTATTGATAAAAATAAATTAGGTCACGAACTAGGTTGGCCAAGGGCTGACCTAGACCCTAATAAGTTTAATCAACTAAAATATAAGGTCGATGGGGCTGACAGTGTAATGTAAAACATAAAAAGGGGTTTTAGGTTAGGGAAAGGATAGTGAAGGTGGAAAATTACTAGAGGAAGGTGAAAAATAGGAGACCAAGCTTAAGGGAATGTTTTTAGGAAATGGGTGTATATATAACAAGTGTCAATAAGGGACAATAATCCTTTGAAGCACCAATGGTCTACCCACACCTTTCCTAGTGCACCCCTTAAGGTTTTCACTTAGAGAGATTGAAACTCTATGGGTTATTGAAAGATATAAAGTATCAATAATTGATAAATTTTGAAAATATTATGTGTATACATATGCCACACTTGAAGCTCATCATGTGTAATGTAGGTGTAACATGGATGGTTCTTAAAGAAAAGAACACAGTAACACACAATGTTGAAGCTAAATAAAGTGCAGTAAGGAGGAAATAAGATAAATAAAAGGATAGAATTAAAAAACACATACATTTACTTACCTTAGTGTATTAGATAAGGAGATGTAAGAAATGTGAAGGCATCCAATGTAGGGAACATTAGGTTAACCTATAGATATTAATGAAAAAAAGTGAATTTTTTAAATTTTTACAACATATAAATGTGAAATTTTAAAATATTCTCTATGATGTCAGGATTCTATAACATTATGGAAAAAGAGCTAGTAGAGAAAGATATGATCAAAATAAGAAAATTGATGGTAAATATTTGAAGGGTAAGTAATTTTGAATAGTATATATAAATAGGATGAAAAATATTTCATTTGGTATTTTTACTATTATGATAAAATAGAGCTCTGATATACCTAATGAGAGACCAGATATCCAGGATGGTGAGGAGATGAAAGTTAAAATTGAGAGATGGTAATTGGTGGCATCGAGACTAGTAAAAAATGTTATAATTTTTAGTTTTTGACATAAAATAGTAGTTATATTTGATTATAGGTATATAGATAGATTTGGAGATGGATATGTGTTTTGATATCTATTTGGTTTTGGTTTTGTTGGGTGAATATTTTTTCGTCAACTAACTGATGACAAAATGGGTATATCAACCATAGCGTAGGGAGATTTACACCATGAAGAGTATGGGTTTACCAGATCTGGATGAAGTAAATCTCTCCTCTCATCAAGGGGAGGTTCCCTATTACTACTTATGTGTTGGATATATAATTAAGTAGAAAATAACACATGGGGGTGGTATAACAACATCTACCTCTATTTTTTCAAAGGTAATGTACAAGGAACAAAAGAGGTAAAATCTTGGTCTATCACTAACAACACTCCTCTTCTTTCAGGAATGGTATTTAAACAGAGAGCAAGAAATCACCTGAAGTAAAAAAGTCACAAGAATGTTCACACAAGCACAAAGTCTTTTGTAGCTTCTTCATAGATCTAGAACAAGTACAACCATAGAGTAAAATGAAGCACAAAGTCTTCACCTGAAACTACAAAAGATAACTGAATCTCAAAGATAAAAGCAGCACAAAGTCTATCTTCTACCCTCTAGAAATGCCCTTAGATAAAATAAACACACCCACTTTGCTTATTAAATTAGATGAATAAGATATTACCAGGAAAAAGGACATAAGAACTATTTCCTAAATAACACAGACAATCTCAACACAAAGTCTAAAATAACCTGCTTCTCATTCATTCAACAAAATATGATTTACAAATTCAAGCACAAAGTCTCAAAAGTTGCTTCAATTTCAGCAGAGTATTTGCTATTAATTTTTCCAAGATCGTATTACAAATGAGGTCTCCACTATATATAGGGAGAAAATCCTCAAAAATAGAAAAATAATAAAATATACAAAATATCTTGGTCAAAGATGACTCATCTTTGACTTTTAGATATTTTTCCAAACTTTTACATGTAATTACATTTTTTAAAACTGCATGCACTTTGCACAAAATAGAAGTGCATAAGGATAGAAGAAGAAAGAAGGAGAGAGAGATTCAGTTTGGGCTGCCAAGTTTCTTCAGATGAGAATCGTATATTGCGATATATGCATGAATTCCTATGTTGTCTAGCACAATTGCATTTTTAGAGATGATTCTCACTCTGATCAATGCGTCCTTCAATGCTGTGATGGCTTTAGCATGGCTGGTTAACCTAGATTTTAGATTCTCCAAAGTTAACTGAGCATCTAGAATGCTGTCCACCGAAGACATTGAAAATGATTTTTCTTCAAAATCTTTCTGAATCATCTCCTTGAAACTCTGAATCATCTCTTCAGCCGGAAGGAACTGATGGTCCTTAGAGGTCAAGTCACATGGCAGCTCTTCTAACTTATTTAGTAGGCTCAGGTCACTCTTCTCACTAGCTTCCTTGAAAGCTTTAAGATCATTGATTAAATCTTTGAGTACCTGGATCCTGAAGACCAGTGACTCCTTGATCTCAACATAGGAGTCCTTGTTGGAGATGACATCGATAGATATCAGGGTGCTCTTTTTGAAATTTTTCATTTTCTTTCCATCTACCGAGATCTTTCTCCAAGCTGTCAATCTCTTGAGAAATGAGGGAGACAAAGTCATCTACCTATGTTTTTACTTTCTTCATTTTACCTGTCCTTTCTGCCACTTCTATAAGCAAAGAAACTCCTTGAGTATGCATTCTTTCGATATAGTCCTCCAGGACTTTCCCCCTTAAATAAGTCTTTTCTTCTCTTTGAATGACTGAGTCATCCACTGAGAAGGCCTCTGGAGTTGCTTCTTCAGGAGGAAGAGTGAACCTTTTGATCACTGCTGTCAGTTGTTCTATTCTGGCTTTGTAGTAATCTTTCATCTCCTTTTCTCTGTCAAATTTATGGACCATAATGTCCATGGCAGCCTGGAGATCGCTTTTCGCACCTTCGTGAGTAACTTTGCCAAGTTCAACACGAGAGATGGAATAGCTGCTCATCTCAAAACCCTTAAGGGTTGCGTCTTATGGGGGCCTGACCATTTCCAAAACTTTCTGCCCTTTCTCTTTAACTAATTTGGAAAGGATTCTTGGCCTCTTCGGAGCCTTTGCTTTTACCGGCACTAACTTGCCAAAGTCAAACTCATCTAAGGAGATGGCCATCTTCTTTCATTTTGGCATGAAATCAGACATCTAAGGCAAAAGAGAAGTACCTGTTATGACAATGGTTGTCTCTGTTGGTGTTACTGTAGCATCTTCTATGCTGCTAGTGGTGACAGTAGTTGTAATCAGAGTAACTGGCAAAACTTCACCAACTATTGATTCTGGCTCGGGTGTAGGGCTTGCTGGCAAAGTGAAAGAAGGAGATGATAGACTTGGAATGGATCCAGAAGAGTGAGGGGAACCTCTAGAAGGACCCTGAAGATTGCCAAAAACAACCCTGGAAGGAAAAGTGGCTCTGAAAGAGGGGACACTGATTGGGGAGATAAGAGAAACGGGCACCATAGGAGATTGAGGGGGAAAAGGAGAGGCACTCTGGATTGGCTGTGTTTGTTCTTGCAAGAGTGGAGACCCAACACTTGGTTGTTTTTATGGTTGATCCTCTGTTTCCATGGGCTGAGCTGCCTGTACCTTGGGGCTTTATTCTTTGGTTCCTTTTGTCACCGCTGCAGGCTCTTCAGTGGCCTTAGGTTTCTTGGATACAAAGATGATCCTTGGCTTGTGAGGCCCAGAAGAAGAAGGGACATCACCCTTATTTTTGATTATGTTCTCTGCTTTCCTATTCAATTCTGCCTAGTATTCAGCCTCTTATCCTATAATAAATTCTTTCAAAGTGATCCCTTTGGCTGCCAACCAATCATTAGTGTTAGCCAATATTGGTTCGAATCTTTTTCTCAGAGAAGTTAGCTCCTTCTAAGACCACTGAATTGGAGGGAGAGTGGAACCAGCAACCTTTTCTGCTAGATACCTATTGTTTATGATGTTCCTATCATCAATTAGACCAGATGGGATCTCTGCAAGTCTGAGGTATTCTATCCGCTCCAGTGTTAGATGACAATAGTACATTTTCCTTATTTCTTCAGCTGTCCTCAGGTCCACCCAGATATCCTCAATCATGGGTTTGTGGGACTGAGTTTTCCTTCTGATCTTTTCCTTGACTCCCCTGTAGTCAAATTTCTCCCATCTCTTGAATGGCTTGATAGTAACCATCTGCATTTCTATTTCCATAACCCTGGCTTTGGTTGATGTGGCAACTAAAAACTTGCCAATCTGGATCAGAAACTTGAAATTGGGTCTCTTGAGTTCCATCTATTTAGTATGCACGACAGCCAGTTGTCAGCAAAGCTCCATTAGGACTAACTTGTCTGAAGGGAATTTGGGGAGCATATAAGTGTATCCTTGGTAAAAACCAACCCAAAGATAACAGAAAGTAGGAAATTGGAGGAACATGCGACCATAGCCGTTTACTACTGCCCAGGCCTCATCTGATATTCTCTTCTACTCGAGCTGAGGATCAAAGAGACACAAAAACACGACAAAGAATGTGTCATTGACTCATTTGAAATGATGTGTTGACCCCTGAAGTGTCAGCTAAGGATAATACAAGTAGATCGGGGTGATTTTTCTATCTCCTACTGTAGTTAATCCTGGGAAAGATCGCATTGTGGCAGCTATATAGACTAGGTACGAAGTCATGTAGAACTTGAAGGAAGTTTGTACCTTGGTCAACTATTCATGAATGGCATTGCTGATTTGTTTTCCCCAAAAGATAGTTTTCTTTCCCTGGAGGATGATCTTAATGAATGGATACATCCATTCTTTGAACTGTGAAGAAGACGAGAGGCCCCGTACTCTGCTAAGAAGGGTGATCAAGTCACCAACTTCTTCGATGAAGTCACTCCTTGGGAAGTTCTTCAACCATCTGGAGAGGCCAGTCCTGGGGGTCTTTAGCCACTTGTAATTGATTACTTTATTTTCCCTTTTAGGGTCTTTTTCATACTCCTTTTATGCATTCATGAAGTTGATTTGGGTTACTTCAGTGGCTAGAGGACACAAGAAAACTTTGTCGATAAAATTGGGGTCCAACCAAATTATCATGCTGCCACTGGCATCTAAAACTGATCTAGTCTCTTTGTTGTAAAAATGTGCACACTAGAGGATGAACTCAGCATGATGTGCTGCTACCAGAAAGGCAGCCACCAGGTGGATGTTGCTCTCAACAATCCTCTTTATCCCAGTGCTGGGATTTGTCGCCTTTGTTCGCGCCAGGAACTCGACCATGTCAACATGGTTGATCTCAGTGTCTCAAATGTCATCGACATTTGAGGAGACTGATGTGGGTGAGAAGATGCCCTGGTACTTATATTTCATGCTTTTTGCCTTTTTGGGAGACGCTTCCATCATGGAGAATGATCCTGACTGGATGGGAGCAAGTGTGCAGGAATCCACTGAAGGTGCTGCAGTCATGATCACAGATGAGAGGAGAGTGGATGAGAGAGGAAAAGCACAATTTAAGTGATAATGGTTACTGGAGGTCACTTAAAAGGGCCACGATGGGAGAAGGAATGGAAAATGAGGAGAAAGGGAAAGAAAGGGATAACTCAGAAAAATTCTCGAGAGTTAAGCAAAAATGGAGGAAAAAATGTAGGGGTGGCAAAAATCGCTGCCTCTGCAAGAAGTTGGAAAAGGGAGTAAGGGTGGAGAAAATCGCCACCCTTGCAGTTGGAAATAAAACATGCAAGGGTGGCAATTTTTTCCGCCCTTGTAATATAGTTATAAAATCGTGCAGGGACAGTGATTTTTGCCACCCTTGCATGTAGAGAGAAGAAAATGTGCAGGGGCGGTGATTTTTGCCGCCCTTGCATGTAGAGAGAAGAAAAAGAAAACTCAGGTGGCAAGAAATGCCACCCGCATGAGTTTTTGAAGTGCACTCGCAAGCAGAGGGAAAAAGAAAAGCCTGCGGCGAGGAAGGAATGGAAAGGTGGAAGGAAGCAGGCAAAGACGCGGGCCGAAGGAGAGAGGAAGGAGGAAGGGAAAACTAAAACATCTAACTAATGCTAAGCTAAAAAAAGAAAACAAGAAATAAATGCAAAAAACAAACCCTACCTGAGAAACTGTGCACGCCATGAGGTTGAATCTATGAACACGTGCTTCGAATCATCAATTAGGGCGCTCAGGTGTAAGAGGTAGGAGGAGAGGAGGAAGAAATGATGAGAATGAGACTCAAATTAGATTATATGGGGTGAAAAACCCACCCCAATAACCCGTTGCATGTGGTCATTAATGCCTACATGGAAATTGAGGCATGCAAGGGCAGCGATTTTCATCGCCCTTGCATTTTTTGGTTTATCCTGCAGGGGCGGTGATTTTTGCCGCCCTTGCATGCCAAGGAGCAGGGGCGAAAAAAATTGCCACCCTTGCAAAAAAAGTACAGGGGTGGCAAAATTTGCCACCCTTACACAAAAAGCAAAGGAAATGTAGAGGTGGCAAAAAATACCGCCCCTACGAGAAAAAAGAAAGAAAAGACAAACTCCGAAAGGAGAGTCTGGGGGAAAAACTTGGCTAGGATGAGATGGTAACCACTTTCTCATTTCGAGGCCAAGGTGAAAATAAATTTTGAAATTCATCTCGAAAAATGAACTTAGAGAGACGAAAGACAAAACGGACAAGTTTTGTAGGGGGTTGTTTCTAAAAATAAGCTAAGCTAAATTTGGAAACAACAGCTGGCTCCAGTTGCAGAACTTCTGTTTAATCGAATTGATTAGTGGGAGTAGAAATCAGTCTCTAAGTGCCTTCATCCAAGCTATTGGGCTACAGAGTCAAGCAAAAAATGGAATAAAAATAGACAAAACATAAAAACTATACATGTATACAAACGGACTCATTTGAGCTTTAAGGATTGAATAGCTTGAGATGTTGTCCACTGTGAGGTAGTGCAAATGGTGTTATATCTTGGTACTATAGCAAGAAGCTAGCCTCACCACAGAGCTATTGAATGGTAAATGGGCCCCTCCACAGGGAGTCAAATTTGCCATGCATTTCTTTTGGTTCTCGCCTCTTGTCCCATAACAAGACCTGATCTCCAACTTGGAATTCATGCACTCTAGCCCTCTTATCAAAAAGTGCTTTCACTCGGTCCTAATGTTCCTTGATCCGATCCACTACCATAACTCATTATTCATTCAGCTCGGTTAGACACATGATTCATTTGTCAATTGAGCTTTCAAAGGTTGAGTCTTTGATTGCTTTGGTTAACCTGAGTGATAGTAGTTCAAGGGTGATAGGAATTTTTGCATTCAATCCATACAAAAGTTGGAAGGGTGACATACCTATAGCCCTTTTAGGTGTTATTATGTCAGCCCATAAAGCATCATACAAAGCTTTGTGCCATGTTCTCTGATTGTCGTCCACCAACTTCCTGATAATGGTGACCAGGTTCTTGTTAATTGATTCTGCTTGGCCATTCCCTTAAGGAAAATAGTCTGAAGTGTGGGATAAGGTAATCCCATAATGGAAACAAAATTGAGTAATTTCGTGTGATGAAAAATAGGCCACATTATTTGTTATGATCTTGAGTGGAACCCCAAACCTGGAGATAATATTTTCTTTGAGAAAGTTGCATACCACTTCAGATGTAGCATGCTTGGTTGGGATGGCCTCCACCCACTTGGTAAAGTAATCTATTGTGATGAGGATGTAATCATGTCCAGCACTTAAATATGGGTTGACTATTCCAATGAAGTCAATACCCCACTGCTGAAATGGTTCTTTAATCACGATTGGCTTGAGGGGTAGAGCAGACAGCTTAGGCTTTCCAACAAATTGCTAACATAGTTCACACCTACGCACCCATTTGTAGGCATCCTTAAAAAGTGTGGGCTAATAATAACTTGCTCGTAGAATTTTGTGTGTCGTCACCGGTGCAGAGAAATGTTCTCCATAGGCCAAATTGTGAAAAGATTCTAAGAGTCTTCCTTGTTGAGCTTTGTCAACACAATGAAGAAATGCCCCATCTAGGTTTCTCTTGTAAAGACCATTTTCCCACAGAACATAACCAACTGCTTTCAATTTAACATTTTGTTTCTCTTTGAAAGAAAGATGAGTGGGACACTCACCATATGTTAGAAAATGAGCAATGTTAGAATACCACTCATCAGTAGTGGCGACAAAGAGAACCATAGGCACGCCTTCGATCTCTTCTTCTTCACTTTCTACTTTACCTGGAATGTTGTTGGTGATCAACTGGCAGAGACCCCTTCCTCGTATGAGCTTGGTTGGTTTGATGTCCAGATCAAACTCCTAAGTTTTGGCAATCCCGTTACCTCTCTTTATACCAAACTCTTGCTGAGTCAAAATGGATTTTATTGTTGTATCTGGTACGAGAACTTTAGTGTGAGAATTTAGGATATAAAACCTGAAATGCTTGATAGCTTTGACCACAGCGTATGCATGCTTCTCCATAAGGGAATATTTTAGCTCATGATCCTTGAGTGGACAACTCATGAATGAGATAGGAGATTCTGCACCTTCTAGATTTTGCTGAACCAGAATAGCTGATAGTGTATGCTTAGAGGCATAACTATATATCTTGAAATCTTTAGTATAATTTGGACAGACCAGGACTGGTGCACAAGTGATTGCTTCTTTAATCTCTTTGAATGGAAAAGTTTAATGGCAAGAACTATCAGCACTGGAGAATGCAGATAGAGGACTATCTGTATCAGAAGGATCTTTACTTACCGTTAGGTGGGATAGCAAAGAAGCCCAAGGACATGGAGGATGAAGAATGGGAAGTTCTTGACAGAAAGGCTCTTGGGTCTATAAGACTGAGTCTGGCCTCCACTGTGATATCTAATTTGTCACAGGCAAAAACTACGGTAGAGTTAATGACCACGTTAGCTAATTTGTATGAAAAACCCTCCGCTTCAAACAAGGTATATTTGATGAAGCAGTTATTTAATTTGCATATGCAAGAAGGTGGATCTGTTTCTAATCACCTGAATGATTTCCATGGTATTGTTAATCAGTTAAGTTCTGTGAATATTGTATTTGAAGATGAAATAAAGGCTCTTTTAATTTTATGTTCTTTGCCTGAAAGCTGGCATGGCTTGGTAATGGCAGTTTCTAATACTGCTTCTGCTTCGAATATTTTAAAAGTAGAGGATGTGGTTAGTGTTATTTTGAATGAGGAAATACGCAGGAAAAGCACAGAAGAGACTTCTGGGACATCTGGGAACGCTTTAAATTTCGAGAGCAGAGGAAGGCAAAAAGAAAGGAGCAAGAGGAGATCAAGATCTAAGTCTAAGGGAAGAGGCAGATCCAAATCCAGGAATGGCAGAAGGCCACAATGCTGGAACTGTGGAAAGTTGGGGCACATAAGCAGAGATTGCTGGTCAAAGCCTAAGGAGGATAATCAGCACGAAGGAAAGGAAGAGACAAAGGTTGCAGGTATTGCACAGGATGCTCTTATTTTCTCTTTGCATAATAACATAGAATCTTGGGTATTAGATTCTGGTGCATCTTTCCATGCTACCCCTAACAGAGAATATTTCAGTGACTATGTCCATGGAGATTTTGGAATAGTGTACTTGGGGGATGATGAGCCTTGCAAGATTATTGGCAAAGGTAAAGTGCAGCTAAAGATGCAGAATGGCAACACATGGGTGTTGAGGGATGTGATGCATGTTCCTAGTTTGAAGAGAAATCTGATTTCTGCAGGTAAGCTAGGTGATGAGGGTTGTACAGTAACTCTCACAGAAGATTCTTGGAAAGTGACCAAGGGTGCACTTGTTATGGCCAGAGGTAAGAGAGAAGGTACTCTCTATTTGTGTAATTGTATTACTAACAAATCTCCTTCAGTTTTATCTACTTCAGATGTGGATGCTAAATTGTGGCACTCAAGGCTTGGCCACATGAGTGAGAAGGGGATGTCTATCCTTAAGTCTAAAGGTATGCTTTCAGATTTGAAAAGTATGGATCTAGAATTTTGTGAGCATTGTGTGTTTGGAAAACAGAAAAGGGTTAGTTTTCTAAAGACTGGGTCTACTAAGAAAAGGCAGAAGTTGCAGCTTGTTCACACAGACGTGTGGGGACCGGCTCATGTAGCCTCTATTGGCGGATCACAGTACTATGTTACATTCATAGATGACGCCACAAGAAAGGTATGGATCTACTGTATTAAAAAGAAATATGATGTTTTTGAGACTTTTAAGATATGGAAAGCCATGGTTGAGAATGAAACAGGCAAAAGATTAAAGTGCTTGAGATCCGATAATGGTGGTGAGTTCTGCAGTCTTAAGTTCAAATTGTATTGTTACATAAATGGAATCCGTAGGCAAAGGACGGTTCCAAGGACACCTCAGCAGAATGGTATTGCTGAAAGGATGAACAGGACTATTATGGAGCGTGCAAGATGTATGAGATTGCATGCAGGGTTGCCCTTAGAGTTTTGGGCAGAAGCAGTTGACACCGCAGTGTACCTGATAAACAGAGGACCCTCTACAGCTCTGGATGGTGGAATTCCAGAAGAGGCATGGACAGGTAAAAAGGTTGATCTCTCATATCTCAAAGTTTTTGGTTGTGAAGCCTTTGTGCACATAGATAAGGAAAATAGAAAGAAGCTTGATGCTAAGTCTATGAGGTGCACGTTTATAGGCTATGGCTCAGATGATTTTGGTTTCAGATTTTGGAATCTAGGAACTAACAAGGTAATTAGGAGCCGTGATGTTGTTTTCAATGAAAGAGTGATGTACAGTGATCAGACAAGGAAGCTAGATCAAGCTGGGTAGAGCAACAATGAGTTGGACGAAGTTATGGTCCAAAATGAGCTCGCAAGAAAAAGAAATAATCACTTATAGGAAAACACAGAGACCGACGTCGGCAGGTTTGGAACCGGCGTCGGCAGTACAGAAACCGATGTCGGTCATACAGAGACCGACGTCGACAGACCAGGCACCGGCGTCAGCCAGGAAGAACCGGCGTCGGCCAGTAACAGGTCTACAGGTAACTGAGGTCGGTCACTGTCAGAAAATTTGGATGGACAGATTGTTGAAAACGAGTCCAAGACACCAATCAGGAGGTCTGAAAGGGTAAGTAAGCCTCCAATTAGATATTCTCCTTCTTTGTATTATTTATTGCTAACCGATGGTGGAGAACCAGAAAGTTTTGAAGAAGCTTTACAGGTGGAGTCCAGGAGTAAGTGGGAGCATGGCATGATTGAGGAGATGGAGTCCTTAAGAGAGAACCAAACATGGGATTTGGTTGAATTGCCAGCTGGTAAGAGAACACTGAAGAACAGGTGGACTTACAGGTTGAAGGAAGGTGAGGATGGTCAGATGAGATACAAGGCCAGATTGGTTGTAAAAGGATTTGCACAAAAGCCAGGTATTGACTTTGGCGAGATTTTTTCTCCAGTTGTTAAGATGACTTCTATAAGGGTTGTATTATCTTTGGTTGCTTTTGAGGATTTGCATCTCGAGCAGCTAGATGTTAAAACAGCATTTCTTCATGGAGATTTAGATGAGGAAATTTACATGGAACAGCCAGAAGGTTTCGAGGTCAAGGGTAAGGAGAAACTAGTGTGCAGGTTAAAGAAAAGCTTGTATGGCCTCAAGCAAGCTCCAAGGCAATGGTACTTGAAATTTGACAGGTTTATGACTGAGCATGGTTTCAGTAGGTGTCAATCAGACCATTGTGTATATTTTAAGAGATTTGATAACGGTAGATACATTATTCTATTGTTGTATGTAGATGACATGCTGGTTGCAGGGTCTCACATGCAGGACATCTCAGAGCTTAAAGTAAAGTTAGCTCAGACGTTTGCCATGACGGATTTGGGAGCAGCTAAGAAAATCCTTGGCATGAGCATTAAGAGAGACAGAGAAAATCACAGGTTGATATTGTCTCAAGAAGATTATGTGGACAAGGTGTTGAAACGGTTCAACATGCAGGATGCGAAACCGGTAAGCACACCTTTGGCAGGACATTTCAAGTTAAGTAAAGAACAATGTCCCAATTCACATGATGAGGTAGAGTACATGAACAAGGTTCCATATTCTTCCGCAGTAGGAAGTTTGATGTATGCAATGGTGTGTACTAGACCAGATATTGCCCAAGCAGTGGGAGTAGTAAGCAGGTATATGGCCAATCCAGGAAAGGAACATTGGAAAGCAGTACAATGGATCCTTAGATATCTGAGAGGAACCAGCAGTAGACACTTATGCTATGGAGGTTCAGATACATCTCTACATGGCTATGTAGATTCAGATATGGCAGGGGATTTGGATGGCAGGAGGAGCACCACAGGTTATGTTTTTACTGTAGGTGGAACGGCAGTTAGTTGGATTTCTAAGTTACAGAAGGTTGTAGCCTTGTCAACTACAGAAGCAGAATATATTGCAGCTACAGAAGCTAGCAAGGAAATGATATGGATGACACGGTTCATGGAAGAGCTTGGAAGGGAGCATGGGAGTTGCAGATTGCATAGTGACAGTCAGAGTGCAATCCATTTGGCTAAGAACTCAGCTTTTCACTCAAGAACCAAACACATACAGCTAAGGTACCACTTCATACGGCAGGTATTGGAAGATGGTGAGTTGAAGCTGGAAAAGATCCATACAGACATGAATCCTGCTGATATGCTAACAAAGCCGGTTACTAAGGAGAAGTTGAATCTTCATTCAACTTCTATTGGTCTTCATAATTAAGTTGAAGATGGAGGAGCTAGAAGATCTTGCTATACAGGTATTGGTGCAGCTGGTTTATCTCCAAGTGGGAGATTGTTAGGAATGTGGAGCTAAAAGCTTCACCAAGGAGCATAGACAAACAGGTTCGGGTCTACACAGACGTCGGCGTCGGTCAGGAGCGACCGACGTCGGTCAGTTGCAGTTCAGAGGCGCCGACGTCGGCGGTATGGTCGGCCGGCGACGGTCACAGGCAAACAGACAGGAACCGACGTCGGTTACCTGCGTGTCCAGAAAGCTATTTTCGAGGACAGAAGCGAGTGTTTGCATGATGAGTTTGAGTTGTAGACTCATGCTCGCGTCTCTATTGTTAGCAATATTATTTTTAGAGCCCTTGTTGAAGAGGCTTAACTGTTTGTTGTAAGAGCATGCTTAAGTTTCCTATTTTCTATATGTAGGAGAGATCTTCTAAGCTATTGTAAGAATGAGAGAGTGAGTGTAATTGAGTACTAGTAGAACATTGTGAATGTTTGAAGGACTGTACTTGAGAGAGAGCTCTTAAGGAATAGAGATCTAGTGAGAGATCTTGTGTGCATCTGAGAGAGGTGTGGAAGAACAAAGTTCTTCATTTGTATTCCTATTGTAAAGAGTTTTTAATACAAGTTTTCAGGGTGTTTTCTTGTATATCTTGTTCTGTGCTATTTATCATTTCAGTTACTTATCTATCTGTTTATTTCCGCATTCATTGCTTTCATAAGTGTAATCCATTGTTGGTTGATCCCCAACAAATTTTGCCATTCTTTTTTTTGACAAGTACTATGTTGGCGATCCACGTTGAGTGACGTATTGGAAAAATTATCCAAGCATCCAGCATCTTTTGTATCTCAACTAAAATAGTACCTGAGATTTTTGGATTATATTGCCTAGATTTATGTTTATAAGGTACAGAGTTGGCTTTCAGGGGAATGTCGTGATGGATGTCATTTGGCCTGAGAGATTTCAAGTCATCATAGGAATAGTCCAACACATCCATATACTGGCAGAGCAGACTAGCAAGCTCGAACATTTTCTCAAGAGTGCAGTCTTTCCTAATGTTTACCATCTTGGGATCACGCTTGGTTCCTAAGTTGACTTGATCAAAAACTTGGAAAGAATTTGAATCTGTTCGTTGTTGTTTGACAAACCTATCATGGTTATCAAACAACTTCTCTAGGGAAACCAGACCTTTGGGAATTTTATTCCCTCTAAGCTGTAGGAAATCTTTACCTATATTGGCTTGGGTTTCAGGGGCTGCCCCACACTCTCAGGGTTCACTACCTTCAAAATTTAGTTGTTCAAAACTATCCTTTTGCTCTAAGAAGGTGATGATTTGATCATCATTATTAAACACTTGCCAGTGGCCAGCATTATTTGGTATGCTTGGTCAAAAAACTAGTTCAAAGTGTACCTACCTCCCTTAAAGTCTGGGTGAGGAACTAGAAGGGTGGTAGAGACAGCCAATGCATCTGCTCGGTCATTGAATTCCCTCGAAATGGCAGAGATGTTGAAGGCATCAAAATTTTCAATCTGATCCCAGACCAGGTTGTGATAGTGGTGCAACCTCTCATTCTTGGTCTGGTAGAGGTTCCTCACCTGACAGACTATCAACTCAGCATCTCCATTAGCATGGAGTTCCCTAATGCCCCTTTCTCTGGTAGCCTGTAGTCTGAGCAATAGGGATTCATATTCAGCCATGTTATTGGTATTGTTGAACTACAATTTGTAGGAAAAAGGGGTAATCTTTCCCTGAGGAGATACCAACACAACTCTGGCTCCCGACCCAGTAGAAGAGCAGTTGTCATCAAACTCAAAGGTCCATACTTCATTAGATACTGCTTTTTCCACAAAAACTTTTTTGCTTTGAGGAAGGGGTTCTTCCACGTGTTCATTTTGCTTTGGCACTTTACCCTTCGCATCAACTGAAACCAAATCTAAGTCATCACCCGTAGGAGTTTCATCAGATGAATCATTGATCTCATTATAGACAAGAAATAGTTGCCTATGCCTGAAGACTCAAATAAAATTTGAGCTTCGGGTGTTGTAGAATGGGTAACTACATACCTGGCCTCTTTTTCAGGAAGCAACTTCTTCATGATGCCTTGAATTGGAATTCTTGCTTCTGATAGGTCCATGCTTAGTTCACCTCCAACATCCTTTCAAAAAATTTGTCCAAGCAGGATGCCGTAAGATGCTAGAACATCAGCTACTAAAACCATCATTTTTATCTGCTTTTCCAGAAAAGCTGCAAAGGCATATTGAGCATCTTTTATTTGACCAAGGAGAGGAACTTGCTTGTTTTCCATGGAATAACACCTCCCAAAAGTTTTGGTCAAGGTCAGGTTGAGGGAATCCACCACTTTTGCGGGCATGACATTATCTGAAGCTCCAGAGTCTATAATACAATTACTCAATTTGTAGCCATTTATAAGCAGGGAAACATAGAAAGGTTCTATTTTCCCAGGAGCCACAGGAGGAGTCACAACAAGATTTTTTTGGGCCAGTTGGTCTTTAGAGGGATCATGAACAACTTTCAAAGAGTCTTGTCCTATAGTGATGGTTTTGTTTTTCACATATTCTACCAACCTATCAAGCTATTCTGGGTTAGCTCTCAAATATTCAACCTCTGTCATTTGAATTTTAGTCTTTTTACCATGATCAATTATATCAAATAATTGAAAAGAACTTGCAATAGAGGAAGAGAGTCCATCATCAGGGGCTTTGACGAGTATGGCACTGGTCTGGGTAGCAGAGGTGGAAGATATCGGGTGGTTGGGAGTAATCACTTTTTTATGGGTTACCTGATCTTTTGATTGCAGAAGCAATGGAGTCCCGCGTTTGGCAATAGAAACCGTTGGTTGGAGTTCTTCATCTACCTTTCCTTTGTCAGTCTATGAAGCTAACTAATTTTGAGATCTGGTAAAAATAACGTAAGCTCCATCTAAATCCTCCCCTTTATTTCCATCTTCGTCTTGATAATCCAAGAAACTGATATTAGAGTTGCTAGCTAATTCTTCTTCTTGCTCATCAAAGAGATTAGCATTTTCTTGTTGATCTAACTGTGATTGAAAAGAGTTGTCATGCTTAGATTCCAGGTAGCCAACTGTTGAATTGGCAGGTGCTGCTTCAATTGCTAATCTCCTTGAAGGGGGAGGTAGGCGGTTAGATTGCCCTTGGTTCCGAGTAGCATTACCCTGATATTGCTGATTCTGGAACATTCTCCAGGGTGTGTCTCAATAGGTAAGAGTAGACGTACCTTGGGTTATTTGTCTCTTCAAAGCTATTAGTTCATTTGTTAATTTTTGCACCATAGGGTTCGTAGTGCCCGTGGAAGAGCTTTCAGCTGATGAAGGGAATTTATTTTTACTAGAATCTTTTCTAATCTTACCTGCCAGGATAAGATCATATTCAATCTTGGTAGCCAAAATTTGAGCCAAAGCTAGGTCCATAGGGCCAGCTTGCCTCAACAAGAAACTTACTTCGGGAAGCTGCGAGTTGATGAAAAAGCAATTGAGATTTTCTGGCGTGGGTTGAGCCACAGTCAGAATTCAGTTCCTCAACTTGTTAAATTTAGCTATGAAATCCCTTATGGGTTCCTAGGATTATTTCTTCAACTATGTTAGCTGAGCCAACAAAGCGTGTGCATCTTCAGGAGGTTTAAACCTAGCTTCAAATTTGGACTTGAGCATATCCCAGTCCATTACTGACCTGGCCTGCAGGTGATAGAACCAATCCGCAATAGCTCCTTGTAGGGTTTGCACAAAAAGTCTCACTGTTACATCTTCAAATTCGACACCGATTACGCCACATGCTATGGAGAAAGAGACAATATGATCGTCGAGATGAACCTTCCCATCACCAAAAAACATAGGAAAATTTTTCCTAAAACTACGAGGTAGTTCATGCAGAGGTGCAGTCAAGTTAAGGGGACCAAAGGAATTGCCCCATAGGCCTTGAGCCATTATGATAGGAAGATTAAATGGCAGGATAACAAACCTTGGTTGAGTGTTTATAGGCAGGTGGTGATTAACAATGGGAAAAAAAGTTCTACCTTGCGTTGGTGACCTGACAAGGCTAGAAGGAAAACTCCTAGACCATTGAAGAGAAGCTGATGGAGGAAATAGATCAAAATTACTCTGTTGTGCCAACTCAAACACAGGGTCAACAACACCCTTAGATCTCTGGCTTCTTGTGTATCATGGAGTTGCCAGATTTTTAAAATGAAAATGGGACCGAAACTATTTCAAGTTGAAGCTTAAGGCTTCAAAATGCATGTTCGTATTCTAGCGGTTCTAGTTTTGTAGACCAGATAATATAACAGAGGTTAATGGTAAGGCTATAATGATAATGGGTAAGACATGAAATGGAGTCGCCAGATTATGTAATGGATAAGGGTAGGGACTGCTTCAATCTAAAACTTGAGGTTTCAGACTGCACATCTGAGTCCCTAGTAGAGTCACCAAAAAATTGTTGGGTGAATATTTTGTCGTCAACTAACTAATGACAAAATGGGTATATCAGCCATAGCGTAGGGAGATTTACACCACGAAGAGTATGGGTTTACCATATCTAGACAAAGTAAATCTCTCCTCTCATCAAGGGGAGGTTCCCTATTAATACTTATGTGCTGGATATATAATTAAGCAGAAAATAACACATGGGGGTGGTATAAAAGCATCTACCTCTATTTTTTCAGAGGTAATGTACAAGGAACAAAAGAGGAAAAATCTTGGTCTATCGCTAACAACACTCCTCTTCTTTTAGGAATGGTATTTAAATAGAGAGCAAGAAATCACCTGAAGTAACAAAGTCACAAGAACGCTCACACAAGCACAAAGTCTTCCGTAGCTTCTTCACAGATATGGAACAAATACAACCATAGAGTAAAATGAAGCACAAAGTCTTCACCTAAAACTACAAAAGATAAATAAATCTCAAAGATAAAAGCAGCACAAATTCTATCTTCTACCCTCTAGAAACACCCTTAGATAAAATAAACACACCCACTTTGCTTATTAAATCAGATGAATAAAATATTACCAAGAAAAAGGACATAAGAACTATTTCCTAAATAACACAGACAATCTCAACACAAAGTCTAAAATAACTTCTCCTTCATTCAACAGAATATGATTTACAGATTCTAGCACAAAGTCTCAAAAGTTGCTTCAATTTCAGTAGATTATTTGCTATTAATTTTTCCAAGATCATATTACAAATGAGGTCTCCACTATATATAGGGAGAAAATCCTCAAAAATAGAAAAATAATAAAATATACAAAATATCTTGGTCAAAGATGACTCATCTTTGACTTTTAGATATTTTTCCAAACTTTTACATGTAATTACATTTTTCAAAACTGCATGCACTTCGCACAAAACAAAAGTGCATAAGGATAGAAGAAGAAAGAAGGAGAGAGAGATTCAGTTTGGGCTGCCAAGTTTCTTCAGATGAGCATCGTACATTGCGATAGATGCCTGAATTCCTATGCTGTCTGGTGCAACTGCATTCTTGGAGATGATTATCGCTCTGATCAATGCATCCTTCAATGCTATGATGGCTTTAGCATGGCTAGTTAACCTGGATTTTAGATTCTCCAAAGTTAACTGAGCATCTAGAATGCTGTCCACTGAAGACATTGAAAATGATTTTTTTTCAAAATCTTTCTAAATCATCTCCTTGAAACTCTAAATCATCTCTTCAGCTGGAAGGAACTGATGGTCCTTAGAGGTCAAGTCGCATGGCAGCTTTTCTAACTTATTTAATAGGCTTAGGCCACTCTTCTCACTAGCTTCCTTGAAAGCTTTAAGATCATCGATTAAATATTTGAGTACCTAGATTCTGAAGACCAGTGACTCCTTGATCTCAACATAGGAGTCCTTATTGGAGATGACACCGATAGATATCAGGGTGATCTTTTTGAGATTTTTTATTTCTTTTCATCTGCCAAGATCTTTTTCCAAGCTGTCAATCTCTTGAGAAATGAGGGAAACAAAGTCATCTACCTGTGTTTTTACTTTCTTCATTTTACCTGTCTTTTCTGCTACTTCTGTAAGCAAAGAAACTCCCTGAGTATGCATTCTTTTGATATAGTCCTCCAGGACTTTCCCCCTTAAATAAGTCTTTTCTACTCTTTGAATGACTGAGTCATCCACTGAGAAGGCCTCTGGAGTTGTTGCTTCAGGAGGAAGAGTGAACCTTTTGATCACTATTGTCAACTATTTTATTCTGGCTTTGTCGTAATCTTTCATCTCCTTTTCTCTGTCGAATTTTTGGACCATAATGTCCATGGCAGCCTAGAGATCACTTTTCGCACCTTCGTGAGTAACTTTGCCAAGTTCAACATGAGAGATGGAATAGCTGCTCATCTCAAAACCCTAAAGGGTTGCGTCTTGTGGGGGCCTAGCCATTTCCAAAAATTTTTGACCTTTCTCTTCAACTAATTTGGAAAGGATTCTTGGCCTCTTCGGAGCCTTTGCTTTTACCGGCACTAACTTTCCAAAGTCAAACTCATCTGGGGAGATGGCCATCTTCTTTCTTTTTGGTGTTAAAGTAGACATCCAAGGCAGGAGAGAATTACATTTTGTGGCAATGATTGTCTCTACTGGTGTTAATGTAGTAGCTTCTATGCTGCTAGTGGTGATAGTAGTTGCAATTAGAGTAACTGGTGAAACTTCACCAATTACTGATTCTGGCTCGGGTGTAGGGCTTGCTGGCAAGGTGAAAGAAGGAGATGAGAGACTTGAAATGGATCCAAAAGAGCGAGGGGAACCTCTAGAAGGACCCTAAGGATCACCAAAAACAACCCTGGAAGGAGAAGCGGCTCTGGAAGAGGGGACATTGATTGGGGAGATAGGAGAAACAAACACCACAGGAGATTGAGGGGGAGAAGGAGAGGTGCTCTGGATTGGCTGCGCTTGTTCCTATGAGAGTGGAGACCCAACACTTGGTTGTTTTTATGGTTGATCCTCTGTTTCCATGGGCTAAGCTACTTGTGCCTTAGGGCTTTGTTCTTTGGTTCCTTTTGTCACCGCTGCAGGATCTTCAGTGGCCTTAGGTTTCTTGGATACAAAGATGATCCTTGGCTTGTGAGGCCTAGAAGAAGAAGGGACATCACCCTTATTTTTGGTTCTATTCTCTACTTTCCTCTTTAATTCTGCCTAGTATTCAGCCTCTGATCCTGTAATAAATTATCTCAAGGTGATCCCTTTGGCTACTAACCAATCATTGGTGTTAGCCAATATTGGTTCAAATATTTTTCTCAGAGAAGTCAGCTCCTTCAGAGACCACTGAATTGGAGGGAGAGGGGAACCAATAACCTTTTCTACCAGATACCTATTGTTTATGATGTTTCCATCATCAATTAGACCAGATGGGATCTCTACAAGTCTGAGGTATTCTATCTGCTCTAGTGTTAGATGAAAATAGTCCATTTTCCTTATTTCTTCAGTCGTCCTCAGGTCCACCCAGATATCCTCAATCATGGGTTCATGGGACTGAGTTTTCCTTCTAATCTTTTCCTTGACTCCCTTATAGTCAAATTTCTCCCATCTCTTGAATGGCTTGATAGTAACCATCTACATTTTTGTTTCCATAGCCCTGGCTTTGGTTGATGTGGCAACTAAAAACCTGCTAATCTGGATCAGAAACTTGAAACCGGGTCTCTTGAGTTCCATCTATTTAGTATGCACGATAGCCAGTTGTCAGCAAAGCTCCATTAAGACTAACTTGTCTGAAGAGAATTTAGAGAGCATATAAGGGTATCCTTGGTAAAAACCAACCTGAAGATAACAAAAAGTAGGGAACTGGAGGAACATGCAGCCATAGCCGTTTACTACTGCCTAGGCCTCGTCTGATATTCTCTTTTGCTCGAGCTGAGGATTGAAGAGACATAAAAACATGGCAAAGAATGCATCATTGACTCATTTGAAATGATGTGTTGACCCCTGAAGCATTAGCTAAGGATAACATGAGTAGATGGGGGTGATCTTTCTATTTCCTACTGTAGTTAATCTCGTGAAAGATTGCATTGCGGTAGCTATATAGACCAGGTACGAAGTCATGTAGAACTTGAAAGAAGTCTATACCTTGGTCAACTATTCATGAATGACATTGCTGATTTGTTCTCCCCAAAAGATAGTTTGCTTGCCCTGGAGGATGATCTTAATGAATGGATACATCCATTCATGGAACTGTGAAGAAGATGGGAGGCCCCGTACTCTGCTAAGAAGGGTGATCAAGTCACCAACTTCTTCGATGAAGTCACTCCTTGGGAAGTTCTTCAGCCATCTAGAGAGGCCGGTCCTATGGGTCTTTAGCCACTTGTAATTGATTACTTTATTTTCCCTTTCAAGGTCTTTGTCATACTCCTTTTGTGCATTCATGAAGTCGATTTGGGTTACTTCGGTGGCTGGAGGACACAAGAAAACTTTGTCAATAAAATTGGGGTCCAACCGAATTATCATGTTGCCACTGGCATCTGAAACTAATTTGGTCTCTTTGTTGTAAAAATGTGCACACTAGAGGATGAACTCAGCATGATGTGCTGCTACCAGAAAGGCAGCCACCAGGTGGATGTTGCTCTCAACAATCCTCTTTATCCCAGTGCTGGGATTTGTCACCTTTGTTCATGCCAGGAACTCG
Organism: Torreya grandis; assembly: GCA_037957365.1. Lineage (NCBI taxonomy): Eukaryota > Viridiplantae > Streptophyta > Pinopsida > Cupressales > Taxaceae > Torreya > Torreya grandis. Next base: position 283,825 of record JARHVA010000428.1, read on the forward strand.
GCCATGTCGACGTGGCTGATCTCAGTGTCTCAAATGTCATCGACATTCAAGGAGATTGATGTGGGCGAGAAGATGCCCTAGTACTTATATTTCATGCTTTTTGCCTTTTTGGGAGACGCTTCCATCATGGAGAATGATCCTGACTGGATGGGAGCAAGTGTGCAGGAATCCACTGAAGGTGCTACAGTCATGATCACAGATGAGAGGAGAGTGGATGAGAGAGGAAAAGCACAATTTAAGTGATAATAGTTACTGGAGGTCACTTAAAAGGGCCAAGATGGGAGAAGGAATGGAAAATGAGGAGAAAGGGAAAGAAAGGGATAACTCATAAAAATTCTTGAGAGTTAAGCAAAAATGGAGGAAAAAATGCAGGGGCGGCAAAAATCACTGCCTCTGTAAGAAGTTGGAAAAGGGAGTAAGGACAGAGAAAATCGCTGCCCTTGCAGTTGGAAATAAAACATGCAGGGGCAGCGATTTTTGCCACCCTTGCACGTAGAGAGAAGAAAACGTGCAGGGGCGGTGATTTTTGCTGCTCTTGCATGTAGAGAGAAGAAAAATAAAACTCGGGTGGCAAGAAATGCCACCCGCATGAGTTTTTGAAGTGCACCCGCAGGCAGAGGGAAAAAGAAAAGCCCATGGTGAGGAAGGAAGGGAAAGGTGGAAGGAAGTGGGAAAAGATGCGGGCCAGAGGAGAGAGGGAGGAATGGAAAACTAAAACATCTAACTAATGCTAATCTAAAACAAAAGAAAACAAGAAATAAATGCAGAAAACAAACCCTACCTAAGAAACCACACACGCCACGAGGTTAAATCCATGAACACGTGCTTCGAATCATCAACTGGGGTGCTCAGGTGCAAGAGGTAGGAGGAGAGGAGGAAGCAATGAGGAGAATGAGGCTCAAATCAGATTATATGGGGTGAAAAACCCACTCCAACAACCCACCGTGTGCATTCATTAATGCCTGCATGAAAATCGAGGCGTGCAAGGGTGGCAATTTTTGCCGCCCTTGCATTTTTTGGTTCATCCTGCAGGGGCGGTGATTTTTGCCACCCTTGCATGCTAAGGAGCAGGGGCAGAAAAAAATTCTGCCCTTGTGGAAAAAGTGCAGGGGCGGCAAAATTTTCCGCCCTTGCACAAAAAGCAAAGGAAATGCAGAGGTGGCAAAAAATACCGCCCTTGCGAGAAAAAAGAAAGAAAAGACAAACTCCGAAAGGAGAGTCTGGGGGGAAAACTTGGCTGGGATGAGATGGTAACCACTTTCTCATTCTGAGGCCAAGGTGAAAATGAATTTTGAAATTCGTCTCAAAAAATGAACTTAGAGAGACGAAAGACGAAACGGACAAGTTTCATAGGGGGTTGTTTCCAAAAACGAGCTAAGCTAAATTTGGAAACAATAGGTTTTACAAATCCTATGATAGAAGAGATTATATGGGGATCCCTATTCATGACAATGTACCATAATATTTTGGATGAGGTGTTGGCATCATATAACCCCACCATGCTAGATGATCCTATGGAACCATCTACCCCATCTCAAGTCGGATGGTTTAAACTAGTGGGGGAGGCCATGAGGTAGCTACAAACATATAGGGATGGATTATATCCACTAGTAGGGGTAGGATTAGGATAGGCATAGGCTTGGTAGGCCCTAGCTTAGGAGAGCCACACATGGCTACCATGATCCAAATTAGATAGGTATAGGCCTAGGTGGCCAACCTAAAGGAATAAGTAATAGGGTTGAAATCCTAGATGACCTCATTATATTTCACTATAAAGATGGGACAGTTTGAGGCATCTATGGGTAGTATGGATAGGCCAAGAGATAAGCATGATGGAGCCTAATCATAGAGATGGAGTGATGTATTTTTGTATTTGTACTGTTATATTGTATAAAACACATGATATATAGAGATATATGGTTTTGATAGTTGGATTTGATCTCATGAGTTATATTTTGGTTTTGGTTGTTGATGCATGGATATATTTGATTCTAGAAAATGTATTTTGTTTTTGTTGTATATGTTAATGGAAATATATGTGGAGTGTTTTATTTTCTATCATTATGTAATACACATGCATGGTTGAAAAGAAATAGGCAAAAAGGACTTAGAAATGTATAATTAATCAAAAATAAATTTACTATACACTATATCACGATGGGAAATATGTAATAAGAAAATATGGCTAAGTATAATAAACCAAAAATTTGTAAACAAGAGGATAAAATGTTTTTAAACCATGAAAAGATTAACACCAAGTTAAAATGAGTAAAATCACACTATATCACATTGGGAAGTATGAAAATAGTGTGTAATAAAATAGAAATCACATGAAAGACAAGTGTAATAAAAATAAAAAAACTTAAGTTAATTAATCATATTAAATCACATTGGGAAGTATATAAGAGAAACAAAATTTCCAAAATAAATTAAAATTGATCACACTAATTAAAATTGAGAATTATGAAAAGCTTAAGATAAATTGTTGTATTCTTACATATAATCAAAAAATAAGAAGATAAAAGTGAAAGATCAATGAAGGAAGCCTAAAACATACTATATCGAGATGTGAAACATATTAATGACATGTAAATCATAATCAATCATGACTTATCTCAAATTTGACACATATAATTTCATTGTAACTTGCGTATTGGAAAGTTTTGTGAGGAAGGCTAGGTCCTATCCATGATCTTACACTGTAACTCATAAAGGGAATACCAATGAGGTGAAAACAATGATAAAAATATGTTAAATAGGATGTTTGGAATGGTAATGTGAAAATTTGGTAATTTATGAGGAAGGCCTAGTCCTATCTAAGGTCTTATACTTTAACTCACAAATGAGATCCCTAAGGGGAGTAATCAATGAACAAAATAATATTTATCAAGGGGAAATATTAGGATTATGGGAAATGAAAGAGAGAATGTAAGAAACATAACATTCTTAGGCTCTAATACCAATTGTTGGAAGCACAATCACTAAGAGGGTGGGGTTGAATCAATGTAACAAAAACTTTCCTTCAACTACATCCAATCATTCATGAACTATGAAAATAACATTGAGATCTAGAAATGCATAAATAACCTTTCACATGAGCATAACATAATAAAACACACATATGAGTGGGAAGACCTCAAGGGTAATAAAAATCACTATGATCTATGAAATTGGTCTATAGTCTTATAAAACAAAAGATTGAATTCTATTGAGAACCAACTCAACTTGGAGCACCAACCCCAATATAGTAAAGCACCCACTTTATTAGGCTTTAGCAAGCACCTACTTGTAAGGAAACACCAACTCCCTAAGTGACTTTGCATTAACTCAACCACCTCATCAATTTTTGTCACCACACCTTTACTCTACTATTATGGTCTCATTTCAAGACCTCCTTCTACTCTTCCAAGAAATATTTTATTCACTTCTATTTATTACACTAAAATAGGCCTAAATTATCTTGTATATATACAAGTATTATGGTCACACACCACTTGGTCAGCCAAACACCTTCAAAATATTAGGTCAGCCATGTAATAGGTCTTATAACACCTTATTAACATGATTAAAATGATCTTTGGACCTTTTTTTGTCTATAACAACTCAATTAGGCCTCATTTCTCTTTTAGGCCTCATAGAGACCTAATTACATTAGGTCTATCTTCTTAGTGTTAAGGCTTGATTATGTCAGGACCATATGGCCTTATCTAATAAATAAAAACCATTAAATAACTTATAAAAATACATCCAATAGCCTCCTCTATTATTTATTATACCTATGTCTTTTTTTTATACCTTGAAACCTTTTTTAGGACAAACTACCTTATTAGGCTTGTGTATAGTCAAAAATTTATCTAGCAAGAATGAAGCTCAAACACTCTTAAGGAACTTACTCATGACAAATGAAACATGTTTAAAAATTCTCCATGACCTCAGGGTCATTACAAAATTATTTTAATAATTTCACTTAGGATATAAAGGTTTAAGAACATCTTTTAACTTACTCACTCAGAATTACCAATTTACCTCAAAGACCAATCATGGTAACTTTGACCTCTACCACCTATGTAGACACTTATCATGACTATTTATTCTTGTAAGTGATATATATATATATATATATATATATATATATATATATATATATATATATATATATATATATGTCATATTGTCTAATGTCAAATATTGGTCTTAAAGATGGTTTTGCAGACTGCTTTCTTAACCTTATATCACACATTCTTATATGAACCAAACAAGTCATTTTGAGAGTGACTTTTTCACCATATTCACTAACCTCAAAAAATTATTCCAATATTTAACATGACTTAAAATTCATAAATAAATTCTTCATGCACTTTGTTGCATCAATATGACATGCTCAGACCCTCAAATCCATCTTCTCATCTTTGCTTGGGTTTATCACTATTCACACCATTAGGTGTGTCTATAACAAGCTAACTTGGATGATCAATTTATCACAATTTAAGGGTGGAACCTATCTATAAAATATAATAGGCATGTATTATGAGTCTCTATCTTCTTCTTCCATCCATTTTCTCTTCTTGACTAATACAAATTTTGAGAGATACAATAATTTCCTGACAAATAAGCTTGTAACTGTGCATTTTCTCTCTTATCTGACTAACTTCCACCATTTATAGGTAATTAAGAGAGTTAAATACATGTTAAAATATATTTTCTATGCATTTGAGTCCATTCAAATCTGATTTGAATAATATATTTCACCTTGGGTCCTTATTAGGATTTTAGGGAGCTTTAACACAAGTTTTGGTGTTAACGATTATTCATAAAAGACTACCCCTTAAATATAAAACAAATGCATAGAGATCTTATCTATGACCCTTCCCCATCTCTCCTTAATATTTGAAGTTCCCATGTAGAGGTTACACATGCCAATGAATGTCTAAAAGTGCTTTTTGGGTCTTGAGACCTCATTCTATGAAATTAAGAAGGCCTAATACAGTGTTTCATGAAATTTACTACAAACCATGACCTAAAAATATGTGAACATTCATAAAAAAAACTTATCTTACATCTTTCCATGATCACATATGTAAACTTGCCTTGAAATTAGATCTTCATACCTCATTAGGCTAGGCAGGGTCTACGAGAGGTCTAGGTGTAGGCTTAGTCTGAATGTCCTACCCCTATAGGTTCACCCTAAAACTCTCATGAGTGATCTAATGACTCACATATAAACACCTAAAATTGGACGTAATTAGACTTAGATTCTAATTCATATTGATTCCTACCAAACATTATAAAGTAAGCCTAGAAATCATTAAACATCCTAAATTTGGTCATGCATCATTCATCAAAAATCATAATCATGTTGAGGTATCCCTATTTCAATTACTATCCCATATAAAAAAATAATATCTCAAAGATTCATCCCCAATCACCTTGTGGTATCACAACTATTAATTTGGCCTATGGACCTATTAAGTGGGGCATTGCACACTTAATTAAATCTTGAAAGAGCTAAAAGCCTAATCAAAATCAATTAAAGAAATTAAAGAAAATTAAACTCCTAGTTGAATTATCCATTTTAAATTAATGAATATATAAAAAAAGGAAATTCCAAAAATAAAAATATCCTATCCTTTCATAATTATCTTTATGAGTTGTTAAAATATCCTAAAATGTCTAAATTGAGAACTGTGACTAGTAATTGAAAGTCATAATTGCATGAAAACTTTTAACTCAACTGGAGTTAGTCTCAACTCAATGTTCTAATTTGAGAATTATAAATAGTAACTAAAAGTCATAATTACATGACATATTTTAACTCAACTAAACCTTAAAGCACCTTGGGTGAGATTTAATTTATAAATCTATAAATACAAGGCCATACCCATTCATTTCTAAGCTTGGATATTGTAGTGTTTTTATGCAGGATTTACTCCATAAGCCTCATACATGTAATATTACCATTCCCAAATATTAATCCAAGAAAAAACAACCAAGCCAAGGTGATAAAGAGATAAGGATATACACAACCTCCATTTGCAAATATTCTTTGAAGCACAAACTAAGTGAGCCACTCAATAATGCATTTAGAGCTCTCAATGAAGGTAAGAGAATTGATGTCTTTTGCATTTTATTTGTGATTCCATTTGTCTTTTGTTCATTATGCTTACCCATAATATCTAGAATTGTAATTTTTAGTGTGTTTATTTGAGTTTTTTTCTTAAACTAACATATTATTAACCTCTATTTTTGGATTTCTATGATCACAAATGGCACACCTAGTGGGATAGATAATGAGACAATTATAATGGTTTTTTGTGTATTTTATTTTCTACTTTCATACTAAAAAAAGGTTGTTAAAATATCTCTTATTTTTAATCCATTTAATTTTTTTCTAAATTATTTATAGGTTTTTACTAGATTCATCTTAATTCTATCAAAATTTCATTGAAATCTGATATGTAGTTTAGAAGTTGTCTCTTTTATTAACTGACTATTTTTTTTGAATAAATGGTCATTAAAATAATCATATTTTTTAATCCATAAACCATTTTCTAGATAAATTTTTTACAAGTGGTGCACATTTGTGTTGTCTACATTATGTATAATTTTTTTCAAAATCTAACTTATAGTTTCTTAGATATCATTATTTTATTAAATGTCCTTTTTATTTATTAATTTTTGTTTTAGTTGTTTTCTAATTTTATTTTAAGTTTACAATTTATAACTTGTAGTTTTTTGGTATTTGGTATATTTCTAATATATTTATTTTTCAAGTTTTTATTTTTCCATATTGCCCAAAATTAAAAAAATGCAAACCCTCTAACATTTATAGGACCAAAGCAGGAAAGAGGACATAAATTTGTAAGTGTTAAGTCTGGAACAATTTGTTTTGGTGCCTAAAAGGAATTTAGTTAAGTCTTGCACATTTCATTTTGGTTCTTAAAAATAATCTAGGTGTTTATGTTTAGTCATTTTATGATTTTTTTACAAGTTTTCAACTAAGTCTAAGGGCCAAAAAAATCACAAACACTTCATCTGGTGCATAAAATTAACTTTCACTTAAATTTCAAGTTTTTAAAAGTGTTTTTTTTATGTTAGATATTTTATAATTATTTATTTTTAGCAAAATGAAGATTACATGTATGATCTCCCCCCATCTCCTTTAGGGAACTCAAGTGACTAAAATCACTTCTTCCTTAAAAGTTGTGCCTTTATCTTACACATGCTCAAATAGTGCTATACATCCTTCACATGCCTATGTTCATTCTTTTTTAGGCACATACCTCTTCATGTCATAACTATTCTCATGACTAAGCTTCCTATGCAACATTAACATCAATGACTTCTACCTTCATTCAACCATAATGCATTAGTTTTCTTCAAATTCTCTCTTTTTCCTTCAAATTCTCTTTCATGACAACATCCTTTAATGAAAACACTCTCTAAAATTCTCTTGTCACATCAACACACTCTAAACTATGCTTATTCACATTTTACATTAATCTCATTCATGCAAGATGCACCTTTGACATCAAGGACAATACTCAAAAATCTCCCCCTTTATCATTTATGGAAACAAATCTCAAAAAAAATCTCAACAAGAAAATTTTCCCTCATTTTTAACTTTCTCCCCCTTTGACATAAATGACAAAGTGATGTCTGCAACTTTTTGGATCACACCTCTTGCAACCAAAACAATCAACAAATAGTATTATGAATTTATGAGGTATTATATAGACATGATCCCCCTATATCCATCCATACTTTCTCATCACTACTCACCTATAATTTGAGATAATGAACCACCTAATTATCTCCCCCTAAGCACTTCACTTTCTTAGTGACTCTTAGGGGTAGTAACTACACTCAATTCCTATATTAGATGTTCAAATGTTGCCTTTGGAAGTGGCCTATTCAAAATGTCTACAATTTTATCCTATGTAGAAACATATTCAAGTTTGACACTTTTTTCACTTACTTGATCTCTTAGGAAATGGTACTTGATAAGAATGTGATTCATCCTTAAGTACATGACAAGGTTCTTTGAAACACTTATAACACTTTTATTATCATAATATATAGGGATAAGACTATCATACTCTACCTTAAAGTATTTTAAGGTCTATCTCATCCATAGGAATTGAGTGAAACATGAAGCTACTACAATTTACTCAACCTCACAAGTGGATAATGCCACTGATGGTTGCTTCTTTATTATCCATGAAATCAGGCACCCAACTAAGAAAAAAGTTCCTCTACTAGTACTCTTCCTATCATATAGACTTTATATCTAGTTTTCATTTGTATAGGCTATCAAATTGAAATCTTTTCTCCTTGGATACCACAACCCAAACTCCGTAGTCCCCTTGAGATACTTGAGTATCCTTTTAACTACTTAAAAATGATTTTCCTTTGGGTCTGCTTGAAACCTTCCCATAAGGCCTACTGCTTGCATGATGTTAGGTCTAAAGTTAGTGGTGTATAAAAAACATCCAATAATTGACCTATATAATGTCTAATTTACCTTTAGAGACTCATACTCCTTGCTTAACTTACACCCTATGATCATAGGTGTACTAACTACTTTTCAATTTTCCATCTCAGATTTCTTCAACATCTCTCCTATATACATAGCTTATGAAATGAATATACATTTTTTAAATTAAATTATTTAACCCAAGAAATAAATATAATTATCCCATCATGGACATCTCAAACTCCTTCTTCATCACATGTACAAATTCCTTAGTCATATTCTCATTATTTCTACCAAATATGATATCATCCACATAGACAACTACTATCAACTGATGGCCATCTTCTATATTTATATACAAATTAGTATATTCAACTCCTCTTTTGAATCTTTGGTCTATTAGATACCTAACCAATTTAGCATACCAAGCTCTAGGAGCTTTATTTAGACCATTAAGAGCATTTTTCAATATGCAAACATAGTCCTTGTTACCTGATAGTGAAAAACCCTCAAGTTTCTCTATGTATACCTATTCCTCCAAGTTTCCATTTAAAAATGTAGATTTTTCATCCATAAAGTACACCTTGAACCCTTTGAATCTTGCATATGCTATATACAATTTGATGTCCTCCAATATTTCCACTAGTGCAAATATCTCCTCAAAACCTACTCGTTCAACTTGTGCATATCCCTTGCATACCAATATAGCCTTGTTCCTAGTGAATTCTCTATATTCATTTAGCTTGTTTCTAAAAACCCATTTTGTGCCAATGATGTTCTTGTCTTTAGGCTTAGGCACTAGCTCCCAAGTCTCATTATTCTCTATTTGGTATAACTCCTCATTTATAACACCTACACAAATCTTGTGTTTGCTTGCTTATATAAAATTATTAGGTTTAATATTATCCAATAGAGAAACATTATATTGATTTAGGTTACTTACTAATCTTCTCTTTGTTTGCATACATGCATCCTTGCTACCAATGATTTTTGATTCAGGATGATCTCTTTTAATCTATCTTGAGGGGCCTTTTGAGTCTTGTCTTTCATCAACTTCTTATTCCTCATCAACCTATGTTTTTTCCACTTCATTATTGAAATCCATATTCTCTAATGTATCCTTTGACTATGAGTGTGATTTCCTTGTGTCATAAATATTCACATTAGTACTTTCTACTATCTTCTACAACCTCTTGTTATAACATCTATAGGCTAAGCTCATTTATGAGTATCCCAAAAATATACCTTCATCAGACCTATAATCAAACTTACCTAAGTCTTCCTCATCTCTTTTAATGAAACATTTTCTCCCAAACACTCTAAACCATTATAAATTAGTAGTTATGCCTTTACACAATTCATAAGGGCTCTTGTTTCTATTAGTCATTATCTATCCTCTATTCAAGATGTATACTATAGTGCTCACTACCTCTCTCTAGTATCCATCAACTAACCTTGACTCATTTAGCATAGTTCTTTCCATCTCTTGAATTTTCCTATTCTTTCTTTCCACTACCCCATTTTACTGAGGTGTCCTAGATACTAAGAATTGTTTACTTATTTTATGAACCTCATAGAAGTCATAAAACTCATTAGATTAAAACTCTCCTATTCTATCAAATCTTAGGCACTTGATCTTATCATTCTTTTCATTCTCAAAAAGAGCCTTGCATACCTTTAACTTATGAATATCTTATGACTTTTATTTTAAAAATGATACCCAAGTCATTCTTGTGTAGTCATATATGAGTAACATAAAGTAACTATCTCCTTGAATGCTTTGGATTCTTGTAGGCCCACATTATGAATATCTTGATCTAGACTAGAAGTAGATAGTACAGTGAATGATCATTAATTTTGAAATAATAATTATAAAATTATTAATATTATTCTTAATTTAATTAAATTGGATAGGTTAGTTGTAAGGCTAAATATAAAAACCATTAGTTGGATTATATTTTTTATAAGCATGTGATGAAATATTTGGTAAATAGTGATTTACTTATATTATTCTATATGATGACATTTTTCGTAAGTTTAGTATTTAAATATATAGATTTAAATATAGTATAAAAATGAATAATTATGGTATTAATGACCCTAAGCAAGTAGAGAGATGGACTTTTCTACATACTTAGCACACTAATAGATAGAATGAAGTAATTCAAATGAGTTGTGTGTGTGAATTTTATTGATCTTGAGATATGGAAAAAATATATTAAAACTTTAGCCTAATTAATGTTTATGGTTTTAACATTGTCGTTTCACCTATTTGATTTAGTTTGAATGTATGGCATGATATCATGTCAGAATATACTTCTTTATGATATGTTACATGTTATAGTTATCTTACAACACATAGGTTTTTAGTTTACTTTATAAATTTGTGCACTATTACTATCTACCCATCCATGAAGGGAGGGCCATTCCCTTGTTGGGAGATTATGTGAGGGATCAATGGTCTATAACTATTGTGGAAAATCACTCAGATTATACTCTCCTCTCTTTCTGGTAGTTAACCAATAGAATGTTTACTTAGGATTATTTTTAGATATTAATGACTTATTTGAGACTCATATGTTCTATGGAATATTATATAATTTTAATATGTTATTTAGATATGTATTATTATATGCTTATACTATTTGATTTAATTTTTATCATTATAGAAATTGGTCATAATTTATCTATACTTATTGAATTACTTAATCAATAATGGTTGAATTATTATTATTATATTGTTGAACATGTGAAACCAAATTAGCATATGTTATATTGATCAATAGTTAAATGAATCACACACTTAACCTTCGGTTAATAACATAGTTAAATTAAATGATGCATTCTATTAGGGATCATTAATGTTGAGTTAATTCTGAAGTTGAGTAGAAAAAATCACCTAACTCTAGTTAACCCTAGGGGTTGTTTATATTGTGCTATCAGATTTGAGGCTCAAATTTTTGGACTTAATGAATCCACTAACATATTCTTATTCTTTCATATCCAGAAAGAAGAATGTTACATTGAAGACTAGCTAGTGAGGGTACATCAAATCCTGATAATGTTAACCCTCCAATTGACATAAATCATTTTACCACCAAACAAGCTACCAAGATTGATCAGATTATTATAGATATGAATGACACTATGGATCATATAAATACCCTTAATATGAAGTTCAGGCCATGTTGAGGAGAAAAATTAGAATGAACTTGAAGAACATCTTGCTAGACAAGAAGTTCGTCAAGGACCTAGGCAAGAGGAGGTACCTCAATATGTTAGAGCATGTGTTGTTACTAAGATTTCATGAGATATGATGAAAGTTAATCCACCCTAGTTTGATTGAACCATTTTGGGAGATGGAGCTAAAGCGTGGCTAACTAAGATAGAAAATTATTTTAAGATTTAGAATTACTTTGAAGTTACAAAAGCAATTTGGGGAGCTTACCAATTGGCTAGTAAAAAAGTTACATGGTGGGAAGAAAATAAATTAAAAATTAACCTTGACTCTATGACCATCATATGGTAATATTTCATGACCTTGTTTAGATCAATATAGTTTCTCAAACTTTATTTTGATCAGAAGATGATAAATTTTTAAAATCTAAAGTAGGGAAACCTTACAATGAATGAGTACAAGGAGAAATTCACTAAGATCCTAAATTAGTTCCTCAGTATTAAGTATACAAGAGGTTTCACATCATAAAATTCATTATGGGATTAAAACTATAAATCGGGTGTGAATTGGATGTGCATGGGCAATCTACTATTGATCAAGTCTTAGAAAATACAATTAAGCATGAGCAAAAATTGAAGTCACTTTCTTGGGTTAGAGATAAATTAAATAAAAAATTTGGAGGTAACAAAATGGATTTTAAAAAGAATAATTGGAAGAGGAGTGGTAACTCTATAAACTAGTTCAAGAATCATAATGCCAATTTGAGCAAAACTAGGTAATGGTTTCAAAGTAGGTTTCAAGAGAAATCAACAACCTGATAGAAAAGGACCACCTAGTGGATGCTTCATCTATGGAGGTGATTATTATGATATTAAATGCACTTGGGGTAAATTATATGGTAAAAATAAGGGTTCCACTCTATAAGAAAGATCTTTCTAACAAAAAATTCATGTAGTTATTAACAACCATCAAGCTGAGTTTTAAGCTTCTCTTATTGAGATGTATTTCCTAAACAAATATTGGGCTTACCCATAAGAGATAATTTTATTTCATAATTGACATCATTCTAGGGTCTAAATTTTAGTCTAATTCCCCCTACAAAATGATAATAATTGAGTTAGTGGAGTTGAAAGCTAAACTTCAAGAGCTATTATCCAAAGGGTTGTTATGACTAAATGTGTTGCCATGGGGTGTACTAGTTATGATCATTAAGAGGAAGGATAAAACCCTTCTCCTATGTATTGATTATAGGATATTAAAATAGGCAATGATAAAAAAAATTGGTATCCTTTACCTTGCATTGATGATATTTTTGATCAAATGTGTGGAACATCAATTTTGAAGATTGATCTTCTAGTAAGATATCATCAGTTAAGGATTCATGAAGAAGACATTCTAAAAATAGCCTTCTAAACTTGATATGGGCATTATGAGTTCATATTTCTTCCTTTTAGGTTAAAAAATATGTTAGTAACATTTATGAATCTCATTAATAGTGTGTTCAAGGACTATCTAGATCATTTTGTGTTAGTTTTTTAAGATGATATCCTCGTCTATTATCAATATGAAGAGGAGCATCTAGAGCATTTTCAATTGGTTCTTCAATGGTTATGAAAGCATAATTTTTTTTGGAAAATATCAAAGTGTGCCTAATTCTATAAAAAGGTATAGTACCTTGGGCATAATATATCTACAAAAGGAATATCCATTGATCCTTCGAAGATTAAATCCATTATGGAGTGGCCAACACCTAAAACTATCCATGAATTTATGAGTTTTATGGGTTTGGTAGGATATTATAGGAATTTTGTTATAAAATTTTATAATATATCAAATTTTATTATATCTCTTCAACATAAAAATCCAAAGATTGTGTGGTCAGCAAAATGCGAGGAAGCTTTTTAGGAGCTAAAAAGAGGATTTACCTCAACACTAGTGTTAAGAGTTCCCAATAAAAATGGATAATTATTAGTTATATTCAATGCTTCAAGAGATGTCCTTATAGGATTTATCATGTAAGAGGATTCTACTATAGCTTATGAGTCCATAAATTTGAAACTATATGAGGAAAATTATGCCCCACATAATCTAGAATTATCTTTAGTTATTTATGCTTTGTAGGTTGGGAGGCATTATTTATTGGGAAAACTATTAGATCTCTAGACTGATAACTTGGGACACAATTATATATTCACCTAACCTAACCTAAATGCACATCAGAGTTGATGGTTAGATTTTCTTTTTAGATTATGATTTTGAAATTAACTACATTAAAGGCAATGAAAATAGGGTTGTGGATTCCCTTAATCATTGAAGGTATAAAGCCACTTTGGCTACTATTAGGAGTACCTTTCACAATCAAGTGGTAAATTTCTCTCTAAGAGATGAATTTCATGATTAGGTAAAGTTAAAATTGGCTCAAAATGATCACGATATTAAGTATGAAGGATTTAAGTTTGAAGATGATGGTTCATTGAGGTACAAAGGAAGGATTTATGTACCAGATATGGATAATTTGAGGAGTGTAGTACTCAAAAAAATACATAATACTCCTTTTTTAGGCTATCTTGGTGTGACTAAACTATTAGTAGAACTAAGGTCAATATATTTTTTGAAAAGAATGAAGACAGATGTAGTAGATTTTATTTCTTAATGTTTAGAATGTCAACAAGTTAAGGTTGAACATGTGCATCATGTTGGGTTGTTATAGTTGTACACCACACCATAATATAAGTGGAAAGTCATTATCCAAGGGTTATTTATGTTTTATAACTAACATGACATGATTTTGATGGTTGTTGATAAATTGACCAAGGTATTTCACTTCATTCTTAGTAACATTTTAGATGATGTGCCTATGTTTATGAAGAGATTTGTGAAAGAAGTGTATAGGTTACATGGGTTTCTAGAAAATATTATTCTAGATAGGGACCCTAAAATGAATTCTAGATTTTTTTGACTCTTAATTCAACTTTGAGTACTTATTTGAACTTTAGTACAATGTACCATCTAGAAATAGATGGACACACAAAAATGGTGAATTAGTTTCTAGAAGATCTTTTAAGGATGTACTACATGGATCAACTATATAGGTGAAAAGAATATGTTCCATTGGTTTAGTTTGCCTACAAAAACTCATACCAATAAGTGTTTAAATGGATTCATTTGAAGCATTTTATGGAAGAAGGTGTAGAAAACTAATTAGCTGAGACATTTTAGAAGATAGGGTAGTCTTTGGTTCAAATATACTTCTTGAAATGGAAGAATAGATTAAGTTAATAAGGTTAAGGTTGGTTGAATCCAATGATATAAAAAAGAGCTATGTTGATCTAAAAATAAAATCAAGGTAGTTTTTAGTTAGAGACAAAGTGTTTCTACAAGTTAAACCTTAAAAAAGCTCAATCAAGTTTGGAAAATCAGCCAATTTATCTTCTAGATATGTGGGACCTTTTGAGGTCTTGGAAGTTGTTAATCCTATGGCATACGGGCTTACTTTTCCACTAAATTTAGAACTCATGTATAATGTTTTACATGTGTCTTATCTTAAAAAGTATTTTTTTTATCCTTCCCATGTATTATATTGGAATGATTTATAGGTTCTAGATCCCAGGGTGGTCACAGTAGAACTAATTAGAATAATTGACACTCACAAACTTAGTTTGCATAATAGAGAAGTGTCACAATGCAATGTCTAATGGGACAAATATTTTGAAGATAGTGTTACTTGGGAAGATTATTAAGAGTTTCATAAGTTGTTTTTATATTTTTTTGTTTAATAATTTGATGGATATAATGTTTATTTTCTACTAAAAATTGTTTTATTTTAGAACTATTGTTGAAATAAGTGTCATCAGAATGATGAGCAGCTTTAGGGAGGAAGAATGTTATATCTTGATTTTCCCCTTAGAGTTATTAATATATTTACTAATAATTCTATGGTTGGTGATTGGTTTAATTAATGTGTTAAATAATTATATTATTAGTATAAAAATTATGGAAATTATTTATTATTGTGATCATGATAACTAACTGGTAGTTAATTATTTATATTTTGTTATGATACATTTTAATCATCATTATTAATTATATTCTATTACAATAGTTTATTATGATTTTTACTTGATATGGTCTAACTACTATTCACTTATACTGAGGTGTATGCATGATAGAGTCCACCCTCCTAACTATGATCAAGGGAGGGTATGATTAGAGATGGTGGTACAGATGGAGACAAGTTGGGGAGGAGAGAATGAGATAGGAACCCTACACACACCACATTTATTAGAAATCTATTTGTTGACTATTAGATGGTTAATATTGATTTTGGTCACATGCATCATATCATTATGTATTTTATCATTTGGAATTATTGATTATCTATTACATTTACTTTAATTCTTATAAAGTGTGTTTACATTTATAAGATATTATGTTGACTAAAATTCTTGTATGTTGTATTGCTTCATTTTCTTTGATTATGTACCATATGGGTTGTATGAGTGAAGCATAATTATGAAAAGGTAAAATGAGACATTTTATGTTGATTAGAAAGTTGTTATGTTTAAATCATAGTTTATATGTAAATCATACATATCAAATAGATATTTAGATAATCATTTTAATATGCAAATGGCATGTTTAAATTAATCAGGTTATCATTTTCATATTATTGGTAAGGTTTGATTTTAACCTTAGACCATGATATATTCTATGAGGTCATAAATATAAAACAAAGTTGCATAAATTAAATAGAAGCATGTTTGTGTTTTTGAACAGGGATTCACCTTAGGTCATAATTTTATCTAGTAAAGGTTTTGAAATATAAAACAAGGTATACTTGTTTTAGCTATAGGCATAACATATGGTCAAATCATAGTTTGAATCTTTTGACTTAAGGCATGATTATGATGTTATAGATAAAAATCCTTTTGAGTTATGTCTTTATGCATGGTATTTGATTGGAATTGTTTAGTCATTGGACCATCATTCAGGTTTATAATGTTTAAATGAATATATATTTTGGCATATTAAAGGAATCTAGGGTTCACAACATTTGGGATTCTAGAGTCTTCAAGCCATAATATGAATTTTTGTTAACTTCGATTAGTTTCATGGATGGTAATTATGGGTTTCCAATGGTTAACTTGACTGTTGAGGTTATCATGTTGATATTTCATAAAATGATTATGGAAAACTGGTATTTGTTTGAAAAGAACTAATTTTATGGAGTTCTTTTGGGGAATTTTGGTATGAAAAATTGGTATTAAGATGGATATATGGAGTTGAGGGTGTTTGGAAGAGAAAAATACAGAAAGGAAAAGAAAAACTAAGGACAGGTCAAGGAGAGCTGGGCATAATAGAATCTTGGATCTCCAGACTATTTGGATTTTAGGTTTAAGGTACGGTTTATTCTTATTATTTTTGGTATTTTTGTTTCGACAATATATATATAATTTTTTGGTGGCCATTTTAGAATTGAATGTATTAGACTATATATATATATATATATATATATATATATATATATATATATATATATATATATATATAAATAATAGTGGATGACCCTATAGGTGGATATGAGCACCCACATGGCCAAATAATATAACCCCTCCATTAATGAATAACAAAGTATGTTTTTATATAACATTAAAATGGAGAAATGAAATAGTAAATATTTTAGTAACTAGGGTTCATTTGTAAATGACACTGTGGGAGGGTTTGACCCACTGACAAGGATAAATACAAATGGGATCAACCCCATTTTATATGGATGAGAATACTGTGTATGGAAGTTATTATTTTACAATATTAATATGGCTATGTCTAGATACATATTGGTTTAGGGTTATGATTTAAGTCAATGCATGGGTATTTGGATAAGATAATAGTTATGTTTGTTTACCTTACTCAATGAAGAATGGATTATGTTGATTTAGATTTTGTTATTTTAATTCAGAACTGTGCTTTGGGCATAATGGTTGAAAACTTTTCAATTGTGTTCTTTAATTTCTTTTGGTTGAAATAAATGTGGTTGAATATATACAAATTTTGAGTGTTGTTTTTAGAAAAAATATAGTTAAGAGGATTGACTAACCAAGTAGTCAAGCTTGTAATTATTTTGGTGGTTTTTGGAAATTATGATTTTGTATGTTTGATTTTGAGAATATGGATCGAGCTTTCAATTTATAACTAGGAATTTAATTTTTTTTTTAAATTTACATATATTAGAATACCCACACACACACATATGTATGTATGTATGTATGTATGTATGTATTTATGTAAGTATGTATATGTATTCAACAAAGGTTTGAGTTAATGCTATTTTAAAGAGATTTTGGTAAACCCCAAGTAAAGGTAAATATATTATGTCTTTCTCCGCATGTTTTTTCAAGCATCAAGAAAATCATTTCAATTTTTGGTTATGGGATGAGTTAATCCAGATCTATGGTTTATTATTCCTTATTACCTAGACTTTAAACTGTAGATGTGTATATGAATAAAGGAACTAGAACTAAGAATTTATTTAAATAGTTTTGAATATGTTCCAAGGTTTTCATTATTTTTAATTGGTTAAATATACATACTTGTGAATACTTGAGTATTATATTTTTCAATAGTTGGAGGATCAATTAGTAAAATATGGTCAAGGTTATAGCTATTAGATAATTATGGATATTTAGAATTGCTTTTGTGTTGGAATATTAATTAATTGTATGATTTTATAATACAAGGTCAATGGTAAATTTCATATATTAAATAATTTAATCACGCACACACACACACACACACAAATGCATGAATTCATTAGTGTGATATACATATATAAAACTAAGAGTTATTTTACTTTTAATATTTGATAGGGTTATATACTCTTGTATTGATATTTAAGTATTATATACAAAGTATAAACATCTATTTTGAATGGTTTATGAACATATTTATATAATATGAATATAAGGGATACAATATGGGCATAACCTAGTATTAAACTAAGGTTTGTAATAATTTATTCTCTTACCTAAATTTTATAGTTATTATATGATTATATTTTAATGACAACTTGGTTGGGAATTTTTTAATAAAGATGAGACCGTTCATTTTCATAAATTATATTTTAAGATTTTGTTTTATTAATTTGATCTAATATAATACTATATGAGAAATTTTTATTAAAAAGTATGGTGATTGTTACTTTATGAATATCCTAATCCAGACTGGAAGTAGATAGTATGGTGAATGATCATTAATTTTGAAATAAGAATTAGATAATTATTACTATTTTGCTTGATTTAATTAAATCATCTAGGTTAGGTGTAAGGCTAAATATAAAAATAATTGTCTACATTTTATTAGTTATAAGAATGAGATGAAATATTTGGTAAATAGTGATTTACTTATATTACTCTATATTATGACATTTTATGGAAGTTCAATATTTAAATCTATATATTTAAATATTGTATAAAAATGAATAATTATGGTATTAATAACCTTAAACAAGTAGAGATATTGAATTTTATACTTACTTATCATCACTAATAGGCAAATTGAAGTTATTTAAATGAGTCATGTGTGTGAATTTGACTTATCTTGAGATCTAGAAAAATTGTATTAAAACTTTGGCCAAAGTATTGTTTATGGTTTGAAAATTTTCATTTCACATGTTTGATTTATTTTATATGTATATCATGATATCATGTTAGAATATATTTATTTATGATATGCTTCATTTGATAGTTATCTTATAGAACATTGGTTTCTAGTTGACTTTTTTTATTTTTGCACTATCACTATCTGCCCATCCATGAAGGGAGGGCCATTCCCTTGTTGGTAGATTATGAAGGGGATAAATGGTCCATGGTTGGAGTGGAAAACTAATCAGATGATACTCTGACTCCAATTATATCTATCAATTAATAGAGGTTATACTCAAGATTATTTTTATATATTAACAAGTTCTTTAAGACTCGCATGTTCAATGGAACATTATATAATTATAATATAATATTCAGATATGTATTATCATATACTCATATTATTTTATGTAATTTGTATCACAAAATTAGCTGGATATAATTTATCTATACTTATTGAATTACTTAATCAATAGTGACTAAATTATTAGCTTGGATTATTATTGTACATTATATTTTTGAACTTATGAAAACAAATTAACATATGTTATATTGATTACTATCTAAATGAATCAAATACTTAACCTTTTGGTTAATAACATAGTTAAATTAAATGATGCATTTAATTATATATCATTAATGTTGAGTTAATTTTGAAGTTAATTAGAAAAAGAATCACCTAACTCTAGTTAATCATGTGGGGTTATTACATGTTGAATTAATCACATAGTGTATTACCTCATGTTAAATTATGATTCCATATGTGATTTGTCTCCCAAAAATTAATGCACCATGTTTTTCAACTATAATCTTATATAGAATGAACTAGATTCATATAACTAGAGTTTTGGTGAATATATTATAAAATATAGTATAAAGACAAATAGACCTAAAATCTTTGAGTTAATTAGATATTGATTTCTTAGGGATAAGATTCATGAAGGTTTTATTAATATACTTAATAATATCCAATAATATTAAAAATTCAATCTCTATAGCCACCACCTTTGGTTGGATAAGCTTCCAAAATTGTTGGAAGAAGAATAGGGGAAAAGTATTTAGGCTTGGGGATTTTTATCCTTCTATAGAGAAGACTATAGTTTTGATTTCTTATCAAGAAGGAGGTTTGAGGATACACAAATTTTAAAACTAGATTATGAGCTTCGGAAGGATCCCTAACATTTGGTCTTCTTTTCTAGGTTCCATAAGAGAACTATTCAACATAATTCTCTTGAAGTATTGGATGATTTGTTCATCCCTCCTAGATTCTTCCCTAAAAAATGTTTCATCTTCCTTGATGATTTCAATAATTCTATTAGGATTCCTATTCTTGGAGGCTGATTTATGTAATAACTTTGTGAACAAAGTATTAAAATAATATTTTCATTCTTTTTGAATTTTTTGAATTGAAAAACACATGTGTTTCTATAAAGTTATATTTTTCAATTTTAATTTTATTTTATTTACAATATATGATAAGAAACAAGAATTATAACCTTTATTTATTTTCTAAACTATAATTATGTTATTTGAAATGAACAAGCAACCACTATATTTTTTACACTAAGAATAAAGTAGAATATGAAAATACCAATGTAAATATTTAATGAACTAGTAGTTTTAATTTATTTTTTAGACAATATTTAATGAGATGATAAGCATACAAGTATTGTAAATATTTGATGAAATAGAAATAATGGTTTATTTAAAAATATATATATACTTATGTTATCTTAAATTAATTAGTGGCTACTATTTTGTTTACAAAAAAAAAGGAAGAAGAAGAAGAGAGAGAGAGAGAGAATAATACTAATAAAATTGTTTAATGAGTTGATAAAACAAAATGACATACACAATATGGAAGACAAAAGTCACTAAATTATTTTAATTTTATAATTCTCACACAATATATAATAATATCCATTCATTTTTAAATTTCATCCCTAAGATTTAAATAACTTTCACAATTGAGAGATAGTTGCCTACGGGACCCAATCATCCATCAACCAAGCTGAGAAACTAACTTATTTATTTTAACCACTAATTAATTAACAATGCACATTAATTAATACTAACACTAATGATGTAAATAACACTAAAGGGGTGTCTCACATGGTTATTATTCCCTGATATAATGATAAACTAAACTAACATATAAAATGCTTTGGATCAAATGATCCAACAATTTATATTGATTCAAAGGAGTATATAATATGATCCAGATCATATGACTATGAAGTCATCCAATAGTCTTTTCTACACTTGACAACTAACACACTATACATCATGGTATTAATCAATCAATAATACTTCACATAAAATCCAACTACCTTGCAAGTTATGACATGAATTATGAACATCTTACTAGCATGTTCATCCTATCTAACCATTTTATATGCTTACTGTAGTTTATTCATAATGAAGGTTTCCTTAACTACATCAATACACATAAGTATTCACATAAAAACCTATACAATGACCATATAATATTTTCTATGGAACATCTATCTTGATTACCAACAATGTTGGCATGTGTATTTGTCAACTAGTACAATCATGAAGGATTGATCAAAGGCCATTACAGTATCTTCCCACTTATTAGGCAAGAGGTGAGAAGTCCTACAATGAAAAAATAAATCCAAAAAAAATGATCTAATCCTCATCATAGATATCAAATAATTGAATAAAAAATTTGATATAAAAAAAAAATCAATCCAAATTAATTAATATAACAAAAAACCTATCTTTGAGTTAGTATTTCATTCAATATGGGTGAATATTTGTATACTCAAAAGATATAGTCAGGTCCATTGATACCACAAAATTCAACCATGTAATATGCTTTATAGTTATATGATGTGTTAAAATATCTATAATAACTAGACTAACTAGAATAATTGCCACTAAAGTGAGCAATATAATGTAATTCATCCTTATTGATATGTCTTGAGGTTTGATTTTGATAAGGGCACACATGAGAATAGTTATCTATACCACCATAGTTATAACATTTTGAGTTTTTTATAATATAACTAGAATATTAGGAAGAGTGACATGAGTAGCCATGAGACCAAGAATAATGTTTATTCTTATGTTAATGTTTATGCTTTGAGGAATTTTTAAAATGCTTTACATAATGATTTGGATAATGTTTCTAAATTTTTTTTTGTTTGTTCATGTCTTTTCTCTATTTTTTGTTTTCCTACTTTTGTGAATTAAACATCTTTTGTAGGCTCACTATTCTTCTTCTTGGAAAATTTCCACTCATACTAAGTAAGTAACTCACATATGGAATCAAATGTGAGATTATTTATTTTGTCATCAAGTTGCAACATTTCTAAAAAATTGTGTATTTTTAACTAAGTCCATTCAAAAGGATGAAGATAAGAATATCATCATCCATTTTCCCTATTAAATTACTATATTAATATTTAAATTTTTTTCATTCTCTAAATGTATTCATATAATTCTTCATCATAATTAATCTTAGTATTTAAAAATTACATTGAGAGATCAATTTTATTATATGGAGGATTTTTGTCATATAGCTATTTGAGTGTTTTCCATGCTTTCCAAGCATCAATTTTAATATATTTTATTTGAATGATGACTTGTGAAGAACAAGACTATTTTAATAATACAAGTAATCTCTTGTTAAATTTTTAGAATTCAAGCTATTTACTAGATTTGGTAATAGGTGTAGTTTTTTTTTTTTACATTAATTCTCAAGGATCATTAAAAATTAGTGTATTCTCCATAGTCATGTTCCATTCATTATAATTTTTGTGTTTTAGTCTTCCTAATTTAAAATTGAGGCTTAAAGCCTTAACCATGATGAAACATACATAAAACAAAATACTAAAAATAATATAGGAATAATATTAGGGCTTTTACTTTACCCTATTATAGATTCATGATAAAAAATGATAATTTTTTATCTTGAGACCTTTCAAAAAAATAATAACTTCAACCCTCGTACATGTCACGTGATATATTTAAAATTATTTGAAAAATGATACACACTTGTGTTTCCTTTTTAAATAAAACATATAGATTAAAATAATAATATACTTTTAAAGATTCCCTTTAATATAAAAAATAATTTCCACTACCTAGTAACTTAGAAAATTATTCTTACCACTTTCCTTATGTATTCACTTGAGACTCTTAAGTTTCAAACTTTGAACATAAATTATAAATAAACACAAAATTTATAAATAAAAATGCATGAAAAACATTAAGACATGTGATTTAAACCTACAACCTATTTCAAATACCATGCCTTAACTAAATTATTAATACCAACTCTTATATCCATATTCATTGTGTCATAAAGGCAAGGTTTTATATATAAGGGAATGTTTAAAGAATAAAATAAAAAAACAAACAAAATATTTATTTTTTTAATTAATAAGAAGGTATGGAAATACTATTACCCAGGCAGTGTAATTTTTTTTACCCCTCAAAACATAGCTTCAATAAGGTGGGACCCACACTTCCAAAAAAAAATGAAATAAATATCAAATTTTAATCTTTAGGATTTTATTTCCACTACTTTAGTCATGTATAATTTTTTTCAACCCCCTCAGATCAGGTTCCAACACTAAACAAGAGGGAAAATGCTCCAAACACATTGAAAAATAATTAACACATTAATTTTCAACAAAAGGACAATAGTTTTTATTTCCAACATCTTTTTTTAAATAATTTCAACACCACTTTAAATTATTAATAAAATTTTGAAATTTTTACATACTTAAAATAACATACTTATTCCAAATCACAAAACCACACCAAAATTGTTAATCAAATTTCAAAACGTTTATATGCTCAAAAAAATCAAACTTATTCCCAATCACAAAACCATGCCCAACATTCTCTTTCAATGTTATAGGAATGTATTAATGGGGTTTTTTATCCTGATGACATCAAACTATGTTCCAATATTATATCATTAAAAAATATTTACAATGGTTTAATGCTTTCCTTTATAGTGTATTTTTAATGTATTTCTTTAAAATTGTATCCCCTTTTCTCAAATAAATCTTTTTGACACAAATCCTTCAGGAATTTTTTTGGTTTCAACCTTTATGAATCTTTCATTATTTATCTCCTTTGGCCATCACCAAGGATCTGATACCATTGATAGAATATAATTACATAGGTAATATGGAATTAAATAAATTTGCTACATTGTATTAATTTATGAAGATTAATAATAGTAGGAATCTTCATTATTTTTTACATTTCATCTCAAAGATTTAAATATCTTTCATAATTGGA
The DNA here is from genome assembly GCA_037957365.1 of Torreya grandis. NCBI lineage: Eukaryota > Viridiplantae > Streptophyta > Pinopsida > Cupressales > Taxaceae > Torreya > Torreya grandis. The sequence goes on from JARHVA010000428.1 coordinate 308,399, forward strand.
AGATAGTTTCCTACAAGACCCAATATTCCATCAACCAACCCAAACAACTAAAATATTTATTTTAACCATTAAATAATTAATAATGTACACTTATTATTACTAACACTAATGTGTAAATAACATGAATGTGGGTGTCTCAAATGAGAAGCATGCCCCATATAATAATAAACTAAACTAACAATTACCATATAAAATTATTTACATCAAATGATCCAACATGAACTAGAAGTTTTGATTTCTTCTATAAACAATACAATTATGTTAAGTTAAATGTAATATAAGCTGCTAGATTCTTTAAATTACGTTAAAAAAAAGAAAACAAGGTCTAAGTTTTACAAATATTAAATAATAAATAAAGAAAAATTTGTCTTTTATTATTTTTTAAGGTTATAATATTTTAATTTATATACTAAAAAGAGGAATTTTTTCTAAATTCTATGGTAGTTTTACTAAACAAATGTTTGATTATTATTTTTTTAAACATATTTACAAGATCAAATGTGTTTATTATTTTATTGAGCTAGTGATTGTTAGTTATATTGTACTTAGACAATACTCATACACTACTTCAAATACTTAGATTAGATGAATCTATTTGTGATTATCTTTGTTTCATTGTGATTTATTGAAATAAAAGTCGCTACTTCTTCTAAATATAATATATTTATCTCTAATATATTTTGATGCAATAGAAAATAATTTTAATATATTGGCAAGTGAAAGATATATATAATTTACTATTTTTCCATAAGTGTTGTTAGAATATTAGCTCTAATTTATTTTATAAATAATACTAAATTAAATAATAAGCAATTAAGTGTTTTTAACCTTCAATGAACTATAACCTACATTTATAAACAATACATTTTGTTATCTTAAATGAAAATGTGGTAACTAATTTGTTTACACAAAGAAACAAAGTAAAATCTAATAATTTTGATAAATTATAGGTCTTAATTTATTCTATAAAAAATATAATTTTATTAATCTAAAGTCTATTAAGAGCACCATCCTGCTACACCAAGTGAATGACACAAATCCCATCCTTCACCAAGGCTTGATTTTCCTTCTAGTTAAACATGGCCAAGATATCTATGACCAAGTGGTCCCTCAAGGGGTTACTCCTTTGTGGAGGACTCCCAAGAGGGACCCCTGGTGGAGGATCCTATCAAGGGATCCCACTATCTCTCTAATTGTACCCCCCAGGATATTTTATCAAAGTCCCCTTGATGATCTACCCTTTAAATTGTTTATCCCCAAACTGAAACCTATTGTGTTATAATTGATTACCCCTATTAAGATAAATTGGAAAGAAAAATCCATTATTAAAAATGAGATAGAAGATAATACACTTTAGCTTGATAATTTCAACTCAAAGGTTTAGAAATAGGGTTAGGTCTAACCAAACTCATCTAGGAATGGAATTCACTCCACAAGTAGGATGAATCCATAGTCCATGAATTAGTCCTTTATACATAACCCACTTAGTTCTCTATCTTTCAATCACCAAAGTTTTTAAGATCCCCTCCTCAAGGTTACCCCAAGGGAGTCCCCCTAAGTAATCCATCATGTAGGCTAAAAGGAAAAAGTGCCCCAGAATGATCTTCCCCAGACAAGAGACTGAAGGCCTTGGGAACCACACTCAGGAAAAAATATCAAAGGAAAAATAGATCATTCTAGTGAAGGACACTGTAGATACTGAAGACCCTTAGGAGGGTTTTTCCTTCTAATTCTATTATATTTCCCAATTTTGGTTTTCATTATAGTTCTGTAACTTTTTATTTTTGGATTTTCAACCCTATTTATGGCTTGTTGATACTTTTGTACTGCATTCTAATGATTCTAAGTATTTATAAAACTTGGATTTTACCTTATCAAATAAAAAAATAGTGGTCTATAAATTTTTTACAGAGTAAAAATTACATGAAAACAAGATCAATGTTTAAAAATTAAAAATAAAAATAAAATTTCTATTATCATTTTTAATGTTAATATGTTTTACTTTATATACTAAAAAGGGTATATTTTATAAATGTTAAGTAATAAATATTAATTTTTATAAATATCAAGTATGATTATTAGTTTTATGGACTTGTGCTTTATATTTATATTGTACTCATGCTATACTCATACATTACTTAGAATATTTAAATTAAATTAATTATTTTAGGATTATATTTGTTTTGTTATGATTTTATTTAAATATTATAGTTACTTCTTCTGAATAGAAATTTAACTCTAATATATTATTAAATAATATAAAATACTTGTAATATATTGATAGGTGAAAGATATATACAATTTACTCTTTTTCTAGACAAATTGTTAAAATAATAGTCACGTAATATTTTGAAAATTATAATATTATATGAAATAAATTTAATAATAAATTCATGTATAAATTTTTTTATTTTTATTTTTTATATGGTGTGAATAGGTGAATGCAATTTTTTTATAAAATATAATTAAATATAAACAAATTGTGTGCATATTTATCCCTAATAATTTAGTTATTTATATCTAATCATATAGAATGTTAAATATGAGAAAATATAAATATAATTAATTTACATCTATGTTTATAGTTATTATGATCTTAATTTACTTTATTATTCACATTTAATTTGATTAGCCTTTAATTAAAGAAATTAGTGTTTTGAATAAAACATAAATAAACTAAAAATTCAAAATAAATTATATCCCTATTGATAAATATCTAATAAATAATGTTTCATTAAATTTATTAATAAAATAATTGAGAGAGTATGGGTATTTATTTTTTATATAAAGTTGCAATAATAATTTTTTATGATGTAATAATTCATTATTTTAGTGGCTAAAAGATTCAAAATTATTTTTAAATTTTCATTATGATATGCACATTAATTTAAATTCAAATAAAATATGTAAAATTTTAAATAAAATATTAAATTTTAAAATATGCATTTATTGTAATTATAAAATATATATTTTTAAATTTTTACCCATTGCAGACTAAGGCCATTTGGGCTCAAACATTTAGATATTTAGAAAAAATATTAATTTTAAAAGTGTGTATTTACTATAATTTTGAGATATACATTTTTATTTCTTTATTTAAGTAACCTATAATAAATTAATATAATTTAAAAACATATAATTTTCTTTAACAAATGTCAAAAAATGATGCTTCATTTAAATTCTATTAAAATATATTTTAAGTAATGTCTTTATAGTGAAATTAATTATATCATTTCAAATTAGATTTGTATTTTCACTATAAGTTGATGGTATTATTGATTTAATATTTAAATTCAAGAATTTAATAACATCTTAAAAACTTAAAAATAACTATGTGCATTTGTTAATTTATACTCATAGCCTAAAATATTTTTTTAGGTGATTATATCCATTTATTATACTTTAGATTTAGATTTGTATCTATTTAACTAAAAATAATAATATTATATATATTTTTAATGAAATGATTTTTTTTTCATTTTTTGAAATAAATATTATATATATTTAATTTCAATATGACAAAATTTAAATTAAACATATTAGTAGTATTATTGCCTACACTTCCAAGGTCAAAGTAATAAGGGTGGTAGTGTGAAAAATAATATGTGTAAAACTTTCAAATTTTGTATAGAAATATGATAGTTTTTTTGAAAATTTGAATGGAAATATGTATGTCATTTTAAAAATTTCAATATCCTGCTCGATTTTATTTATGGGATATTAAATTTGTCACTTCATTATATATTTTTTTTCCTTTTGTCTATTTGAGTTTCTCTAGTCTATGTCTACATATTTTACTTCAACAGAATCAAACAAATTCTTATATCGAGCTACTGTAATATATTAAAAATAATAAAGGAAGATAGAGAGAAGAATATAGTAGATTAAATATTTTTTATATGACATTAATGAGAATAAATGAATTCAAAGTGAGGAAGCTAGCAGATTCAAGGTTCTCTTTGACACTACAGAGTATTCTCAATATATTTACATAATATTAATAGAAATAAATAAATCCAAAGAGATAATCAAATATATTTAAGGCTATATTATCTAGGTTTTTAATCTATCTACTTTTCAATTATGAAATACAAATTTAAGCATGAAATATTAATACCTCTATAATACTCTTCCTTCTACTTCTTGAATATCCTTTATTTTTCATTGGAAGGTTTTCTTATGATTTTCATTGCGGACTAGTTCTCTTCCATCTACTTTTAATATTTTTTTATTTTCTTTTCTCTATAATATATTCCTTTATTCTCCTTTATAAACCTTCAAATATTTTATCACCAACAAATTCTCTTCATCTCATCTTAAAGACTTATTTTATAGCTTTTCTCTTGATGGTCATTATCTTAATGCTTCATACATTCCTTGCTAGTTTGAATGCTTTTGTTTATTTAAAATATGTGCTTATATTTTGGTTATATCCCCTAATTAAATTATTTCATTCTCCTAAACAATGCCACTAAAATCCTCTCCATAACAAAGTGTGATTCTGTGATAGTGAATTTACATATTTTTTATTATTTTTATTTCCCTATTTTAAATGATCTCATTCCACTGATCAACACCATTCAAATCATCTCCCTTCCACATGAAATGTTTTACCTGATATTTATACAATTGCATATCACAAAATAAAATATTTAGAACATTATTTTCATTTTATTTATTTTTTTATGCTATTTTAAGAGAATTTTTTATTAGTTTTATTATTTTATAATCATATTTATTTAAAATTTTCTATTCTTTGACAATACTAAATAATATTATTTTATAAAAATTTTGTTTTAGAATCTAGTTTTGTTTAAAAAATTAGGTAAAATAAATAATAAATTATCAATTGTTTACTATAGACTAATGAATGTAAAATAGTTTTATCCTTTCAAAAAATTATTTTTATAATAGCATAAAAATGTCTTTAATCCACATTGTATGGGGAATGGCATATAAAAATATTTTATTTAAAAATAGATAACTATTTTAAAATTTTGACTAACAATTAATTGAGATTATAAAGTTATTTATAAGCCATTATAGATAAAATAAAGTAATTATCAAAAAAAGGTTACCTGGTGCACTTAAGTTATGGTAAATGTAGGTCCACTATTCTATGTTAGTATCTAATCACTATCTTTTTTAAATGTCAATATTTTTAAAATATCTTTTTTTTGAAATAAATGCTCCTAAGGTGAGCAATATATAACTTAATAAATTGCATTTGCTAATTCTTCATATAAATTTATTTATTAATTATTGTGGTTATAAATTTTTGTAACAATACATCAAAGGAAATGTTATAAAATATGTATCTACTAATTCGTGTTATAGTTTTTATTTTCATTTGAATATAGAATAAATTTTTAATTATTTTGGAAGAATCTATATGAATTTTCTCTCATGAATTATATTCTATTTGAATCACCGATAAAACACCAAGAATAATGGGAATTTACATTGAGCCACTTATTTAGAAAAATATATACGAGTTTTCTCTCATGAATTATAGAGTTTTTAATGATTTAGGTCTTTAAATATATTTTGGCATGTTTATGTATATGATCAACAAAATATAAGTCAAATATAAAGGAAAAAGTTTAAGTTTTACATACTTATGTACAATGTTTTTACATTTATCCTAACAATCCAATCGTATGTAATTTTGTATTTTACATTTTATTTAGAATTAGTATCCACTAATTTTATATTAGTTACTAGTAATTTTTTAATTATTATTATTATTTTTAATTTTAATTAATTTTTTTTTTACCATTAACGTGTTAGTATTAAGTTTTATTTTTCACCTATACATAAAAATTATATAGGTTTTCTATCTAATTATATATGTATTCAATAAATATGTGTAATTCACCTTAGCTTATTTTAGGGTTGCCTACATATTTACAATGCATTTTTGTTGACATTGAGAATCAAGGCATATGTATTTTTATTATATTAAAGTTAATTGAAAATTAATAGATAAGTTTTAAACATTTTATCATGGCTATAAATTTATCTATTACAAACAAAGTAGGAAAAAACATTAAATTTTCATAATAACTAAATAATTGAAAAATATTTTGAAGTGCCCTACAATTTAGATTTTTGAAAATGATTATCGATGTTTTTTTATAATGTGATTAGAATTTTTTATGCATATTCATTAAAAAATTAAAATTACTTGAAAGACTTTTGTTTTATCTATTAAAAAAACACATAGTAATTTTAAATATGATGGATGGTCATAGTTAATGTACTAATTTTAACTTTGATTTTTCAAGTATACGTATTTGCAGACTATAAATTATTATGATGTGTTTGCTTAGTATTTTTAAATCCTTTCAACTCCTAAAAATCTTCATGGGAATTTTTTTAAGATAATGTATGACTAAAAAATTCATATTTATTGTTCAATTATTTATATATGGAATCAAAAACTGTATAATGTACTTACAAATCTAAAATCCACTCCATTCGTAATGTTATTTATGGCTTAAATAGTTATATAATATTACAATTGGTTGTGAATTATAAGATGGTGTTTCTCTATGAAGATAACTTTTTATTTTAAGACTATATATAAATTATTATTTATTATTTATTTACAAATATGGAAAATCTAGAATTATGTGTAATTCACCTGCACCTATTTTAGGATTTCCTATATATACACAACGTGTTTTAGTTATCATTGAGAATTAATATTTATGTAGTTTTCTTATCGTACAATTGGTTTAGAATTAGTAGACACATTTTATAGAGTAGTATATTTTTTCTAAATTATGTTCATAAAATTCTTTCAATGATATCCCTTTTTTGAACAAATGCATTCAATGTGGTTCCCATAAAACATCTAACATAACACAAATGGAAGGAAATTATATGTAACTGTCCAATGACATCCTCTGATTTATGAAATCCTTTAATGGCATATTTTTATTTGATATATATGCTCTCTATTTTTCCACTTAACACTTGGAATATCACCATCATATGTACATAACCTTCTCTCTTGAGTTGCCATAAAAATGCATATCATATAACACATAACAACATAATAAATACTAAACACATTAAAATATCTTACAAATTTTACACATTATATTGAATATTTTAAAATCAAATACAACTTTACCTTATTATTAAATGGGTATTTTAAGGAAACTTTTGCCTATGTCCTCATCCCCCACCCTCCTTTTCCCTACCTGCTCTACTATTAAAATTTTAAAACCCTCAATAGAAGACTCAAATTTATAACACATCATAGAATATGAAAAACTAAGGTTTGAAGAATTTAAAGAAAATAGTGAAGATTTTACAGATAATATTTGACCATCTATTGAGAAGTCAATATAATGATAATAAGGTTGTGACCCAAATTTATTGGGTTATATGATGTTTTTAAAAAACTTTATATATATATATATATATATGTATGTATGTATGTATGTATGTATGTATGTATGTATGTATGTATGTATGTATGTATGTATGTATGTATGTATGTATGTATGTATGTATATGAAATATGAATATTTTTTGGTCTCATTTTGGGTTAATATGGTTCAGAATTAGAGGATGTCTTTTTGAGGAGTTGATATTCATTTTAGCCATATGAATCAGTTAAATAATTTATAACTATGAAAAATGCATGACCCTATATTTTACGTTTCCATAAATATGTAAATCAAACAACACATAAGAACATAATAAATAATAAATAGATTGAAAGATTCTATATATTTTTTTATGATATCTTTAATATTTTTACATCAAATATAAACATCTTGTATTCTTTTGAAATGGGTATTTTATGGAAACTTACTTGAATACCATGAATTTTGATTAGTATTCTCTCTTATCTTTCAAATTGATCTCCCTCTACCATCCTCTACTCCTATAAATGTAAATATCTCAAAAAAGACTCATATTTTTAACACAATATAGGATATGTAAAACTAAGATTTGGACGAGTTGAAGAATTTGAGTAAAGATCTTAGAGATAAGATATAACCATTCATTGATAATTAAATCTAATGTTATCATTTTTGTGATTTGTTTTAGATTGAAATATATAATCTCTTTTTTAATAATATGGTTGATAATTAAAAATCATATTTTCTAGGATTTAATATTAATTTTAGTCATATAAATTAGCTAAATAATTTTTTACCCTAAAAAATACATGACCGTGTATTTTGGATTGCCATAAAAATGCATATCGAATAACACAACAACATAATAAATAAAAATCACACTAAACCAATTCATCTTATTATCATCCAAACAAATAATATATATGCCCTCACCATTGATTAAATTTTTTATACTAAATGACATATCATACAATAGATGCATTGAAGGACTTAAAAGGAATTAGAAATAATGAAATTATAATTTAAGAAATATGAATATTTCTTTGAGGCTATCATTTTATAGGAAAAAATGGTGCCCACCTATTCCAAATAAGTTCAGAAGATAATTTTGGGAAAAAAGTGTCGTTATTGATACCAAAATTTATCTCTACATTATTATCCATCCAATCCCATCCGCTAGGTTGCTTGCATATCCATAATGTGTTGTTTTACACATTGGGAATTAGTGATTCATGTAGTTTTTTGTTTTGACATCAAAATGAATATTTATATCTAAACATAGTTTTTTTTTAGTATGGGTGACTACATGCATTATTATTTTTTATTAATATGAACATATTTATAATGGGTGGATTTCCAATATAAAAAACATAGATAAGTCATTAAAAATAGGTGGATGCCTACTCTAAAAAACATAAATAATTCATTAAAATTGGTGACTGCCCATTTTGAAAAATATGGAGAAGTCATTGATAATGTGTTATTGCCTATTCTATAAAATATAGAAAAACACAAGAATAGTAAAATTAGTGTAAAAAATGTTTATCTTGAATAATATGTTTTTCCACCTCTTCTGTAAATAACATGATAAACATAAAACTTATGTTTATGTATAAAAGGAAAGGAAAGGGAAAGATAGAGTTGGAAGCATTGTAGTGGACTGATAAATTTTCTACCAAACATAGTGTAGTAATTCCCTCCATCACTTACAACCATATTTCCTTTCCATTTACTTATTGTGTTATTGCATATAAAACTCAACCATTTTAAATTTAGTTTCTTAAAAAAAATTAATAATAAAAAAAATTTAAACAATATGGATATATATATTTGAATTAGTGCCCACTATCTCTTTCATTAACAAAATAAAAAACCTACAAAAATAATTACTCACAAAAGGAAGGTATAATTAAATATGTGGTTGGAAGTATCATTGAGGAATAATGAATTTATTTTCCACCATAATAGAATTATTTCTTGTCTCACTTCCAATCATATTTCCCTTTACTTTCCTTTGAGGAATTGACCATAACAATTCCATAGAATTATTTTCATTACATATTAGAAAAAAATATTGACAAGTTATTTTTATTGTGTTTGGTTTCCTCTAATATTTTTGAAGAAGTATTCTTTATTAGATATGATCTTTTACAAGCATATTTATTTATAATTTTTATTTTCTCAAAAAATATTTAACACTATAATTTAGAAATTATTCTTATTAAAAAATATCTTATGCAATAAATAAGTAATAAGAAATTATTAATAGTTTACTATATTAAATTAAAAAACACCTTGGACATTTAAATTTTTTATTTCACCATTATCATAAAATGCATCTTTAATGCATACTACATTTGGACTATCCTATAGTAATATTTTATATATAAATAGCTATATAGTTTTCTAAATCCTTGTGAGATAAAATAAAAAAGTATCTATTGACAAAGTTATGTGGTGCACTTAAGGTTATGAAAAATTTAGGTCCACTATTTTATAATATTATATAGTTATTGTATTTTATTAACTAAAATATTTTTAAAATATTTCATCTTTTGAAATAAATACTTTTATAATATTATATAGTTATTGTATTTTATTAACTAAAATATTTTTAAAATATTTCATCTTTTGAAATAAATACTTTGAAGGCAAGCAACATGTAACTCGAGAAAACTTGTCTATTAATTCTACATCTTGATTGTTTTATTTATTATTTGCATTAGAAATATTTGTATCAAATCATAAAAGGTAATTATATAAAATAATGTATGTTAATTATTATGCATTGCCTTTTTCATTCAAATTTTTATTATTATTTTGTATGTTTTGGAAGTAGTCATACAAATTTTAGATCATGATTTATCTTTTTTGTATCATCTATCCAACCCCAAGTGTCATAGGAATATTTGTTGTCCCACTTAGTTGTTATCTATCATTATTTTTTTATTTTAGGTGTGTGGAATGACTTGTTTATAAATAGCACCCAAAAATTGTGTAGTGTTAAATTATTTAACTTTGCATATGAATTATGGCACTTTTATGTAAATGTTCAATGAAAAAATGTATGTATTATTATGTATTATTTTAAAACTATATATAAATTCCAATCCATAATTTATATATTATTATAGATAATTCATAATTGTGTGTAATTCACTTGCACCCATTTTAGGGTTGCATATAAATCTGCATTGAGTTTCAGTTGGCATTGAGAATCAAGGTATATGTAGTTATCTTACCTTACAATTGGTTGGGAATTAGTGTAAACCATTTCTAAATTACTTTTAATTTAATTAATTGTGTTTTTTAAATCCTTATAAGGAATTTTATTTTCTGAACAAATTTATTCCATACACATCCCATAAAACTTTGAAAATTACAGTTGCTTTATTAGTGGGTTAAATTATTTTACAATTATTTGATGATTCTCTTTTTTTTTTTAAATTAGGTCATAAAAAACTATATTTTTTTGGTTGAGTAATGTAGATTATTATGTTTTAATAAATATTTAATGTTTTTAATTTATGTGAAATACATAATATTTTATTTATGTTTCCATTTTTATAGAATTAGTAATAACTAGTTTAATGTTTTTATCTATTTTGTATATTATGTTTATGTTGGGGTTATTTTAGTGGCCCTTAGGGTAAAATAAACTTAAAGATTCATATTTAAAACCCATTTAATATTTACATCCAAAGCTCATCATAACCTTTTATTTCCACATGGCTACATACTAAATAATAGCATAGTATGATGTCTACTATGAAAATGCTTGGCATAAAGCTGATTTATAAATGTATAATTAGTTAAGCTCTGATTTTATACCCAAAGTCCAAATTATAAAAATTAATAAACAAAAAAATATTGGTAACCTCAAATTATATAAGATATTTTAAAAAACTAGGAACTAATATACTAATACGAAATTAGTTAATACTAATAACTAATCCATTTACATCAGTTAAAAAATATTTCAAATGGTACAATATTACAATATGAGGTGTTACATTTATAATAATAACTCATATTTTAATGATGTATATAGCTATGTTTGGTATCTTAGTTTCCTAGATATTTATGAGTCTCCCTTTTTAAAAATGGGTCTTTTCTTATGCATGTCCAATTTTTGGATGAAGGTAGTTTCTAAGCACAAGAATATGAAATTATACAATTGATGAAAAAAATTACTATAATTTCTTATCAAGTAATATATGTATTTAAGGACATAAATTGTATCACAATCAATTGATTTAAAAAATAAATTTAACAAAACAATATTCATACTTATATCATAAGTATATGTATATCACTAGGTCTTGCTTAAACTAGTATTATACTATCACATTGAGATGACCAATGAACACATATTCATTTTTATTACTCATTTATGAATATAGGGAAGTCAAAAAAGTTTGTAAGTCACTATTACTCATTTTAGGTTTCCTACATATCTACAATGCCCTTCATTTCACATTGTAAATTAGTTATATAATCTTAAAATTTATTATGAATTAGCTGATACTATTTCTCAATGAAGATAACATTTTATTTTTAAACTATACATAAAATAATATCCATTGTATATTTATAATTATGAAAAATATATAATTGTTTGTAATTCATTTTTACTAATTTTAAGTTTGCTTACATATATACAATACATTTCAATTGGCATTGAGAATAAATGTGTATGTAGTTATCTTATCTTACAAGTGGTTTGGAATTAATAGATGCCATTTCTAGATTACTTTCTATTTTCTCCATTTTTTTATGTAATACTTTTAAGAAGCTTCCTTTTTTTAATAAATTAATTATAAAAGTTTTCCATAAAATTTTTAAAATCATGGTTGTCCAAATTAAAATAAACCCACCTTTGAATTGTGTGGAATCCAGGCCTGGCACAATGGGAGGCCTGGGTCTCCCATAAAAAACTAAAGACACCAAAACCTTAAAAATAAAAGGGACCTAGAAACTTATAAATGGAACAAACTACCACCAGACTATCAAAGGACCAATAGGGACCTATAACAATAACTAATAGTCAAAAAATTTAATAGATAACCAGTCCAAAACCCAAAAAAGTAAAAAAAACTAAAAAACAAAATTTGAAAAGAGTAAGTCCCAAAAAAGGTGTAGCCCAACTACCCTAATTATCAACATCAAAGACTTAGGTTAGTTAGTTAATATTTCCATTTCATGATATGAGAATTAAATAACCCCGTACAAAAATAACATGATCTTAAGGACTATAGAAGATTTGAAAGAGTGAAAAGATGAAACTTGTTGAGGGCATGGTCAGTCTATTAACTACTCTCCCCACTTACTCCCTAGTCAGAGGGAAAATTCACACCAAAATTTAAATTTTGAAAAGGAGTCATTATTATGAAAATAATTAAAACAATTACTAGCACCCTGGTCACTCTCAGGGTCATTCTAGAGATCCTATCTCAAAACTTCCTCAAAGAGCCAAACCTTTATAGCCAACCCATAAAAATAGATAAGCCAAATAGGGTACCTCTTATGTCAAAATGAATATAAAGATTGAGAATACTATAAATTGAAACCAAACTGAAATATATTAAAAATTCCAACCTTGATGAGATATTCCAAATATAATTACAATAACTTCAACTATCTGAGGATCATGAATGATCCTAGATAATATCCTATTACTGATTCTAGAGATTGGGTCTTATTATTTTGAGCTTTCCTACCCTTTGTACTACCACCATTTTTAAAAATAATGGCTATTTTTATTTGATAAGGTAAAAACTAGATTTTATAGGGACCTGGAACCACCAGAGTTTAGTTTAAGAGTATCAATAGGCCATCAACAGGGATGAGAAACCAAAAAATAATAAGTTATATAATTATAATGAAAACAAAACTAGGAAACCAGAATGGAATTAGGAGGAAAGGCCCTCCTAATGGTCTTAAGTATCTGCATTGTCCTTCATTGGAATGATCTTTTTTTCCTTTGATATTTTTGCCCAAGTGTAGTTCCTAGGGCCTTCAGCCACTTCTCTAGGGAAGATCATTCTAGGGTGATTTTTTCCTTTTTCCTAGATGGGGGACTACTTAGGGGGAGCCCTGAGGGGGGATTTTAAAACCTTTGGTGATTGAAATTTATGGGACTGAGTGGGTTATGTAGAAAGGATAAAATCTTGAACTATGGCTTCAACCTATTTGTGGAGTAAATTTCAGTCCTAAATGAGTTTGGATAAACCCAACCCTACTTGTTGAACTTTTGAATTGAAATTCTCAAGCTATAGTTTATTCTTTTCTAGTTCATCCATAACAATGGCTTTTCTTTTCCAAGCTATTTTCACAAGGGTACCTAGTTATAGAGAAATAGGTTTTGGCTTGGGGATAAATAGTTTAAGGGGGAGATCATTAAGAAGGACTTTGATAAAGTATCCTGGAGGGTATGATCAATGAGTTGGTGGCATCCCTCGATGGGATCCTCCATTGGGTGATCCTCTTGAGAGTCCTCCTTGAAGGAGGAACCCCCAAGGGGACCTCCTAGTTATAGAGATCCTGGACATGTTTAACTAGAAGGAAAATCAAGCTTTGGTGAAGGATGGGATTTCTATCATTTACTTGGTACAGTAGGATAATACTCTCAAGGGACTTTAGTATAAATTAGGGTAGACTAATTTAATATCTAATGAAATGATTAAGAATCACACAATGGTGAGAGAAAATAAGTGTATATTTACCTTAGAGTGTCATGTACTACATGATTTGAAGGCAAATTTCAAGCTAGTAACATAGAAGATTAGCTTGTGGAAAGCCATTTTTGTCTGTCTTCACAAAGTCATTTGTTTTGAAAAATGACTACATTAACTCTTCATTTTGTTTATATTTAAAAGCCTTTATGACTACACATGACATTTTAGTTGCTTCACTGATGAAATCCTTTGAAACATTAATAGTGATTACATATATGGTCACTTTGTACTTATTATAGGCCACCATGAAGTCATGAGCAATCTCAACATTATGTTCAATAACTCTTTCCATGAATTCTATTAATCCCCCATTTTTTATCTTCTTTCATACTTTACTCTATTCATGGATATTCCTTACAAGAATTAGGTTCTAACCTATCCCTATCACCCCATATGGAGACCATGTGTGTAGGGCCAAAATGGGTGGAATGAAGGGTGAATTCAAATAGAGCATGAATGGTTTGGAATTCCCATTGAAGGCTCATAAAAATAATTAAGACCCCTCTCTTTGGAATAATTGTGGATCTATCTAATCAATATCTACCCCTTTGAGATGAGGTCATATGCATGTGGATAAATCATTTATTGAACTTATATTATTACCTTCAACTTGTATGTAATTAAGGACATTAGATGGGATGTTAACTGCATCATGAAAGAAGAAGAATTATTAAGAGTGTAGTTCCTTTGTCTTATAATTTTTTAATTATTTACTCTTAAAATAAAAATTTAGGGTTTATAAAGTTCTATTATTTATATTTTTGGGTGAGTAATGGAGGTTTGTTATGTTAAAAATAAAATTAATATTTTTCAATATATATTAAATATATAGTATTTTATTATGTTTCTATATTTATAGAAATAGTAGGAGTTGATTCTAATAGGATTTTGTTTATTATTTATATTATGTTTATTTTGGGTGCTTCTAATGACCCTAAAGGGAAAAAAATACTCCAAAGGGAGTTTTTTATAACCCATTTTTTACAACCTTGCATTGTTTAAAGCCTTTGAGGGATACCAAATTGTTTACTATTGAAACCTAGATTAGCATTGTTTTGTATTTTTATTTAAGAAAGGAAGGTAGAGGTAAATATTGTTGTCAATGATACATTAGATTGATGAATTTGTATTCCACCATTATAGAAAAATTTATTTTGTTTCTTATTATCATCTTTCCCTTGTCCTTCATTCTTGAATTTATGCCTATGTAAGTTCTCTTATTCCATGATTATACTTTTCATGAGAAACTAGAAAATAATATTAAACCAAAACATAGGTAAAATATTTTGACCAAGAATAAAAATAGAAAACATAGGAGAACACCTAACAAAAACAATACCCCAAATCTGACAAAAAATATGTTTATTAACAATAATGATTTTTCAATTATAATTTTGGTGTATAAATAATCATATATAAGAGATATGTTTGTAATTCATCCACATCCATTTTAAGGTTGACTACATATCTACAATGAATTTTAGTTAGCATTGACAATTAGGGTGTATGTAATTATTTTATCTTACCATTAGTTGAGAATTAGTGGATGCCTATTCTAAATTACTTTATATTTTCTCCATTATGTTTGTGAAATCCTTTTAATGAGACTTAATTTTTTTAACAAATGGATTCTATAAGATTCTTGTTATCCAAAATTTTTCACAATAGGTGAATAACATTCAAAACTTTGGCCATTATGATCTTAACTTTGCTAATAGCCATCTGAAGAGTCTTGTCTTGATCATGGTTGATCTCAAAGTGATAGGATTTGTGTTTGTATTGGTATTTTTTATTCTCTTAAAGTGGTATAGTTAAAAGTGGAGTCAAATAAATATAGTCTATGGAAGAATCATTTTGAAATGTGTTTATGATAGGTTAAGGTAACTTTGATAAGGTTAAGGTTTGAGTGTGAAGTCAAGGTCAATATTAAGTCATGGTCAAAGAAGAAGAATGGTGACCCTTAAAAGATGCATGTGTTCCCAATTGAGTAAGTATACCAAGGTGTATAGATAGTAAGTTTATCACAATGGATTTTCAATAAGTTTTGAGAAGTTCAGGTGCTTTTGGAAAGATTAAGGTATTTCATTTGCTTTAGTCTTAAAGTATGCTTAAATGTTGTAATGAGACTTATTAGGAAAAAATCAAATATGAAGGTATATACCATTGAATAAGGTTTTTTTATTTCATTTAACACTTTTTTAATGTCATGATATGTGTATTTGGTTTTACATATTTTTAAAAATGTCTTAACACCACTTTTCCAACATCAAAACACTTTTATAACTGCCTATTCATCATTTTATAATCTCCAAATGAGAGAAAACAAAGAATTTTTAGGGTAAAAAAGGTGGTAAATGCTTTCATACATCATTATACCACCATATAGGTTAAGGGAGACTCTATGGTTACCTGGTTCATCTACTCCAATAGTTCAAGAAGGTAGAATAAGTAGTTTATTTAGGAGAATACACCTATAAAGGTCTCTTTCAAAAGGTATTCTATTGATTAAAATCTTAAAATGCTCTCCAAGGATATATATAATATCCTTATACTTAAATCCATGCTTGATAATAATTTAAAGGGTTATAAAAATGCAAAAATCTATGCCATTTCTCCATTAGGTTTTATAAGTTTGCTTACAATCCCAAGAAGGCCCAATGGTTTGAGGTTAGTTATTGGAGGAGAAATAAATTTGGATCCAAAGATATTAGTTAAAGGAGGGGACCCTAATTTCCTTCCATTTTTTGGCATTGGTTGTCTTATCAATATCCTTACCTTTATGAATAATCATTAAGGAATTAAGGTGTAAAATAGTGACTTAAAATCCTAGTAGCTCAAATTTTCATGGTTTACAAGAATTTATGACCTCATTGTTGTAAATTTATTATTTTGTGATACCATTTAATAACATAATATTTATCTCACACCATTTAATAACATCTATTTGGCATGTGCCATCATTATAAGGGTAAAACCTCTACTTTGAATGAGTTATAGACTTATTTAAGAAGCTACAGGAAAGTTTTTGGTTGATTTTAAAAAATTTAATCCTAAAGTGACTCAAAATATATACATAAAACCTTATTTCACCCAAAAATATCACCCTTAAGTTGAGATTACAAATGGAAACCCTTGAAATCCATCAGTTTAGGGTCCCACAATAAAGTCCTAGATATGAAATAGAGAGCTAGTAGCCTATGACTCATGAATTGGTTTTAAAATGCATCCTTGTGTGAGTTTTAGTGATGATATTGTCTCAATATACCTTTATATGTCAATATTAGTGATCATCCTTAACCAAAAGATCAATATTCTTCTAAGCTTATGAAGAACATGGATACCAAGTGCTATATAGTTATGCATGGTAGTAGGCTGTGGGTTTGCAAGTTGGATGGATAATGCTTAATAAATATGAAATTTTCATCATTATAAATGTACTCAAAAAAAATATTTACTTAAATTTTACCTCCATTTGATCCTCAAAATCAAGATAATCAGCCATGTTGGTGAGAAAGAGAGTTTTAGGCATAAAGTTGTAAACTATAGGTCTACCTACAAAATGAGATGAAATAGAAATTTTTTATGATGGGTAGATAAATGGATAGTTTTTATAATGTATGAGATACCTCATATAAATAATTATAAATTTGTATATGTTATGTGAAGCAAATAGATCACTATAATGTCCAAGTCATGTGAAAGAAGTACTTATAGGCTTGTGCTAAGGAAATAGATAGAAAATAGCAAGTTTTACATGAGGTCTAAGTTAGGATAAATAAAATAGAGTGTATATGGTATATAAAAATCCTTAATAATGTATAAAACCCTTTATTTTAATGGATATGTTATATAACATCAAACTTATTGAATTGAGGAGTGCTCTAGGCCTATTGAAGGCCTATGAGAGCAATAGTACGCTTGGGGTCATCTTGGAGAAAATAATATGGGATTGATTTCTCATACCTATAAATGGTTAAAAATGTAACTTAATCCAATTTAGATCACAAAATCATTGATATGTTTCATTTATAAGGGAAAAACATGTAGTTATGTGCAATCAAATAGAGGAAATGGGCATCTTGTAAGAAGACTATGTGATGCCAATAACGTGATTATGATGGGTTTAGATGAACACCCAAATCATATTGAATATATTATAGTCATGGAAGGGATATTAAAATAGTATAATAAATTTTATACAAGTTCACTATTGATCAAATGGTCCCAATAATTACAAAAAGACATTGAAATAAATAAGAGGCCTAAAAAATACACCTAAAGGTCTATCACAGTTAGAATAAATAAAAACACATGTGGTGTTGAGTGAATGGAAAATTAGGTTTTTATAAGTTATATATATGATTATTAAAGGTTATATCCTTACTATAATCATCTTGAATGTCAAAACCAGCTGAGGACAACTCAACCTGAAGGCCCAACAGTCAAGAAGCCTAAAGAGAGACCTACAAGATTACTCATGAAACATGACAAAATTTTGAAAGTTTTGGAAAAAATTTAAGTATTAATAATATATTTATATGTATCAGACCTTTATAGATAATAAAATAAGTATTATAACCATTTCAATGAAAATAAAATACTCAACAAAGATTGTTATTGCCATTTCTATAAGGCTATTTATAAACCCTAATAATGGGTTACTACATGTTGCAAAGGGTTTGAAGGGTTAATGAGTTGATAAAAAAAAATTTACACCTCATGTGATGTTTTTTAGACCTCAATTATGCATTAAAAAATTAAACCAATCACTTTCATGACATATTCTACCAATTTATCTACATAGATTTCACCTACATGACTATCTTGTCTAAAAGCCCAACCTCATCATGTGTGAACTTGAATGAAGATATGCATGGATAAAAATGGATACTATAGTAGTTATTAAGATCTACCTAACATAATATAGTGGTATTATTTGGGATATCAAATATCTAGTCTTTATGAATAATCCTTAACAAGTTAAGACCCTAAAATCTTGATAAAACCTCTCAAGAGACCCGACGGAGAAGATTAGTATTCTAAGTACCCAAAATGTATTAGTTTAGATTTAAAAATACTTATATAGTATTTATGTCTCTCCTAGGAATTTTATAGAGTAGTATATTGGCATGTATGATCTAGAATGTATAGAAAGTTAGCTTAGAAACTACCCTTTTTATTCATGTTTGTAGGGTTTTAAGGTCAACAAGTCTTCTTAACCATTTGCAGAGGATCCTTGAGCCCAGATATAGGTATTATAATCTTAAAAAAATAATTTTAGAAGTATTCATAGTGATGTTACAGGTTTCAATTTGTCAATTAGGCCTCAATGAAGAAATATGATCAATCTTTCATCAAGAAGGTAGAATTACGAACTTTTATCAAGATTTCAATGATAAAATAGATTTAAAATTACCTTGGTAAACATATAATGGAATATATTAAATATTTTTTTATTCATAAAATATATAAAAAAAACTCTTCATAGCCTTAAAGTCACTTGGACTTTCTAGGCATGAAGATCTCCTATCACTTTCTTATCAAATAAGTATGAATATCATAACTGTAAATTGATATTTAATGCTTGAACAAAGGCTCCATGACCTGATGCAGTTGTTATACAAACTAACAATCCATGGTGGATATCTCTAAAACACAATACTAGACCATACCTTGAAAATCAAACCTTGAGAGTAAAGGATATGGTATGAAAATAATAATGAAGTTTAAGTCCAAGTCTCACATGGTGAAGAAGAATTTTAAGAGGTGATGGTTATCATATAAGGTTCTCAAGTATGCCAAGTTTAAAGTAAATAACTTGTAACTACCCCCAACTAAGCATATATGTAATTCCATGGAAAATGAGTTTGATTTAAGAAATATCAAAACTACTAAGATGTCCCTCCACACTACTCTTCATGAAAAATCTCATCAACACTTGGTCTAGAAGGTTAAGAATCAAGATGAAAAAACACTCCTAGAAGAATTTGTGGTAAATTATTTTTATTTCATAACTAATTTGATAATGAAATATATTTAATGAGTTCACTCCTTGTCCTATGTTTCTCTTTTCCTTCTCTTCTTCTATAAATGAAGCTTTGAAAGTCATTTAATGTAACCTCTAATGTTTATGGAAAATCCTTACCAAATTTGATACTTGTTATTGCCTCCGAAATAAAATTCAAGCTGAGTTACACTTTCTTGGTCTTGAATTTAGTTAATTTGAGATGATTTTTATATGAATGTTAGTGATAGTTGTACTAATTTCTTGAATTTATAATTTCCATTCATGCCTCTATGTTTGTTAGTCATCTTTCCATAGGTAATATGAAGTATATAAAATGGTTTGTTGAGTTCAAGTGTTGAAAGGTAATTAGTGTCTTATTTTAGGCCTCTTGATTAATTGGCTTGGATATTATACTAGCCATGTACTTCATATAGCAACACTTTTGTGGGAGGAGCTATCTTGAAGTTATGAAATTATGCTCTAATCTTATCATTTCATAATGCAAGCATTGGCAAGTAGAGGAAAATACATTTGATTCATCACCTCCATGTTCTTTTTTTGGTTTTAGTCCTCTTATATCTATTTTATTTGCAATATTAGTAGGTTAGTTGTAGTTTTGGGTGAAGCATCAAGGGAGCTAGCCAAATATAGAGTTTCACTTCACCATTTAGGCCACCCACAACCTAAAAATGATTCCATGTTATCATTTAATTAGTAATTCTTAAACAACATTTTTAGGGGTCCAAATTAGAGTGATAATAGTTATGGCATGCCTTATGAGACTCAATTTCAAAAAGTTTGTCCAAGATTGATATTAGTCTTGACAAATTTGTAACTATAATAGCCTCCTTTATAAAACATATGGAAAATCCAAAAAAAATTAGCTTTTGGCTATAGATTCATATGAAATTTATATTCCAAAGATGACTACAAAATCAAGGTATAAAGGTATTCATTTTGAGTTTGTTATGTTACCTTCATTTTATATCAAGAGAAAGAGATTCCTTAATTATGCCCATTATACCATGACTCCTAGAAGGAAACTTCATTTCCATTAGACTTCAAGTTCTACTAAAGCTATAAATATGTCTAAAAACCTACTCTTTTTTACTTTCAATGGTGTATCCCCTCTAGACCTTGAAATATATGATGATATCCTTGTGAAAACTCTTAAAATTGTTCCATACTTTAGTGGACACCATTTCTCCCATTAAGCACATTATATATATATATATATATATATGTATTTTTTTTTCAATATTATTAATATTACTCAAGAGAATGTGTCTATTAGGTTTTTGTAAATTTCATTAAAAGGTGAGGATTTAGATTGGTATAGGACATTAGCTCCTAATTATATTGATTCATGTGACCAACTAATAGATAAGTTGAGTAAGAGATTTGAACACAAGAGTGATCACTTATCTTTGGCTGAGTAATTAACCACTATCAAGAGAGATCCATAAGATTTTATGTATGATTTCAATTATAAATTCCAAAAAACATGGGATAGGATCTTGATTCTTGTGAGACCTACTATAAACTATGCCTTCCTCTACTATCTCAAGGCTTTGAATAGTGGCATGGATATTATGATATAATATATGAGAGGAGAGAAATTACTTGAGTCCTATGATGTTTCCATCAAGGTTAAGAATGAACTCATACAAGTTATAAATATATCCCTAATATCCCCATTCCATTATTTCCTAATATATATCCCTTACACCAAATCTAGCTCATATTCCTAGACTAACTAGTCATGAACAAGCTGCCCTTAGTCAATCAAATGAAATTCAAGAGTTAAGAGTCATATTCAAGGCTTAAGTAAATAAGTTAGTGGCCATTTATAGGTAGCTACCTCAGACTCATAGACCTTATAAATCTCCATATTATTCTTATTATTTCAATAAGTCAAATAAACCACCTTTTCAACCCAATTCTCAAGGACAAGTGAAGATTACTAATGCTAGACCATATAATAGCTATAATCTAAATGCTTCCACAAAATATAGAGATATAGCACCTATTCAAAACAATATTATATAAGAGAATGATTGGTATTATCAATGGCATCAACCTCATAATCAGCCTACCAATTAGAATTAGGTGTTTAATCAAGCGTTTATGGCATAAAAGGGAACAATTCCTTCTATGACATAAGATGAAGTTTCTCATATTAAAATGAATAATGGAGATAAAGTTAAATCTGATGATAAATTCGTAAATTTCTAAGATGGATATTGGTGTGTAGTCAATAATTTGGGAATCACAAGTAAAGTTGGTGATAGTTCCATAAAAGCTAATGCAAGGTCCAAAATGAGAAAAATTGATGATGCTCAAGAGATAGGTAAGGGTACATCCAAAATTCCTTATATGTCTCAAGGATAAAAATAGGATAATTCATCTCCTAAGGCCCATTAAAATTATAAAATTAGAATGTAAAATTTTCTTTTATACCTCAAACTATGCAAGATCAAAATAGTATGGTAGCTCCTAAAGGACAACCAAAGGGTGGTGGTCCTTGAATTAACATTATGGACTAAATGAAGAGTTTTAATGTGACTATTAATATGTGGGACACATTATCTCTCCATAGACAAAAGGATATAATTCAACAGGACTTGTCTAAACTTAGCCTTTCAAAAGCACCAATGAGAATAAAAAGTTTAATCTTCAAAAACACACCTACACCTACTAATGGGCAACCGAGTAAATATGTTAAACCACCTATTTTTTATGTTTTTTATGATTATTTTATATTTCTTAGTACAAAATTTCATGATATATAGTGGGTAAAATAGTTAAATGATGTCTAAACAAATATTTGATAAGTTAGCCTAAAGTATGAGCCTAATACCAAGGGTGTCTTAAAATTGGAAGATTTAGCTACCAAGAATCTGGGTGTGATAAAAAAATTGAGTCTTAATCTCCATTCTTGTCCCAATTTTTATATTTCTCAATATGTTATTTTAGTGTATTTCCCACCCTAATTTTCTCTATGCTTATCAAGAGACTTCACTACCAAGATTAGTGTGTATTTATCATCTAATTGTTAATATATGGATTTTAGAACTAGATATGGTAATAGAGTTACAATAAAATCTAAACCTATGTATAATTTACATATTGAGTCATACAATACAAACATTTCAAATGTGAATTGTACTATCATTGATGAGGGAGATCATCTCAATGATCAAGAACTAGTTGTACCTCTTGAAGGTGTTTTAACCATTTAGGAGATATAAATGTAAATATTATATTTGTTAAAGAGATGAGTCGACTAAATTAGGGAAATAATATTCAATAAATACAACCACTAATTTGTTATATAATTTACTAGATTTGACTTTTCTAAAAATATCATTAAATAGTGCAAGTAAAAACTTACCTAGAAAATAATTGAGAAGGGTGATCTATGTGTTAGAAACTGAAGTGAAAGCTGGTATGAGTTTCATAAAATGAATCCAAATGTCATAAATTATCTTGGATAGTAGTGAAATAATTATACAATAGTACCATTATTGGAAATTTTGTGGTAGTGTCTTTATAATGGCAGTAGTGTCCTCTATGTAGGACTATCCTGAGCTTTTAGTTATACTTGTGTTTGAATCTCTAAGGTTTATTCCTACATGCATGAGTTTTGAAGCCTTTTATTTTTCATATAGTGATTGATTTATTAGTAAAACCCTAATCTTTCATGTAACTATGGAATTTGGTTGACATTATTTGAAAAGTGTGTTTGGTAGTAGGGTAGGATGGATATCCTAAACACCCCACTATGAAGAGAGTTATCTACATATCAATATTATGAGTAGGGATCAAGCCCAATGTAGTTATCCCAAACTAAGAATTGATTAAAGTGAAATTTAAGATAGTATGATAGTGGCTTTGAGTGCCTTTAATGTGATTGAGAATATAAATCTAGGTAATCTAGGCTTAGAATTGTTGAATATGGTAGTATGTAATAGGGAATAATAGGGATTGATAACCTAATTATACACAACTTGTTCTGATTTTGAATGTGTATTTTGTATCTAATTTCCACCTAGTGGTTTGAGGGATAATATTAATCTATTTATACTATTCTAATGCTTATGATGGTGATAAAAAAGGTCTAGGCTGAACCTAGGAAGTTTTAGTTTTGAAAAGATATCTTTTTGTAGAAAATAAAGGTAAAAAACATTAGCATCATTTTTGGGACACTATAACCATGTGGGACTAGTGTCCTTATTATGGTGGTAGTGTCCATCTAGTATAAAACTAGGCATGAAAGGCTAGGATAAATAAATGAGGGTTTTGGATAGATTTATAGGTGACTAGGGATGCCTATAGCTTGTATAAAGGCTAGATAAGAGTGATAATAGGATCTAGGATATGTCTAGGGCTAAGCTAGGGATAGTTAATCTCAAGTATCATTCTTAACACTCAAATACCACTTTTAGGTCATTACATCCCCCCTTTATTCTATAAATTCATTTAATTTAAATGACTAGGATAAAGGAAAAATAAATTTACCTAGACTTACCTAAGAGGTGAATTCCACAATGTTGGGTCTGAGTATATGAAGTTGGGTCTAAGTATGTGAAGCTTGCTCCAATTCATGTCCTTCAAGTGAAATATTATTATACTTCTATGTTTTCTATAGGTTTTTATGTGTTTCACAGGTAAAAAATGGGATTGATGAATGAAAATTACTATGGAAGGTGTTTAGGGACTTGTATTAACTTCATATACTCATCTATCACCTCAAATAAGGATGTAAACCTCTCTACTAATCCTTTATATTAAATTCATTAGGATCATCTCAAAAATGAATAAGCATCTATGTTTGCATATTGTGCTTCTCATTTCTAATCATCAATTCATTGTGTGTCACTTCAAGCTATATGTTTCTTTTAGACTAATAGGCATTGTGTTTCACTAAACATCTTTAGTAGAAACTTGATTGAATTGAAACCATCCAGCCATCATTATCTCTTGATCAAATAACCACCTTCTTATGTTAAGACATTATATGTATGTTTTGGATATAAGAGAGAAACTATTAGGTCCATCTAGAACTTAAGACACTTCACCATGGGATGACATAGTGTGTGAGCAAAACCTCATTCAGAGAAGTTAAAGTAAATCTTCTCAATTGTAACTTTCTCAACCTATGAACATGGACATAGGTCTATATTTATATAATGGCCTTATCATTACCATAATTATCCTCTCTATGCTCTCAAAATTTATTTAAGGTCTCAAGTGAGTTCAAACACCTCCCATTTAAGACTACTTTGTGTCTTTTAGATTGACTTCAAACCACTATTTGAGGTTCCCTGTAGGTGCTATAAGATATATGACTATGTGTTAAGTTACAACCTTGTCATAATTATAATAATATTTTTTGGTTTCTTTTACTTTTTTTGAGATCTTAGTTTGGCTAAAAATCTTCAAACACTATTATGCTTCTTTTCACTACTCGATCATTCTTTCAGATTTGAGCATGAGATCTAAAGATGCCTGCTCCAAATCTACTTGACTGTATCAAGTATTCTAGGCCATAAATTTAATAAAGGAAACTCTTGAGACCAAAAATTTCATGATTAATATGATAAATAATACTCTCATAGGTTGGAAACAAACATTTTTGCAATTTCCACTAGTAACTCATAGGAAAATAAACTCTATAATAGGTGAAACACTATCTTCAACTTTCAATGGTGTCTTATTATATCTAAATGAGATGGTTCCACTTATAATTCCATGTCCACACATGAAATCTAGACTAAAAACCATATGATAAGGATTCTCATAATATTTAATATCATGTACACCACTAGGTTTACTTAGATCAAGGCAAATAAAGAAGAAAACTAAAGGTGTTATGGTTATGTAGGCAATTTTGTGAGGCTAATAATCTTATAGATTGTTTATAGAGTATGAACCATAAAACTTGGAACTATTACCATAAAATTGGATTAAAAATAGATTAATTTCATCCCCTACGTGTATCCATCATATCTCTACTCCTTCTATTTGTATCAAGTGTAAACATTTGACTTGTTTGACCTACCTAAAAGTGTGATGGGGGAAACAAACTAGTTTTTGTCATTTTTAGATATATTAAATCTTATTAAGCCTAGAAAATACTTGTGTGGATTTTAAGAGACCCTCATGAAGTCTTCCCATGTTATAAGTGTGTCACTTAGGCTATATAATTACCTAAAACTACCTATTTTTAGTTGATCTTCTTCGATGGATGTTAAACCTATATTTTGTTAGTTTCACAATAGTTTCTTTGACCATTCCTAACATGTGTAATGTTAAATTTCATCTTGACACCTTTCTATTTCATGAAAAATGTACCATTTCATTATAACATGACCAAAGGTGGAATAGTATGACATAAGACAAACTAGGTAAATGTGACAAAGATAAAACATATTGTTTGACCACATTAATGACCATGGGACTAATTTTTAACCTAGGAGACCCTATGAAAGTTTTAACTTGTAGGGGGGTTGACTTATTTTGACCTAGGGTTAAAATTAATCAACATTTTTGTAATTTCATAGGGGTAACATGTTAGCTATTCTACATACCAATAGCCTTCTCCTATCCATTGGAATATGGAGTCACCTATACACTTTACTTGATCCTAAAATGCCTTTAAAAGGACACCAAATACACCAAACAATAAAAAACAAAAGAATAAGATAAGACACCAAAGAAAGAAAACTTGTATCCTAAATAACACTTAGGAAAAACACACACACACAATAAATAAAATTAATCGCACCTATACTAATATGTATAAGACCTCATACACTTGAGGTGAAGAAAAAATTCATCATTACTTCAACCAGGGTTAAGGACAATGCGTCTTACATCACTATTGCTCCATGAAAACAATCCATCATATGAGACATATTTGTCAATAAACACTTATTTATGGAGATAATAAAATGACTTACCATCTTTGGATATTTTTATAACATCAAGTTTGTCATTTAGAGTTCTTGTGAACTCTCCATATATCCCTCCAAGATTCTTGTTTAAGCTTGTAACTTATTTGACTTCTTTCATGTTTACTTGACAGTTCTTAAATTGAACGTTGGGAGTCATCAATGTTGTCTCAACTTCACCCTATTTTATAATAGGATGAACTTTATATATATATAACCATCAATCTTATCTCCTTGATGATCTAACATGTTTGAAAGTGATTCAAATTTAAACCAAAGTTTGAAATGTTCTTCAACCACACACATTTTTGCCTTGGCTTCACTAAACTCCTTTATGACTATAGCTTTCTTGGTAGTGGTTTAACACTCATTATCATGTTTATTTGGACACTATCCTTCATATTTAAAAGGTATATAAAATACCTTACTATTAGTTTTATGCTTATTAGGAAGGGGAGTTATCTTACTTAGTTATTCAAAATCTTGAACTATGGCATGTAACTACTACCATAAATCATCTTCCTCTTCATGGACATAACATTCATGGACTCCTCCATCTTTGGTAGGTATAATGACATTTTATTCATCATTATATTGATCTACCATACTTTTAAAAGCATCTTCATCATCATCATCATCATCATCATCATCATCATCATCATCATCATCATGCATATGGATAAGGTAATTACCCTCAATAACTTGTTGAAAAGAATTATCAAGGCTTACCACAGAATGTTCATCACCTTCCTCATAGATGATGTATGTTTCAAGGTTAGTCTTTTCAGTGAAAGTATATGGATCATGTCAATAGGTATCAACACCATAATAATATAAGAAAATATAAGAGACACCTTCAAGTTTAGAATATGCTCCATCATTCATAGCATACTCTTCTTGATCATTGATGGTACAATTTAGGTTTGAACTTACTTACACATATGGCTCAATATGAAAATTGGCCAATGGATGTGTTCTAATAGTTACCTTTTACCCATAACTTGTTTTGAAACCTAAGAAGGACTAATCAGCTAAGATATATCCTCCTATATTGGTGGTGAAGTCACTTTATAATCAAATATCCAAGTGAGCAGGCAGATCAATCACCACTGTATCTTGAAGGATTGGAAAGCTTGGAAAATCATGCAAGAAAACTCTTAAACATTTGATGATCCCCACTAAATTAGTTGGTGTCCCATCAAGTTTTAACACTTCATTGATATATATATATATATCAACTTATTTTTGATAAGTTTGGTCATAACTAAGTTACTTGTCCCACTATTCGCAATGTAATTGTGAACAAGCTTGTCTCCCATAATGAGAGTGAGGTAGATGGGTGGGGGATTTCCAGATTTGGTATAGGGTTAAAATTTTTGAGTAGGAAAATTATTTATGTATACACCACCATGTATTAATTGTTGATTAATGATGTGGATTTGGGATATCTACTCTTAAAGTAGTTCCTTTTGCACCTGTGTTGATGTTGTAGCTCGATGTGCAAAAAACTAATGATTCAATGGGATCACCTACAAGATGTAGGACCTTGGATAATTAAGGTGAAACTTTGGATAAGGTTAGATTACTTTCATTAAAACAATTTCAAATTATAAACTACTAGCCTATGTATAAATTTTGCTTCGTAGTGATCTTGCTCCTAAACTGGGGTTTGACGGTGAGAAAAGAGTTTTGGGAATGAAATTAAAAAATTGAAAATGGTGATTGAACCAAATATTTTGTAGTGGATTTTAATTTTTTATTGAATGAACATAAAATAATAATAAATATATTGAAATTTTTAGGAGCACAAACTCATGCCAATGTGAAACCAAAGACAATATTGGGTATTTTTCATATAAGGGACTAGATTCTTTATTTTTAATGAAACAATATTTCAAAAGGATAAAATAATACCAGAAGTAAAATTTCAAGATTGAAATAAGAATTAAAACATCCAAAAATATTTAAACAACCTTTCATACACAAATATTTCATAGACAAGAAAGACAAATCGTCAATTTATTCTCATTCTCCAGGTTATAGCATGTAGACAAGTTATTCAAAATGTAGAATAATATCTCTAGTAGTAAAAATATAAATGGCATATTCCATAGTACCCATTTTTATAAAAATAATCTCATGAAATATATGTATTTAACAAATAAATCCATGCCTAGTTTAAGAACATGCAAAAATATGGAAACTCCATGCAAAGGGGGCATGATATTCAGCTTCAATGGCATATTTAGAAAGGTGAGTGGTTGGAAAAGAACATGGAAGAGATGGGTGTTCCACTTAACTATTGGAGGCATGGATTAATCTTTTAAATCTTCATTCAATGTCTTTTTCTTCTCCAATTAATCTACAACTTCCTCTTCATGCAGTGAGGCACCAAAATGAAAATCAATCTTTAGAGTAAAATATAGCTTTTAGATAACTTAAGTTATGTTTGAAAAACCCAAACTTGTAATTTTCAATTGGGAATTTTACACTTTTAAGTCATATAATTATGTCAAAAATATAAATTTGTTTTACAACATGTGATTTTTTAACTTAAGAAAATCAAACTTGTCAAAATGGAAAATGTAATTTAAAAATTTGATTTTTACAACTTTCAACCTATAAAAAAGGAATACAAAAATTACACATGGCTATTTCTAAAAAAGAGTTTTCAAAATGATAGCTATAATTTACAAGTTCTAACTTTAAAATATTTTTAAAACAATGAAAATATAGTATACAAGAATTTTTTTGATAGAAAGAATTAATCTACAATCACAATATTTGATGACTCATTATCCTTCTTGGCCTATATTTTCTCAATATACTCATCAAAACTCTTGAAGATATCCAAGATTTTATCTTCATCAAGACCAAAAGAGTAGAGGTGGCTTATCATGCATTATGATATTGTATCATAGAGTTCCCTTTTGAAGGATTTGTATTCTTGAGTCTCTTTTCCCATTTAATTGAATGTGTTATGGTACTTGATGAAATGGTGGATAGAGCTCAAGTTAAAATTTGTATCTCTTGTTGATTCTCCTTCGACCACTTATTTGAGTTTATTCTAAAAATTTTGCACTAAAAGGACCTAGTTTAGCTAATCTATTACTTGACATGACAATTTATTTAGCAAATCCTCAATGTCATATACCATATCAATGGCCTTGTCATGTACAAATTTAGATTTATTGGCACTATCTATAAGTATCTTTACTATAAATTGAGCTATTATGTGTAGCTATTCTTTCTCTGCATCATTTTTTAGTATCTTTTTTGTAAGGAGGATATCAAAATCAATTGAGTCCATAGCTATCAATTTTGGATAGAAAAGATTCAATCTTTCTACCTCTTCTTGATACTTATTTATTTTCTCTCTCAAGGTGACCCTTCTTTCCTTCAAAGTTGTATAATGGTCCGTTACTAATTCAATAAATATATTTCCCTTTGAGATGATCTCTTCTTTCGAATCCTTTGTGTCCCTTCCCATGATACCAATTTCTATCATTGCATCAAGTGTTGCTTGATGTATGATTTGAGTAATAGGTTATGCTAGTTGAATAGTGGGATCAATGAATTTCTTTAGTGTTGTCGTTAGTTGCTTAAATTTGTTCTTCAGCTCATCTTTATTGACCTTGTCACTATCTATTTTATTAAAAAGAGAGTTAATTTTGGATTAAATGTCATGTTTCAATCCCTCTCTTGTAGGATGTCCAAGGTGAAATTTTAATACCTGGTAATCCCCCACCACTAGATTTTATTTGTATTTGTCTAGTTGGGGGATTATAATCTATACATACTTTTCCCCTGCTAAATCATATAATATCTTTGAAATGGTTTGGGGAGTTGTTTTAGATTTTATGTGTGCAGATGTGAGGCTAAAATATAATGTGTTTAGGAACACCATCTTCTTGCATTTCTTCCCCACTATTTGTGATTAAAAAACTAGGAGTAACATCTTGTTGTGCTGACAATATCACTTGAGAATATATAGCTAAAGATGCTACACTAATGGGCATGGTGATAAGTGTTATATTCTTCACTAATATTACTATTAAGTTCTTAGTATGTGTCTTTTCAACATCTTACCCATCTATGGGTTGGGTGTCCACATTTATATCAGTGACTTGCTCCATCTCTATCTCCTCTATAAGGGTTGGGGATACTATAAAGGTAGAAGAGGTGGGGGTAATAGAAATAGATGTGTCTACTATGGGTGTGGGATATGGAAATGATACCAATGGAGAAGTAGACATATGGAGTTGAAATTGAGGAAATTTTGGCCATTTTGGCCCACATGCCAAGATGGAATGAGTGGTCTAAAGATCACGTGTAGCTTGCAAAGGCTTTGAAACACTTTAAGTAAAATTAAAGTGTAATTTATCAAATTTTGAGGAATCAAGTTCTCATGGTGATCAATGTAGTTAAGATCATGGAATGAGTTTGATCAGGCATCAGAGACTCATCAGAGCTTTAAAAGATCAAGCAATAATTCAAGCACAATATTTGAAGAGCCAGACCATCATCGTATGTCATAAAGAAATACACTAGTCAACTCAATTATGAATTTTATAAGTATGCTTAAGAGTCCTCTCAAACCAAAAGTATCACATGGACATGAAGTTATTCACACCTAAATCATGCTCTACAAATCTCATATATTGATGTCTTTTCTATCTCAAGATATAAATCTTAAAATTTAGACTTGTAGAGTGAAATATGTGCAGAGACGTCAAGTTAATGTTGCATCAAATAGCCATTTGAATTTAAATGATGTAAAGATGAATGCACAACTAAAAAATGGCAAGCTCATAGGATTTCAAGTCAAGATCCAATGGTAATTGGGTGATAAATGATGTCAGTGGGTCCCAAGATCTAATAGAGCACATTTGATCATACATTAAAGTTTAACAATGAACATCAAGTCAAAAGGTTAGCATAATCACAAAATTGACAAGTGAAAATATCTAAGGTGGCATTAAAAAGATATAATAGTACATATTGACTGATAAAGATAGTGGTCCCAAGGTAATCGATGGTGTGCAATCCATCATATAAAGTATATCTAACAAAGAATGATGGGTCAAAAGGTCAGTAGATCTTAAGAATTAATGTGTAGGTGACAAGTGTCATAACCACATTAAAGTGGTAAAATATCTATGGCTCATGTTCATCTATACAAAGGGACATCTATGAGGTGCATGAGGTTAAGGAGTCAAAGGACTAACAATAGGATCTTTCAAAATGAATAAGGAGCTTATGATTGTCACAACATGAGAAGCTCATATAAAGATTGATGATAAATATAAAAAGTAAAAAGCTAAGGGACTTAAATGAAGAATGAATTTGACTTAGGTCAAGATAGAGAAAATATTTTAAGAGGATTCCATGAAGTAAGACATGTTGATAAATTATTTTCCCACATTGAGTAGGTAGAATACATAAATTCAAGATCAAACATGACCTGGAGAACTAGGAGTAGACCTTATAAAGCTATCTAACACCATTAAATCCCTAAAAAGCTTTTCAAGAGATTCTAGATGTAGGTTTTATGTCTCATTCATATTCAAGATACCCTACCCTACATATATTAATTTTCAATCATGACTATATGAAAACTAATGGGGTGATTGGTTTTCATCTATAATAAATATGTATTCAGGAAATATAAGAAATGGAAAAATCATGACTATGTAAGGAATGTCAAAAGGAACCTCAATTATCAAGCTCAAGTAACTCTAATAATCTGAACTATGCACAATTTAAAGACTATACATCGTATATGGGTGCTCTTTCAGAATTTGAATTAGATGGTTTGCAGGTAGGCAGGAAACTGGTTGGGGAGAATTTGGCAGGAGGTATAGACCTTGGAGAAACTAAAGGGGGTGTTGAAAAGAATGTTGGGTCAAAATCTTTGGCTGATGTGGATAATGGAAATTCTTTGTGTGTATATGATCCTTTTTGTGGGGTCCGTGGTCCCCCATTGGATCTTGTGGTGGGGCAGGATCTCGAAATGGAGAAAGAGAATGATGATTTTAATAAGGAAAAACCCTTAGAATGGATGAAAGTAGGGTTCTCAGAAAGAAGAACTTGGTCATCTCTGTTTGGTAAGAAACCTACTAGAAAATCTCTTTTCTCATCGGTGACTGCTAAGTCTTGTTGGGAGAAAGGTGAGTTTCAAATTTTTATTCTAGATCCTTTAGTTGATTTTTCTGTGTCTTCCATGGATCTCACCCTAGTGGGGAAATTTTTAGGAGCAAGACCAGATCTAGAATCTCTTAGAAAAATGGTTAAAAGGAACTGGGTTATTCGAGGAGAGGTAGATATTACACCAATGTCAAATGGTTTCTTCTCATTTATCTTCAACTATAAGGAAGACATGAATATGGTTATTAGTGGAGGACCATGGTCTTTTGGTAAATGCTCTCTCACTATTAAAAAATGGGAGCCTAACATGGATCTCTCAGCTTCTTTTTTCTTAATCACTCCCATTTGGGCTAGACTTCTTAGTCTCCCTTTAGAATTTTGGCATGAGGACATTTTTAAAGGAATTGCCAGTTCTTTTGGTGAACTTGTGGCATTGGATAATGCTACGGCTTCTAGAACCAAAATCCAAAGTGCTAGACTTTATGTTAAAGTGGCAGATCTGAATCATCTCCCAAAAAAGGTGGAATTAATATCCAAGCTTGATAAAAAAAACTCAAGAAATTTTTTTTGAAGATTTGCCCAACTCTTGCTATGCTTGTAAGAAACAGGGGCATCTAGTTAAAAATTGTCCCTCCAAAAGTAAAAATCATCCCAGTAGTGTTTTGGATGGGAAAAGGATCAAGGTCTAGCAAAAAAAAGTATGGAAACCCAAAGAAGACCATCACCAAGAACAAAAGAATAATGAAGATTCTAAAGTTCCACATGCTGAGGCAGATAAAGAGCTTTCTTTTAAAGATTTTAATGCTCTACAGGCTGAGGTGGATAAAGAGCTTTCTTTTGAGAAAGTAAATTCTTAGAAAGAAGGACATGGTTTGCAATCAGAGACCATAATACCTAAATAAATAATAGAGGATCTGTCATATCTATCAAAATAAATCATTTTCTATCAAAGGATAGAAGGTTGATGGAGAGATGTAGATGACAAAATTGTGCTAGAGGGTGAAATCTTGGCTGAAGCTAGAAATAAATCAAAGGAGGGAGATCTTTTTTCTCAGTCCAAGGAGATACAGGTGTTATCTCAGGCTGATAATGACTTTCCTTTGGATGAGCTTCCTCCCCTAGAAGTTGTGAAAGATAATGGAGAAAACTCAAAGCAAAAACTAAACCAAAGAAAAGGGCTAAAAAAAAGATCAATACTAAGGGGGTAGAAACTAGAAGCAGCAAAATAGATCAGCAAACTAAAGCAAAAATTCTTGCTTCTACTCCAAATAAATCTGAAAAAATAGCTGAACAGCATTCTAAGGTGAAACTGGATGTTAGTTCTCTAGACAAACTTGGAAGAAGATCCACTAAGAAAACCAGAGAGATAGAAAGTATGTAGAATATTTTTGATGGTAGGTAGGCAACTATTCTAGATTTTACCCCTAAAAAATAGATATGAAAATCATTACTTGGAATATTAGGGGGCTAAATAGTATTCATAAAGTAGATATTGTTAGGAATTTTGTTAGAGAACAAAACCCTAATTTTCTCTTGCTAAAAGAAACAAAGATGAATAAAGAGAAAGTAGAACAGATTAAAGATTTTAAAAATTATTCTATAAATGCCAATAGTTCAGAAGGTGCATCAGGGGGAACTCTGATGTTATGGAAGAAGAATTATTATTTTGGAACTATAATGATTGCTAGTAAATATCTTATGATAGCCAAAATTACTAGTGTTGACCAGAAGGAGGGTTGGTATATTGTAAATATTTATGCTCCCAACATTAAGAACCTAAGGAAAAAGGTCTGGGAGTCTGTTTCCAATTTTAAAATTAAGGATTATTCTAGATGATGGATTATAATGGGAGACTTCAATGTGCCTCTCTATGATCATGAGAAAATGGGAGGTAATGCTACCCAGCTAGAAGGAAGATTGGATTTACTGGAGTTTATAAATAGAGAAGGTTTAATGGATATGGACCTCCATGGAATTCAGTTTACTTGGAGTAACAAGAGAGTTGGTAATGAATGTATTCAGGCTAGGCTTGATCGTGCTCTTATTTCTCCTTATTGGACTAAAGAATTCATCTATAAATTGGAAGCCTGCCAAAAAATTGGATCGGATCATTTTCCCCTCATTTTCACTGCTACTAAAATTAATCTTAAGAAGAATTTTCCTTTTAGATTTGAGAATATGTGGATGCAACACCCATAGTTTTAAATTAAATTGGAAGAATGGTGGAGTATTGATAGTGAAGGCACAACCCTCTTTAGAGTTGCTTCTAAGCTCAAAAATGTTAACAGGGAAGTTAAAATATGGAATAAGAACAGCTTTGGGAATATCTTTGAGAACAAAAATGCTATTAAGGAGGATATTCTAAAAATATAGGTAAAAATTCAGAAGGAAGGATATACTCTTGACCTCCTCATTGAAGAAAATGAAAAGTTGGCTCAATTTCATGACATCATCACTAAAGAAGAAATCTATTGGAGACAAAGATCAAGGTTGTTATGGTTGAGTGAAGGAGATAAAAACACAAAATTTCTCCATCTATCCACTCTTAAGCATAGAGCCAAAATTCACATATCACACCTTAAAAAGGGAGATTTGAAGATTACAGAGGAAAAGGCCATCATGGATGAAATAGAGACTTTTTTCTCTTCTCTAATGAAGGTTGATCCTAACATCAATTTGGATAGTCAGGCTGAAATCCTTAGAGTGATTCCACCTCTGGTTTCGAAGGAACAAAATAAAATGTTAAGCTCAATTCCTAAGGATGATGAAATTTTCAAAGCTGTATGTTCTCTGGGAGGAGATAAAGCTCCTGGTCCTGATTGTTTCCCCATGTTTTTCTTCCAAAAACTTTGGAAATTTGTTGGTAAAGATGTATGTGATACTATGAAGGAAATCTATGGAGCTAAATAGATGCTTAAGGAAGTCAACTCCACCTTTCTGTGCCTGATTCCTAAGAAAATTGGTGTTGATTCTCCTCATCAGTTTAGACTGATCAGCCTTTGTAATTCTTTCTATAAAATTATTTCCAAATTTCTTACTTCCAAACTTATTCAAGTGATTCCTTTGATTATTTCCGATCAACAAAATGGCTTCATCCTAGGTAGACAAATCCTTAACTCTATCATCTCTGCTCATGAGAATATTCATTCCTTGTCTTGTTCTAACAACCAGGGGTTCATTATGAAAGTTGACATAGCTAAGGCCTATGACAGAGTTGATTGATCATTCCTCTCAAACAGTCTATTAGCTTTTGGCTTTGACCAAAAGGTTGTTGGTCTTATTCATCAATTGATTTCTAACTCCTCTATTGCTGTTCTGGTTAATGGAAGTTCATCTCATTTCTTTTATCCCTCTCGGGGATTGAGACAAGGTGATCCTTGATCCCCCATACTTTCTGTTATTATGGCTAATTGTTTGGGGAGATATATTGGAGACTTGGTCCATAGAGGTTTCTTTAAGGGATTACAACCTTCTTCCCATCCTCTAATATGTTCTCATGGACAATTTTTTGATGATACCATATTTATGGGTAAGGCTACAGTCAAGGAAGCCAAAAATTTGAAGGAAGTTATTAACTTATATTCTTCTGCCTCTAGTCAATTGGTTAACTGGAATAAAAGCATTGTGTTCTTTATCAACACCCCTATCCAGAGGCAAAATAAAATTGCAAAATCCTTGGATGTTCTATAGGATCTCTCCCCTCTTCTTACTTGGGTCTTCCTCTTGGCCTGAAGGTCCCTGATGCCTTTTGGGAAGATCTTATTAAGAAATTTAGTAAGAAACTTGCGGGATGGAAAGGAAATATTTTAAGCCAGGCAGGTAAGTTAACTCTTCTCAAATCTTGTCTTCAAAGCATACCTACTTATGCTTTAAGTCTCTTTAAAATTCCTATTAAATTTGTTGAATCTATTGAAAAAATTCAAATAAATTTTCTATGGATTGGTACTGAGGAAAAAAGGAGAATGCCTTTGATTGCTTGGGATCATGTTTGCAAACCTTTTAGTGAAGGGGGATTGGGGATCAGGAAAATTAGAAGTATGAACAAAGTTCTTTTAGCCAAACTTGGATGGAGAGTTTACCATGACAACAAAGAGTGGAGTACCATATGGAAACGTAAGTACCTCTTTAATGCTAAATCCCTTCCTAATTTCTTCTCTTCTCCTGATGTTATTCATCCCTCTTCCATATGGGGGGGTTGTTTAGGGGACCAAGAAAATCTTAGGAAAAGGATGTTCTTGGAAAATTGGTAATGGGCTTAAGGTGAAATTTTGGGATGATGTCTGGTTAAAGGATCATCCCTTGATTGGAGATATTAATGATAAGGATTTAGTTGACCAATGCAAGCAGAGATATGGCATATTAGTTAGTCATTATTAGCAGAATGATTCTTGGGTGAATTTAACTAATGTTGATCAAGGCTTCAGTAACATCCAATTATCTCTCAATGTTGTCTCTCTTTATCCTTATCTTGAGGATAAGATTATTTGGCATGCTAACCCTAGTGGCCAATTTAAAGTCTCTATAATCTTTTCTTCAAAGGAAAAGGGTAATCAACCTTTTTGGTCTCATGCCTGGATTAAGGTGCTCACCCCCAAAATTAATATTTTCTTTTGGACTTTGCTTCAAAATAAAATTCTAAACCTTGACAACTTGCAAAAAAGAGGTATAAATGTGGTTAATAGATGTATTTTATGAAAAAATGGATTTGAAGATAGAGACCATATGTTTTTGAATTGCTCTTACACCTAGCAAGTTTGGACTGAGATTCTTAATTTTTGGGGTATAACATGGATCCATCAAAATAATGTGATTCTCTCTTTTAAAAGCTAGTGCTGCCCCTCTAAGGATCTTGATGCTCATTTTCTATGGAAACTCACTCTCCCTCATCTCTGGTGGGGTATCTAGAAAGAAAGAAACAATAGAATATTTAGGAGTAAAGAACTTCCAGGATGGGTGCTTGGTCAGAATATCATTAGAACCATCAAGGAGAACTTTAAATCCCAAAGGGATTTTGATCAAACCTTCCAATTTGATAACCCTTTACGATTTGAAGGGTCTAATTTGAAAAATGATAATCCAAGATCGATCATAAAATGGTTTGTTCCTCCTAATGGATGGATCAAAGGAAACTTTGATGGAGTAGCTAAGGGAAATCTGGGAAGAGCAAGATATGGAGGGGTATTGAGAGATCATGTGGGAAATGTAATTGATGTTATTGCTATCCCAATTGGTAATTCAAATAGCCATATTGATGAAGCTACTACAGCCCTCTACACTATTAAATTAGTTGTTGATTTGGGGTATTCCAAATTATGGTTGGAAGGTGATTCTTTGAATATTATTAACATCCTCAATAATAAAAATTCAATATCATGGTCTATTAAGGCTACGGTTATGGAAATCAAAGCCTTAATTCAAAATTTTGAAAAAGTGGCCATATCCCATACATATTAAGAGGCCAATGGGGTCATTGATTGGATAGCTAATCATGTTGTTCAAACGGGGCATAAGGTGAGGTGGCTTGATGAATTAAATAAGCACGCTGATCTTAAAGTACTTATTAATTATGATGCCCTTCATTCTAAAGTGGGAAAGATTTGCTTGGATTAGCAATTTAATGATTTGGTGGAGTGGCCTTATGGTTTTTAGATTACTTTCCCTGAGGAGGTACATTCTAGAGAATGTCATGTGGTTACTGCATGTATCATCAAATAGGCAAACTCCATTTCAAGGCACAAATAATTGGTTCCATTTCAACCTTTCTACCTTCTATGTTTGGGTGCTTCTGGGCAATATGAGGGGTGAACCACGGAAGCAAGAGCCAAAAAAATGTGATGAATGGAAGGCTAGATAAGACGTTTGGAAGATTCTATAGAAAGGGAAGGTGGTCAGTTATCTGGAGTGTTTGCATGGCTTTAAACCCCATGTCACTACCGCCTTCTATAAAAAATGGGTTGATGATAGAGTTACTCTCCATAGAGTCACTGTGAAGCTTACTAAGGAATTTATTGCTGAGGTCATGGGGCTTCCCATGGGTGGTATTAAGTTCTCTAAATAGACCAGTATCTCCAATGCGGCCTATAAAAAATTTTCAAAGATGGATGCAGAGGAGAAGCAATTGGAAAAGAATGGAGACTTCTTTGACATGGATCAAATAAAAGGAATTTGGCGAGATGTGCTATGTTGTATCCATGAGTAATTTATCCTTGATGGTAGGAATAAAAGAGTTCACAAATTTCATTTTGTTTTTCTCAACCACTTCAGGCACAAGGATAGAATTTCTTTCCCTTTCTATTTGCATTTTTCATTGCTTCAAAGCTTGTATGCCCATAGGAAGAAGGAGTCTCACCCCATTTTACATGAAGGTCTAATACTTCTCATAGAGGGTTTTTTTTTAAATAAATCCATAGCTTTGACTCCTTATTCTGATAAACATAAGGGTTCTCAGTCCAAAAAGTGTAAGAAGGATGAGAATGTTAAAGGGATAGAAAACAAAAAACCAGAACCCTCTAGTTCTCAAAGACATATTGTAGAAGAGGATTTTGAGTCGAAGAGTACTAAAAGTTCTAAGAAGGATGTCATGAAGAAAGAGGAAGGGACGGATGTTGGGGAGTTCAGCTCCAATTTGGAAGGTTATCTGAAAACTAAAGGAAAATTTGAGAAAGGGAATGAAGGGGATACAACTGAGGGAAACTCAGAATAGAGTAATTCTGACAATGAAGGTAATCAGACTGTGTCCGAGGGAGGTGTCAAAGACAAAGATATTTTAATTGATGATTTATTCTCTATGAGAAAGGAGGATCATATGGTTTTGGTTTCTACTCCTGCAATGGAGATTGGGGGCCAAAAAAAGGAAGACCCTGTTGAGACTAAAGAGGAGGAACAGATGGATAGGGAGGAACACATTGAAAAGGTTGATTCCCCTCCACATGAGATTATAGAAGACACTTTTAAATCTCCACAGAGGGAAACCAATCTTTCCTTCTTGCATTCTACCAAGTTCAAAGCCGACTCTATTCTCCAAGTTGATTCTTGGATCTATAATGAAATAATGGGGCTGAAGAAGAAAGTGGAAACAATGCAACACAATCAGGATGTTGATCAGACCATAATCAACCATTTAGAGGGGCAAATGAGAGATATCCCAAAAAAACTTAAAGATTATGAGCATAATCTTAGAATGCTTATCAAGGAAAGTATAACAAAGATGGAGCTGGTAACATCAAGCATCTGTGCTACTGTAGCTAACCTTGGTAAAAGAGCAAATGAAGAAATAATATCTTTGGAGTGTCCAAGTAAGAGGACAAGGCAAATTTTGAGGAAGAAAGCCTTGCAATCTATTGCTACTTTGACTACTAATTCCATTTAGGATACTGCTACGATTGGGAGGGAGGTTGTCAAGATGATCATGGAATTGCAATAGAAGCCTAGGGTCTTCTTTGTTGGTTTTGTTCCTGTTCAAGTCCTTTTTGTTGGTTGTTGTAACTGGTTCTAGTTTTTGATCCTTTTTATTGGTTCTTGTTCTTAAACTTTATTTGAGGTTCTAGGTCCTTGTAAAACCTTTAGTGGACTATGTTTGTGGTTTCAGGTCCCTGTAAAACTT
Organism: Torreya grandis; assembly: GCA_037957365.1. Lineage (NCBI taxonomy): Eukaryota > Viridiplantae > Streptophyta > Pinopsida > Cupressales > Taxaceae > Torreya > Torreya grandis. Next base: position 349,231 of record JARHVA010000428.1, read on the forward strand.
GATTTTGATGATGATCTTCAGTAGGTTTTAGGATTGCCTATCATGGTGGATGTTAATGTTTTATCTTTTTTGTTCTTGTTAAAGGGTTTTAGGGTCCCTTCAAAACTTGCTTTTATCGTAATCTAAAAATCTAATAATGTGAAGAAAATCAAGCATGATTGTGGATGATAGTGAAGGGAATTGATGCAAAGGATCTTGAGAAGGATTCATGCAGTGGTGGGGGATTACTGCCTATAACTGATCTTGATCTTTACATTTTCCATTATGATAAAAAAATATACAATGACATTAATGCAGGGGAAAATTTAATAAGGATTAAGGTGGTGGTTATTCTGAGTGGAATTGGGTTCATTAGTGACCCATTCATCACCAATTTATCTTTCTTACCTTCTTTCTTCTTATAAATACTATCTTTGAACTCTTGATTTAGATCCCTCGATTGGGTATAACAAACCTCTACTAAAATAACTTTGTACACTCTTTGAAATAATATAAGAAAATTTTATATTCTAGTTTAATGTTAAGTGTACTTTATTAAATTTTGATTTATAGAATGTATGTTGATTATTCATCATTTCTAGGTCCTTCATGTACTTTGCTTTAAGACTGCTAGTTTCTTATAGGTTGTCTGAAGTGTTAGCTATTGAGGTTTTTCTTGAACTGTAATAAGTCCATCGTGTCTTACATAGACCTCTATTTTTGTCCTTCAAGTATCATGTCTCTTTTCAATCTTCATAAAAAATACTCATGTTTTTAACCCTATCATAGAATTTGATCAATCCTTATCCCCATTGGATTCACTAGTAGTCATGAAAGTGTCCAAGTTAAGAGTGGATCATTGGACATTTGGTGCATTGCCATAGTTAATGTATGTTTTCATTCATGTATTTTTTCCCATTTTCATCCTAATAGATTAAGTTCCAAGAAGAGAGATTAAAATTATCATATCTAAGGAGCTATCTTCATTAAAAATCCAAGAGGTCTGACCTAAAATTAGGTAACCCATAGCCTAGGGTCATTCCCACATTGGACTAGGTTTGAAAGTAGGACTTGAACACTTCTACTTTCAATTAGGGTGTAGCCTATAACCTCCAATAGTTTTTAGCACACCTGATGGGACCCATTCTCTTTGGCATGGCTAAGTTTTGGAGATGAGGATAGGTATTTATAGAAGAAGACATCCACAATCATCAAAATCTAAATATTCTCCTAGTTGTAAAGTTTATAACATCATTTAGACAACACCTCTCATGCCAAAGCTTACTAGAAGGTCATCTAGTAAAGGTATTGCCTTTGAATTCATTAAGCTACCTTCTAATTAATATAAAAGATCAATTTTCAAAAGGACAAGTCCTTATCCCTAAAATAAATATTCATCTCCTGGTCATCCTACTTTTTTAAGTAGTGTAATCCCCACTATGTAAATGGCAAGGCCCAAAATATAATATTTTATACCCTTCAATGGTATAATACCTCTTAACCTTCAATAACATGATGATATCCCTACTACCTCTTTGAAGTGTATACCATAATTTACAAGAGAAAACTCTACCACCCTTATAGATCACATAGCTGACATTGTAAACCTTTGTTCAGTATATAACATTATGCAAGGTAATATATCCATGAGACTACTAGCCAGATCCTTAAAATTAAAATCCCTATAATGGTATATGGGTCTAGCTCCTACCTCAATTAATACATGGGATGAGTCTAGTGAGTGCCTATGTAAACATTTTGTGGATAGAAGTGACTATGTGTCACTTTTTCAACAACTTACCTCAATCAAGAGTGGACCCAAAGAATATATGGTTTATTACAACTATAGATTCCAAAATACATGGGATAAGGTCCCTATCATCATTAAACCCACACCCAATTATGCTTTTCTTAACTATTTGAGAGCATTGAATTTAGACATTGTAGTCATGATATAATCTATGGTTGGGACAACTCTCCCTGAGGCTTATGAGATATCTATAAGGGAATAAAACTATTTGATAAAAGTAAGGAAACTCATGCCAAGACCTCTCATGCCACTTTTTCTTGAGCTTTAGCCAAACCCACCTACCATTTCTCCATTGCCCACTCTAAATAGTTAAATCCAACCTAATGATAGTCAAGTGGACAGATTTGTAAGGATTGAGATCTTGTTGAAGGCACAAAAAAATAAGCTAGTGGTTATAGAGAGACAACAAAAAACTCCATATAGGCCATATCAAGGTCCCTTCTAATCCCAATACCTTTCTAATTCCTACAATAGTCCCCTTATCCATCAGATAAACAAGCCCAAGGCCAAATAACTCAAGGTAGATCTTATAATAGTTACAACCCCATAGATGCAAGTAGTTCAAGAGCCTTGGTACCAACATAAAATAACCCTACGCAAGAGGGTCAATGGAAATAAGGAAGGTAGTTCAATGAGATGTTAATGGCTAAAAGTGGAGAAATGTATCAAGATCTTAGTTGGTAGCATGCCCCTTCATTTGAAGGCCATGACACAATGCCTCCTCTTGCATAAGGCCCTATAATGAATCAGGATCATATGCCTACCTTAACACCATTATAATCTTAGATTCAATATTAAGGGAACATGGGTAAGGCACTAGTTGACACCATATACATAAATTTTCAAGAAGGGAGTATATATTTTAGAATGTAGCAGTAAACATGGGATAAACTATACCAAGGGCAGATGAACTAGTTGTAGCCCATATAAGGTTTAAGAGGAGGATGTTAGATGACAATTTGGGGTAGCTTGAGGCTTATTAAACATCTCCATAAGATAGTTAGTATCCTATCCCTTTAAATTTAACTGCTAAAGTTCTTAAAACTGAAAAAATACCTCAACATCATGGACAACAACATAAGTCTCCTTTTATTCCTAGTGTCACTCAAATGCCAAGTGATAATTCTAGTTCAAAGGTACAGTTCAAAAGTGTTAGTATTTCTTTCAATATTATGGATCATATGCAAAAGGCTAATGTCAATATATCTATGTATGATCTATATATTCTAGGATAGAAATAGATCCTTCATCAAGAGCTCTCCAAACATTCTCATGTAAACAAGTCAGCTAATAAGGTTAATAATGTTTTTACAAATAGTATGCATCCTAGTCAAATTAAATTTCCTAGTAAAACTCCTAGTTAGGATTAGGTTCATAATGTTGTTCATCTCCCTAAGGTTATTAAAACCCCTCCATTCTATTTGGCAGTCATCTTAGGGGACTTCTTGGTGCACAATTATATGATAGATTCAAGATATTTAACCTCTATTATGTCTAAAGCCATAGCAGATAAGCTTGAGCTTAAGTATGTACCTAATGAAAAAGGTGTTCTCTAGTTATATTTTTCCCCCACTAAAACAATAGGTATATTGAAAGATATTAATATCACATTGGCAGCTTTCCCAAATTATGTCATAACTTAGGATGTAATGGTTGTAGACCTACGCCCATATTTTTCCATATGCCTAGTTAGGGACTTTATTACAAAAATTGGGGGCCATTTGTCTTGTGACTGGTCATACATGGTTTTTAGGACTAGATATGGGACTAGGGTCACTATTAAGTTAGAACCTATTTCTAGGTTCCATCTAGAGCCCTATATGCCTAACCTTGTAAATGTCAACTATACCATATTAGATGAGGATGAAAATTATAGTGAGTAAGATACTCATAACTATATTGAATTCATTTAAGACCTATACTTGGATGAATGGGAAATTGATAATCATGAATTTGATTCTTACACTAATATTGAAGAAGTAGGCTTAAGGGTGTATTGTATGCATGAGGAGGGTGTTGTTATACCTTGCCTAACTAACAACACTCAAGAGGAAGATGGTTTATGCACTTTTTTATTTTATGGTTCAAGGACAAATAATGGTAGTGGAGATAGATCCATACTAGTTTAACCCTTAGATTGTAAGTATGACTCAGTTGTAAGATTTAAAATTAGTTGCACTTTAAACACAAATGAATATGAGACTCTTTTACATAGTTTTTAAGAGGCAACAATAAGAGGTTTCAAAATTATTCAAGCTAAGGGTGATAGTGATCTTGTTGTGTAACAAGTTAGAGGTGTAATTATAGTTAATAAACATCATTTTAAAGTTTAAAAGAATCATATATGGGATCTCATGGAGGACTTCTTAGAATTCAACATACAATCCATACAAAGAGAGGAAAATCAACATGCAGATAGGCTGGCATCTATTAGAGCTTAGTATGAGGTTCTATAAGAAGTTGAAGGTAACTAGAGTCAATATAAGATCAAGGTCATATATAGGCCAATTGTACCTAACAATGAGGTGAGTTGGCAAATGTTTGATAATGATGAGCAAATCATATGTTTTCTAATGTAGGAGGCAAAATTATGCCATAAGAATTTAAAAAATCCAACATTAGTATGATGATCAAATAATGAAACTGAGATATAAAAAGATACCTAAGGGGCTTGTGACATTAAAAATAATATTCAATGAATATGACCAATTAAGAAGAGGCAAGGCATGTATCTCAACCAAGTAGGAAAAGATAGAGATATTCAAAGATAAATTATTAAAGTTGGAAAAGATTAACACAATAGAAGAGACATTTATATTTATTGCTTTATGCCAAGATTTATCTAATGTATTTTCATGGTAATATAAGTATTTGAAAGGTTTTGATCCCAAACTTGTACAACATGCCATTGAACTAGATAATAATGCAAAACTAGTCAGGTAGAAACAAAGGCCTATCAACCCAAAAGTGGAGGAATTGATGAGAAGGGAGATATTCAAGTTGATTGAATCAAAGATAATATTCCCCATTAAGCATTCCTCATGGGTAGAAAACCTTGTGTCAGTGAGGAATAATAATGGGGAAATACATTTATGTGTTTACTATAGGGACCTCAATAAAGTATCCCTAAAAGACCATTACCCACTACCCTTGATGGATCAGATTCTTGAAAAGGAGGTAGGTTCTCAAAGATTCTCATTTATTTATGGATACTCTGGTTATAATCAGATTATGGTCAAGGAAGAAGATAGGCATAATAATTATTTCACTATAAAGTGGGGCACTTATGCATATATGAAAATGCCCTTTAGACTATCCAATGCTAGCGAAAATTTCTAGAGGGAAATGGATGTTGCTTTTTAAGGTTTGATCAATGACATGGTGCTCATCTACCTAGATGGTATCATTATTTTCTCAATGGACCCAACTCATCACATTTCTCATGTGAATTTAGTATTTCAAAGATGCAAAGAATTTGGTGTGTCATTGAATCCTAAAAAATGTATATTTATTGTTCATAAGGGTAGGTTGTTATGCCATATAGTGTTCAAGGATGGTCTTTCTATAGATCCTAAAAATTTTGATTCCATCTTATCCTTACCCTTTCCCAAACACAAGAAGGGTATGCAAAGTTTATTAAGAAAGATTAATTTTATAAAAATGTTTATCTCAAGATTGTAGAGCTGGTCAATCCTATTACTTACATGTTAATCAAATGTAAGGATTTTACTTAGATAAAATAAGGTAAGAGGAGTTTTGGTGAAATCAAGGAGGCCATCTCTCATGCCCATACACTTCTTAATCCTAATTTTAATAAGGAATTCTACTTGTATGCCTTCTTTACATTGGATGCAATCTCTACCATGTTGATGTAGTAGAATGACCAAGGTTGGGAACAACCTATTACTTTTTTTAGTTAGGACTTAGAGGGGTATGAGGATATGTATATATTTGTGGATAAATATGTGATTATAGTAGTGAGAGGTTTGAATAAATTTAGGCATATGGTATCTAATAATAAGATCATACTCATGGTGGTAAACACAATTATTAAAGAGTTTGTACTCAATAGAGACCTCAATGAGAAAAGAGATGGATGGTTGAAAAAATGCATGGAGTATGAAATTGAGGTTAGAGTCTAAAAAAAATTGTAAGGGGTAGATATTTATGAGAACACATTACAACATAGTTAAAACAAGGTAAAGATCAAGTGTTGGTATTCCCTGATAGCCAATAGGTAGCTGTAAACAACACAACTTTTATTTAGACACATGATATACTCAAATTAATTGAGTTAGGATAATGTATTATGGGACTAGATAGAACCAATATAAGACACTTCAAGTTTTGAACTATACCTTATGTCTTGATAGATGGAGTACTTTTCAAAAGAGACATAAGAGGAATGATTTTGAGGTGTATAGAATCATGCCAAATAGACAAGTTGCTTTAGCAATTCCATGATGGTCCAAATGGTGGGAAATTTGCTACCAAGATTATAAACTCTAAGATAATTAGAGATGGGAAATTTTGTCCCACAATGATTATTGATGAATACTCTTAGGTAAGGAAATGCCTAAAATTTGTAATGTTTATTGGCAAGCAAAAATTAACCATCCTTCCCTTGCAACCCATACAAGTAGAACAATCTTTCATGTAATGGGGATTATATTTCATTGGGATGATACACCCCCTTCAATTAAAGGACATAAATGGATTATTATGGCTATAGACTACTTTACAAGGTGGGTTGAAGTAAATTCCCTCAAGGAAGTTAATGAAGATTATGTTTTGGACTTTTATGATAACCTTATGACTAGATTTAGTATGCCTTCTACAATAATTTATAAAAATACATTGGCCTTCATCAATAACAAGGTATGTGAGTGGAATATTTCACATTGAATTTATCTCAAGGAATCCTCTAACTATTACCCATAGGGCAATGGACTAAATGAGTCCAAAAATAAGAACTTGTTGAGAATTATCAAGAGAACTATTCCACTTGGTCAGAAGGAGTGGCATACTAGACTAAGGAATACCCTATGGTTAGATAGAGTGACACATAAAAAATATAGTAGAAACTCCCCATACCTTCTTTCCTATGGGAAATAAGCCAGACTTCCTATATCTCTTGAACTTCTTGCATTAGAGCTCATACATCAACTTGAGCTCTTAGAAGATGATGTTATGTAGATAAGGATGAGTGAGATAAGATAGTTGGAGGAGATAAGGGATGCTACTATGAAAATTATGTGGTCTAATAAACACCAAGTGAAGAAGTTATTTGATAAGATAAATTCCTCAAGGACATTATAATAAGGTGATATAGTCCTAAAATGGGATGAGGAAAGCACTCCAAGTTTGATAGTCTTTAGAGTGGGCCTTATGTTATCAGAGGATGTAAGGAGAGAAATGCCTTTGATATTGTTAGGTTGAATGGAGAGATACTTCCCATCCCTATAAATGGGATGTATCTTAAATTATTTTATTAGTGTTGCCTCATAATCTTTTTACATAGGTAGATAGGTCTATCTTTACCTCCAAGTGCTCTTACACATTACTTTGTTTATTATTTTTCTACTATTTAGGTAGTTTTTTGGTATGTATTATTACTTTTTTTTCATTGTGTGTGTCTAATTATCTCAAAGTGTTTCTAGGAATTAGACAAAATCCTTTTATAAGTAATACTTCAAATATATAGTCATTATGAGCAAGTTTGATTAAATTCTAGGTTCCATGACTAATAGGTTGGTCAAGCCAACTAAGTCACCAAAAATGTTGGCCATTTTGGCCCACATGATAATATTCTACTTGAATTGATGATCTAAACAAGATTTCTAGATAGAATGAGTAGCCCAAATATCACATGTGGCTTACAAATCTTATGAAACATTTTAAGTAAACTTAAAGTGTAATTTGCCAAATTTTGAGGAAGCAAGTTTTCATGGTGATCAATGTAGTCAAGATCATGGAATGAGTTTTCACTAGCTTCGAAGACTCATTAGAGCTTAAAAATATCAAACAATAGTTCAAGCACAAGCTTTGAAGAGCTAAACCATCATCATACGTCATAGATAAATGCACTAGTCAGCGCAATTATGCATTTTATAAGTGTACTAAAGAAGCCTCTCAAGCCCAAAGGATCACATGAACATAAATTTCTTCACACATAAATCATGTTTTGTAAATCTCATATCTTGATGTTTTTTCTATCTCAAGATATAAAGCTTTAAATTCAGACATGTAAAATAAAATGTGCATACGGACATCAAGATAAAGTTATAGTAAATATCCATTTGAATTAAAATGATCCAAATATGAACATGCCATGGGAGATTAAATTATGTGTGGTCGATCAACAATGTCATTGGGTCCCAAGATTTAACAAAATGTATTTAATAATACATCAAATATCAATAGTGAGCATCAAGTCAAAAGGTCAGCATAAGCACAAAACTAACAAGTGAAAAGATCTCAAGTGACCTTGTAGAGATATAACAGTGCACAATGACTAATAGAGATTGTAGACCTAACATGATGAATGGTACATTATCCATCATATAAATTAGATCTAATGATGAGTGATGGGTTAAAAGGTCAATGGATCTTAAGAGCAAATGCATAGGTGACAAGTGTCATAATCAAATTAAACTAATAGAAGATCTATGTCTTGTATTCATTTGTATAAAGATATATCTATAGTGTGCATGAGGTCAAGGAGTTAAAAGACTAATAGAATGATATTTCAAAATGAATAAGGAGCTGACAATTGGCATAACATGAGAAGCTTAGATTAAGATCAATGGTTAATATCAAAATTTGAAAGCTAAGGGGATTTATTGGATAATGAATTTGACTTAGTTCAAACTAGAGAAAATATTTCAAGAGGATAACATAAAGTAAAATACATTAGACAAAGTATTTTACCACCTTGAGCAGGTAGAATACATAAATATAAGATAAAACATGATCTGGATAACCAGGAATAGACCCTACAAATCTATCTAACACCATTAAATCCCTAAAAATCTTTTTTAGAGATTCTAGATGTAGTTTTACATCTCATTTAGATTCAACATACCCTAGCCTATAGATCTTCATTTTTAATCATGACTATATGAAAACCAATGGGGTGATTGGTTTTCATCCATAATAGATCTATATTCAAGATTTAAAAGCAATGGCAGAATGGTGACTATGTAAGAAATATTAGAAATAAAATCAATGAACAAGTTCAAGTAACTATCTAATAACATGAATAACATCAATCATGATTGAGTAAGATAGTGAAGGGAACTAATGAGGAGCTTGAGAAGGCTTCATGTGATAGTGGGGGTTTGCTTCCTACAACTAATCTTGATTTTCACATTCATGACAAAAAGGATACAATGACATTAATGTAGGGGAAGGATTGGGAAACATTTTGGTGTTGGTTCCTTGAGTGGAATTAGGCTTATCAATGGCACCTTCAGCACCAATTTATCTCTCTTACCTTCTTTGTTCCTATAAATACTAGCTTTGAATTACTTACTTTGATCCATTGGCCAAATATAGAAAACCTTTACTAAAATAACTTTATAAGCTCTTTGAAGTAATATAAGAAAATTTCATATTCTAGTTTAATGTTAAGTATACTTTATTAAAGTTTTATTTATAAAATTTATGTTGTGTATTCATCATCTTTAGTTCCATGTACCTTGATTTAAGATTGTTAGTTCTTGTAGGTTGTATAAAGTGTTAGCTAGTGACATTTCTCTTGAAGTGTCATAAGTCCATAGTGTCTAACATAGACCTATCTATTTCTATCCTTCAAGTATTATGTCTCATTTCAAACTTAATAAAAAATACTCATATTTGTAACCCTATAATATAATTTGAACAATCCTTGTCCCCACTAGATTCACTAGTAGTCCTGAAAGTGTCCAAGTTGAGAGTGGATCATTGGACATTTGGTACATCACCACACTCTAAGTAGGTTTTCATTTAGGTAATTTCTCCCATTTTAATCCTTATAGATTAAGTTCCAAGAATAGAGATTCAAATTATCATATCTATGGAGCTAACCTAATTAAAAATCTTAGAGGTCTGACTCAAAATTAGGTAACCCATAGTCTAGGGTCATTCGTATGTTGGAATAGGTTTAAAAGTAAGACTTGAAGACTTCTGCTTTTAGCTAGGGTGCATCTTAGAAACTCCAACATGAACATATGTAAGTGTGAAGTCCAAATCCTTGAAATAATCAATCAAATTTATAGGGACAACCGGGGTTGGTGAAGTGGGAAAGATAAAGGGAGATGATGATGAAACAATAGTTTACCCAGGGGTTGGGATGTTTAATGGGATTGTAGTCAGAATGATTGAATCTATAGCTATGTAATACTATTTAGTGTTTTTAATTAATGGAATGGAAGTAATTATAGATAAGATGAAATGAATTATGAAATGGGGGAGTGAGATTATGGAAGAGGGAAGTGGAATGGAAACCTAAGCGTCCTAAGTGTCTAATTGAGGGGATTGAACTATTGGCAATGGACTTATTGGCATAGGTAAATTGGTGGGAATGGAGGTTAGAATCACTTGAGGTGAAGGAGGAGTGGAGATAGGAGGAGGATGTGTTGGAGATATAAGAATGATAGAGATAGGTGGAGGGAGTATTACAAATATGGGAGTTGAAATTATAACTGAGATGGGAGTTGAAGTTGTTACTTCAACTACAGTTGTATCCTTAGATGAAATGATTATTGGTTGATCTATGGATGCTCTTTATCTATTTTATTGTCCCTTATTAGCCTTTTATTTATTATTTCACTTTTGGGATATTACGGGCCTATCTACCTATTATGAGAGTGATCCATTATTATAACATTCTATTAATGGTGGCACTCCCTTTTCCTTGAGTTTTAGTAGTTTTTCACTAATTCTCACTATTTCTTTGGTTATTTAGATACATTTACTTCTGATCTAGCTAAGTGTTCTATTTATTATGTTGGTGGTTCTATCCATTAGAGAGAAAGATTCAAGAATAGACCACTTTTTTTCTAGAAGAGGTTGATCATAGATCTTATTATCATAATAGGCCTGTCTACTGGGGACTCATTAGCTACTAAGTCCTCAAGGACTGGTGCCATGTTGAAGGCCTTGATCTAATCTAAGGTCATTCTTAAATGGTCCTTTAGCCTCACTTATTCATCATCCAAGTACTCCCAATAGTCCTCATAGTATGGGACATGTGAATATGTTTAAATTCCTAGTATACAAGTGATGTTGCCATGAACATCATAGAATGGTCTTAACTCCAAAGATCTCAAGGTCATTTGTGTCATTTTTTATCTACACACATGGATTTAGTTACGAAAGGGAATGTGTACCTCCCTATGATAATAGGGAAATGAATTCCCACCTTGTATTTTATAGATAATAATTTATGATTTTTAACTAATTTCCTCACAAGATCCATCAAAGCCCATTTATCACTCACATACCTCAAGAAAGTGTAAAGACAACTGTTGAATCCACATACTCTAATATATGAGTATGTGGGGAACTGGTTGAAATAATAACCCCAATTAGTAATCTTTGAAGTGGAAATATTAGATAATATCTTCTTATATAATTCCTTATTGAACATAAATATGATGTAGTAGATGAATGCATCATTCACTCTTCTAAAGTGCTTATTACTAGCCTTAATAGTGAGGTTAGGGTAATAATTGAACACTTTATTTTCTTGGTTAGATACTATGTTGAGTCTTGGGATAGATCTCCCTTTGGACAATATATAAACTAGATAACAAGTCATATAAAATTTTCCTATGTTTTGGACCTCCATCAACTACTTTTGGATGGAGTTACTGATGAGCTATGACTATTGGATGAATTACTTGTTCTGGTGGATAATCCATATATATTGATACATCCAATCTTTGAAGTTCTTCACATCATATCTACCAGTCATCTTATATAACAATATAATTAGATCACCTACTTCATCCTTAAAGTCAATACTTGCCAATGTTTTAGGTAATCTTGTGGATGTAGTGTTAGGGATCCTTAGCCATTATTTATTCATTAATCTCGGATATCCTATGTTATTGTATTGATAAAATTTCCTTGATGACTCTAGAGTTTTATCTAGGTAACTCTCAAATTTGAGTATCAAGAATATAGAGTCTATGGAGTGTACGTCTAGGTTGAGAATCCTTTCCCTTTTGTCATTAAATATCTCTCTCTTGTTATCATCATAATTATTTGATAGTGTAAGTACCAGCTTGGGGCTTTGCATAGTCACAGGGAAAGCTACTACTTAGTATAGTCTATAATCATAGATGCTCTAGATCTAGTTCTTAAATTTAACATTTATTCTAGTCTAGAAATCACCTAAGTCAATGTGACCTAGGTCTATGTCTATAATCTTAGTTATATTGTATTCCCAACTAGGTGTAACACCAGGTCCTTTGGATTTAAACTTCATCTCTTTCCTAGACATAGATTTTGGAGTAATTATTGGGTGAAAACTAACTGTAGAGTTAGCAAAAATTATAGGTATAAAATGTAGGTGGAAACTCTAATGGAAATTGGAGTTGATATATGCACATGAAAATTACATTGGGAAATAGAGTTGCACTTATATGTGAAAATTCCATGGGGAAATGGAGTTACACTTGAAGGTAGAAATCTATAATGGATATTAGATATGTAAACTACACTTGTGATCTCCAGTGGAAACTTTGATGAAGATTGGGGTTGCTCTAAGTACTGAAAAAATATATGACAAAATGGAGTTTTACTTTCACATGAAAAGTCCATGGGAAAATGGAGTTACATTTACAGGTTGAAATCCCATGTGTTTTGGAGGTGTAAAACTCAAGTGAAAAGTTCATGGGGACTATTAGGGAATCTTAGAAATGAATATCTACCCATTTTAGGAATATTCATGGGAATATTCATTGGTTATATAAATTTTGGAGAAACCCTATGTTTTCAATGTGTAGGGAATAAAATGACCTCACAAAAAATAATAATAGATAATGAGCCTTGGTGATACCATGAAGAAAACATAAAAACCTATTAATGCTTAAACAAGCAATGAAAACCCTATTTGTAACTAGATTCACATTATAACATAGGAAAATGAAAATCAAGTTTGATTTCAAAAATAAAATCTTGAAAAACATTTGGGATAAATAAAAATACCATATATGAGGATGAATAGAGTCATGGCTCAAGTTCATGGTGATGAATGCATGTCTCACCATTTGAGGTTACTTATCAAGGTCACAGATTGAGGCATAGAGATCCAAAATCTAATTTAGAAAAATTAAAAAATGCTTTAATTTAACCCTAATTTACTTACATAAGACCCCTACAATAAATTCTCTAATGGTAGTGGTTAGAGAGAGGCATGGAAATATGAAGTTTGGGAGTAACTTTGTAAATTTTTAAACTTGCAGTTCACATTTGGACCTATGGAATCCATGGGATGATTTGGATCTTTGAAAATAGGAAGGTAGAACTTGAAGAGAAATTTAAAACTTTAGAAGTTTCAATTTTCACTTGGAGTTCCAAATTCCATATTGAAGGTGGTCAGTGGGAAATAGAACTTAGATTAAAATTTACAACTTTTCAAGTTACAAAGTACAACCAAAGTTTTAGTTTTTGGTTATAATGTTATGTGAGAAGTGAATGTTGGTAAGCAATTTTCAAGTTTGAAAGTTGAAAATTTCATTCCAATCTCCAATTTCCATGAGGTATGTAGTTTATGATAAATAAAACTCCACTTGGAATTTACAACTTTTACAAGTTGAAAATTATGAGCGAGGTTCCAATTTTTACCTGATAAGTGTTTAGAAAGAAGCAAAGTTTTGGATGTAATTTTCAAGTTTGTAACTTGAAAATTAAATCCAAATCTTCAGTTTCTACTAGATAATATATTATGAGAAGTGGAAGTCATGAAGCAATTTGTAATTTTGCAATTTGTAATTTACAATTCAATCTCTGGTTTTTGCCTACTTAGGGAAATGAGTGTTTTAGGTCAATTTAAGGCATTTTTCCAAAGGGTAATGGGTCTCCCTTAGTGTATTTTACATTTGGAAATTGTTGGGATAAAAATATAAACATTTTTGGTGAACTTTATAAGGTGATTTCATATTAATTAGTTTCTTTCAAGTAGCCTTCTAGTTCATTAGGCATGGAGTCATTTTAAGCTTAACACACTTTAATTGGTGAAGAAAGAAACTAAAATTTGCCTAAAAAAGAATAAAATAGGGAAGAACATAAAAAACTAAGGAAATAAAAACTCTTAATGAGTTGACCTGTGAAAAATCACTTATTTGGAAAACACAACTAAACCTAATATATATATAATTTAATTTTGGAATGGATTCCAACCTCAAAATAATTATTCAAGGTATATCTTATTAACTAGGATAGGTAGTTTTGGTCCATCAAGCTTGGATAGCTATAATGCATTATCTCCTTTACATTGAGTTATAATATATGGACTGAGCCATATTACATAAAACTTGGTGTGATTGCTTGGTTTAACTTTGTATGCATCCTATTTGAGAACCATGTCTCCTTCATTGAAGCTCCTGTCAAATTATTTTTTTATTGAATTCACTCTTTTTTTTAGCCTAATTTTCTTCTAAAACTTTTATTGACTGGTTCCTAACTTCTTGTAGTTCCATGAGTTTTGTCAATCTTACTGTCATTTCATTATTGTCAATCAAATCCAATTGATGTTTAAGTTCTAGAGATGGTAAATCAATTAACAATGGGACTCTAGATTCCCTTCCATATACCAACATGAATGGAGAGATTACAATGGCTCTCTTATGAATGATCCTATCATCCCATAGTGATGATTTCAATTTTGTGTGCCATGTCTTTTGGTTATCCTCCATTGTCCTTTTGATAATTCTTATGAGATTCTTATTAGTAGACTTGGCCAAGCCATTACCCTATGGATAATAATTGAAATAAGTAATAAATTATAAATTTTGATTTATAGCCCATTCACTCACTTGAGTACCCAAAAAAGCTTTGGCATTGTCTGATATAATGGTGTGAGGAACACCAAACCTTGAGACTATGTCATCCATGAATTATAGGATAGATGCCTCTATGGCATCTTTCAATGCAAGTACTTCAGTCCATCTTGTGAAATAGTTCATTGCTATAAAGACCTATTCTTAGCATACAATAAATGGTGGATTGATCATATGAATGAAATCCAATCCCCATTGAACAAATTCTTGGTTAGATTGAATTGGTCTAAGAGGGAAAGCTACTAATCTTTGATTGCATATGAAGGAAAAGAGGTGGATTGGCTGGCTGAGATGCACTTTGAGCATATACTAATTCAGATACTATTTTATCAGTCTTGATATTAGAATCTAGATATTCACATAATCACTTTCCTCTTAAAAACTTTGTAATTTTGATGTTTACATCATATTCCATGATTTTTGTGATCCATCCTGCTCTTTTTTAATTTATATCCCAGCTCAACATGAACTCTTTGATAGTTTGGTGACTAACCATTAGATGAATTTTATTGTTAGAGAGAATATGCATAAAATTTTGAGAGATTTAATTACATCATATACTATATTTTCTATGAAACTATAATTTTCTTCATAATCCTTCAAATATTGACTCAAAAAAGATTTGTCTATTACAATTGTTCTTTATTCTATTGGGTTAGAATAGCTAAGATGTTACCTTCCCTTCCAAAAGCATAAAGAATGAAATATTTATCATAGTTAGGGTTGAATAGGGTATAATCCTAAGAACTATCTTTCTTAATAACTTTAAATCTATCTTTTCCTTTCTATGTCTAGTTGAAAATGATTCCCTTCTTAAGTAATGCAGTAAGGGGCTTGACCATATAGGCAAAATTTGGAACAAATCTTCTTACAAAGTTTATTTTTCTAAGGAAACTCTATAATCCCTTCTTATGTCTTGGTATTGATAATGTAGATATAACATTAATTCTGTTTAGGTCTATTATAAGGCCCTCTTTTGAAATAATGTGTCTTAGTATTTTCCCTTCATGAACTATGAAAACACACTTTTTTGGATTGAGGGAAACTCCAAATTCTCTGTACCTTTCAAAAAAATTCCTAAGGTGATCCAAGTGTGCATCAACATGCTTTGAGTAAATAGTGACATCATCTAAGTATACCAAGATCATCTCATTTATCAAACCTCTAAAATCCATATCCATGGCTGTATGGAATGTTGCACTAGCATTAGTCAAACCAAAGGGCATATTTTTATATGCATATATACCCCATTTTGTGGTGAAGGCAGTCTTGAACTAGTCTAATTCCTACACTAAGATTTGGTTATATCCAAAATAACCACCTTGAAGGGAAGCCTTTTAGATCTTGATATAATTTATAGTATTTTCTCCATGGGTGGAAGGGGATAATGATCCCTTAGAATTGGTTTATTCATATCCCTAGAATCTACACAAACCCTAATTTCACTATTCTTTTTACTTATAAGGACTAACTTAACAACCTAAGATAAATATTTGATAAGGAAGATTATGTTAGCCTCTATCAATTTGGATATCTCACTCTTCATCAAGGATTCTATTTTTAGATGAATTGGTCTCTACTTCTACCTAATATGCTTGGTATTTGGGTCAAGCTCTATTGAATGTTAGGCTAAGCTAAGGTCAAATCCCCTTATATCATGATAGCTCCAAGTGAAATTATCATCTAATTATTGACATAACTCAATAAAATATTGTTTTCTAGAATCATTACATACATTTCCTATCTTCAGTGATTTCCCTTCTGAGATGACTATTGGTTTGCATGCTACACCCCTAACCTATCGCATATATTAGGATAGGAATAGTTGACTTGTGGATTACGTATCCCTCTTTGATGCTTTATCAAATTTTTCTATGCATTAATTTGGTTATTAGGTCTGCTTATGGAGTAACCATGGCCTAGATAGACTATATATAAGAGGTAGAGAGTAAATGTTTATCATCATATTGTGAATTCTGATCTTATTGAAACTTGTGGAGGTTACCCCCTCAAAGTGTCTTGTCTATTATCATATATTCTAATATATTTAAGTCATATTGGGATTGATTTCTGATATCATACTTTATTTTTGAAGTAATTTTATTACAAATAGTATTCGAGCTATGATTTGGGTAATCTTGTGGGTGAAATCCTAAGTTTTTAAATTTGAGTATATATAAAAAAATGGTTAAAAATTTATCTAAATTTGTTTTACTAGAGGTGAAAAATCATTATATTAAGCTTCCATTAAAATTTTAGCTCATTTGGATCTATTTTACAAAATTTATCACCTTTTTAGTGTTTTTCATAAAATTGCTCTATAGCTCATAATTCAAAGAATTTTTTTGAGTTATTTACATTTTTGGAAATATTATTAAAATTTGGCTAGGGTATTTTCTTTGTATGTTTTGATTTGAGTCCAAAATAAGTCCAAAATCACTTGGTCAAAGTTGGATCAAAAGTGCCAATCAGGGTCGACATCGTAAAGCCCTTTTATGGCAGGTCCACAAACTTTGGGCCAAGGAAAGGGTGCTAAAAATCTAGGTAAAACTCCTAAAAAGGAAGAGATGGAGTTAGAAGGTGGATGTACTAGATCTTTTGTACCAAGATTCTCTAACATAAATCACAAAGTGAGCCAACTTGACTATAGTGTGCAAGGCATTCAAAGTGAGGTGCAAGGCATACAATCTAATATGAAATCCATACAAGATATTTTGGTAGATATCATGATGGATTTGAAAAATAATCATTCAAATAATCCATCTATCACTATTACACAACCCCACCAGGGTGGTTCTCCCAACCAGTCTACTTCAAATCCAACTACATTGCCATAGAGGAACTTATTACCAAAGGTGGATATGCACAAATTTGATGGAAAAGATCCACTCAATTAAATCAACCAAATGGAGAATTTTTTTAATCTACATCAGATATCAAGTGGACAAAAGGCTACCATGGTATCCTTGTATCTTGAACCTGATCAATTCATTTGGTATCGATGGTCGTGTGCTCAAAAGAAAAAGATTACTCTTAGTGTCACCTAATCAGTTTTTATAGAGGAGTTGAAATTACACTATGGAAATAGTGTGGTAGAGAATTAATTTAGCCAACTAGAAAAATTATGATAGACTGGCTTTGTCAAGGATTATATTCATCATTTTTAGAACCTATCCTTACATGTGGAGACAATTTCTGAGGAGAACTTGAATGACCTATTTTTGGGTGGACTCAAGGACCAAATTCAAAATGAGGTACGCATGTTTAATCCACTTAAGATTTTTGATTCTATTATCATGGCATGAAGAACTGAATAAAAATTTATAGACAATAAGAAGAAGCCATTCACTCACTTCAAATATTGTAGCATATCGACACCAACATTTCCTCCACCTACTAGATTGACCCCTTAACAAATTAAAGAGAATCATGTAAAAGGATTATGTTTCATTTGTGATAACAAGTGGAGCAAAGGACATAGATGTGCTGAGAAGAAGTTATTCTATATTAAGGGATCCAATGAAGATGAAGAAGAAGATGATGCCTCCAATGATGATGAGGAAGAGATAGAGGAGGTACCTAAAGATTCCTAACCTATAATCTCTTATCATGCACTTGTAGGTATTATCACTCCACAAACTCTTAAGGTGGTGGGTTTCCTCAAGAAATAGAAGGTGACATTGTTGATTGATTCAAGGAGCACACATAACTTCATCAACCATAAGCTGGCCACTTAATTTAACTATTTCATCTACCCAACACTAGAATTTTAGGTCATAATTATAGATGGTGGAATAATTAATTATTTAATAAATTGTCATAGTATTAAGCTTGTTATGGGTGAGTACAATATTGATTCTCCTATGTTTGTTATTCCCATGGGTAGCACAGACATTGTTTTGTGAGTCTAATGGCTCACAACCTTGGGTACCATTGAGATGAACTTCCAAGAACTATTCATGCACTTTCATTTTGAAGGTAGGAAAATTGAACTACATGGATCACAGAAAAAATCTCCACAATTGATTAATTCACATCAGATGACCAAGATGCTAAAAAAGGGGGCATAGGTAATTATTACATGATTATGTTCCATAGAAGTTCAACCCACACAGGTATCTACACATCCTAATCTATAGATGATTCTTGATGACCACCCATCTATTTTTGGGGCCATGCCAAAAGGACTACCACCAAAAAGAGAACATGATCATGCCATTAAACTACTTCTAGGGAGTCAACCACCAAATATCAGACCATATAGATATCCATATGCATAGAAGAGTGAAATTGAAAAGATGGTCAATGAGATGCTAGAGGTAGGGATCATCAAGCATAGCCAAAGTGCATATTCATCACTAGTGGTCATGGTACGGAAGAATGATGACACATGGAGGATGTGCCTAGATTATAGGGAACTCAACAATTACACCATCAAAGATAAGTTTCCTATTCTAGTAATTGATGATTTACTTGATGAGTTGCATGGTGCTAATTATTTCACAAAATTGGATCTTTGCTCGAGGTACCATTAAATTATAATCAAGGATGAAGATGTTTATAAAACTACTTTTAGAACACATGAGGGCCATTATGAGTTTTTGGTAATGCCCTTTGGTCTTACAAATGCACCATCTACTTTTCAGAGATTGATAAACACTATTTTTTAGGCATTTTTTAGGGAATTTTATGCTAGTTTTATTTGAAAACATATTTATTGATAGTCAGACATGGGAAACACATCTACAACATGTGAAATAGGTGTTGATAGTTTTGGAGAAGCATCGGCTTTATGTGAAGCCATCCAAATGTGCTTTTAGAGTAAAAGAGGTAGAGTACCTAGGTCACATTATTTCCCATGAAGTTGTCAAATTTGATCCCTAGAATATCAAATCTATGATGGAATGGCCCATGCCAAAAACTCTCCAAAAAATCTAAGGGTTCCTAGGACTAACAATTTACTACTAAAGATTTATGAAAGGTTATGGCAGCATAGCAGCTCCACTCACTGCATTGCTAAATAAGGATGCCTTCCATTAGAATGATGTCACCACCAAAGAATTTGAGAAACTAAAAGTAGCTATGTGTACCACTCCATTTTTTTCTATTCCAAACTTCTCAAAGACATTCACTATTGAATGTGATGGTTCTGAATCTAGGTTGGGGGCATTACTAATGCAGGAAGAAAGACCCATTGCATTTGAGAGTCGTCACTTCAAAGGTAAAAATCTATGAAAACCTATCTATGAGAAAGAAATGATGGATATTCTGCATGTAATTAAACAATGGAGGCCCTATTTGAAGGGTAGACACTTTAAGGTGAAAATGGATCATGATAGTCTCAAATACTTTTTGGAGAAAAGATTATCATTTGAGGAAAAATAAAAGTGGGTAACCAAAATGGTGGGTTATGATTTTAAAATAATCTACAAGAAGGGTAAAGATAATGTAGCAGTAGATGCACTATCCAGATGGGATACATCCATAGAAGCATTACTTTGTGTAATGTCCATGTTATAAGCAGATTAGGTGGATAAATCCAAGTTAGAATGGGAGTAAGACAAGGATACATAGGTTCTAATTCAGAATCTCTAGCAAGGTACTTTAGCCTCTAAAAATTTTGAATGGAAAGGTAATTTCCTATGGTATAAGGGTAGGTTATACTTGTGCAAATATTTAGAGCTTAAACATAAGATTATTATGGAGTTGCATGCATCTCCAATTGGGGGACATTCAGGGTTATTGAAAACTTATCACAGAATTAAGAAAGAATTATTTTGGGAAGGACTCAAGGGATATGTACAAAATTTTGTGGCAGAATTCTTGATATGCCAACAGAATAAAGGTGAGATAGTTAAGACCCCAGGTCTGTTACAACTGTTAGCAATTCCTAGTCAAAGGTGGGAGGAGGTCTCCATGGATTTCATCATAGGGTTGCCTTGTTCTAAAGGTAAGAATCTTATCTTGGTCATTGTGGACAAGCTTAAAAATATGCCCTTTTTTGTGCTCTCTCACACCCATTTTCAGCAAGTACAGTAGCAGCTATTTTTCTAGAGGCAATTATAAAATTACATGAAACCCCAAAAATAATTATAAGTGATCGTGATCTTATTTTCAATAGTAATTTTTGGACCAAACTATTTTCCTATCTAGGTACTCAACTAGCTCATAGCTCATCTTACCACCCCTAATCTAATGGACAAATAGAAGTGGTTAAAAAATGTTTAGAGGGGTATCTCTATTGCTTTGTATTAGATAAATAGGAATGTTGGGTTAAATGGCTACCACTTGAAAAATAGTGGTATAGCACATCTTTCCATACCTCTTATAAAATCTCTCCATTTCTATCACTATATGGTTACCATCCACCTTCCATCACTTCTTCATTAAAGGTGCAAACCAAGGTTGGAGATGTGGAGGAGCACATTTAGCATCAACAAGATGTTTTGGCTAGTTTGAGAGAGAATTTGGCCTTGGCACAAAACAAGATGAAGCAACAAGCAGATCAACACTGTAGTGAGCAAAATTTTGAGTTAGGTGATTGGGTATTTGTATATTTATAGCCTTACAAGTAGATGTCCTTGAAGAAACATAAAAAGGACAACAAACTTGCTCCTAAGTATTATGTCCCTTATCAAGTTCTAAAAAAAATTGGAAGTGTGGCTTACAAGCTCGAGTTACCTCATTCATCTCACATACACCTAGGATTTCATGTTTCCTATTTGAAGGTCATTGGATAGAAAGTTTCAACCTAGACAGAGCTCCCAAAACTAGATGAAGAAGGATGAGTCATTTTGAAACCAGATAAGATCATCCAAACACGTACTAAGAGGTTGAGAACTAGAGAGATTAGGGAATATCTAATTAAGTGGAATAACCTAAGTAGTGAAGATGCAACTTGGGAAGGTGAAGATTTTCTACAACAACATCTAGAGCTATTCAACATTGAGGACAACATTGGTTTGAATGGGAATGGCATACTACACCCCTAACCTATCACATGTATTAGGATAGGAATAACCAACTTGTGGCTTACTTATCCCTCTTTGATGTTATATCACATTTATATATGCATTCATTTGGTTAGTAAGTCAGCCTATGGAGTAACCATGGCCTAGATAGACTATATACAGGAGGTAGTGGGTAATTTTTTATCATCATATTGTGAATTATTCTCTTATTGAAACTTGTGGAGGTTTCCCCCTCGAAGTGGCTTATCTATTATCATATATTATGATATATTTCAGTCATATTGGGATCTATTTCCATTATTATACATTATTGTTGAATTAATTTCATTACATTGCAGTTTTATTCATTTAATATGATATTCTTATTTTCACCCTTGAATTGATCATCTAAGTTGAAGATGTTTTCTAGAGTAACAAGACCCATGGGTAGTTTTTATGTCTTTAACTAGATGATTTGATCTCCATATTGATCTTAGAGTCTTGACTAGTTTATATCATAGAATTAAACTTTTATGTTAAAAAGTTAACAATTTATTGTTCACTATCAAAAACTTGCCAATTGGTCACATTATTAAGAATAGATGGCCTTATTATCAACCTTACATGATACCTATTTTTCTTCTTTATTTCTTTAAGTAGGCTATACTAGGAGCCTATTAAGACCATATGATTAACATCTTTATTCTATGATCTTGGTACCATTTGAATTTTTAAATTAATAAAGTCTTCTAATAGGTCTCAAATCCTATGTTTGTAAGATCTCAGTAAATTATTTTTAGTTATGATTTTGGATCTTACTTGGTGAATAATCAAGTCACTGCCACCAATATTTGTATGGATTTTATGCTCTCTCTTTGGCTAATTATAGACCTCAAATCAAAGCTTTATATTTAGTTACATTGTTTGTGCAGTTGAATAGAAGTATGAAAGAATAGAAATAACTCTCCTTTTGTGTAGAGATCAAGATAATACGCGTACCTACACCATCCCTTCTTCTTAAACCATTGAAGAATAGTTGCTACATTCCTTGAACATCTTCAACTAGTTTTACAAGATTTAGGATGATTGCATCATTTTCATGAATGTAATATGTACCCAATCTAGTTTCTTAGACATAATCATAAGGGTTGAATTGGAGAGTTGATCCCCATTCATCTAGATTAGTGTTGATAATATCCTCTATAGGTATTTTTAAATTCATTATCAACCTCCTCTTCTTGATCCTATAATATATAGTTCATATCTATAGGAATACACATGTGTGGCTCAATATGGTCTTTAGAAAGTGGATTAGATCTTATTATTATTCTTTTTACATATCTCTTCCTAATAAAAATGTGAGACCAGTATACAAATAGATATCCTCCCATTTTTGTAGTGAAGTTTCATGAAGACAAATGGAGAAACAAGGGGTAACTGAGATATCTTAGGAAATTGACAAGCTTAGACATGCATAGATAGTGAGGTTTAGACCTTTTATTGTACCTAATATTTGAACAATAGTCCCATCCAATTTTAATACTCCTTTTGGGATAGGTGTATACTTAATACCAAGAACATTAGTTATTTTCTTGGGCATGATAGAATTGCTAGCCCCTAAATCTACCATGAAACTATGAATGAGATGATTCCCTACTATGAGTGAAAGATAAAAATGGGGAGGCTTACCATTTTTACTCACTTTAGTGTTAGTTTATGGTTGAAAAAAATTAGTTATAGCATAAGGTCCCTTGGTTGTAACCTTGTCTGCTATCTAGAATTTTTTCAAATCTTCATTTATCAAATTTATTTGCACTAGAATGGATAGTGCTTCCCACATATTGACATTCAAATTGGTCTCATTCATATATTAAACAATACTAAAAGGAATTTTTCTAACCTTTTTTAGAGATATGTCTTATTTTATGAGATTTAGTGTTGATACTTTTGATTTGGATTGGCATGTAGGCACAAAGGGTGGCCTTTATACTATGTTGATCTTTGCACATTCTTATATAACTTTGGAAGTTTTAACTTGTTCTAACCTGAGGGGTTGATAACTTTATATTACTATTTTATTTGATCATGTATTGGTTTCCACTGGACCTCCAATATTGAATAATGCCTCCTCTTAATTTACACCATAAAAGTCCTCCTCTTGCTAGTTTAAAAGAGTAGCCTCACCATAAGCATGTTATTGTGAATTTAATTGTTGAGAAGTGGATTCTTCTTGTTATCCTTATGTGTTTGATATAACTTTCACCTTAAAATTTTGACTGATGGCACCATTAGGACAAGTAGTCTGACTATGTGGTTCAGCATAAGGATAACACCACTCATACTCCTAAGCCAAGTTGTTTTGAATAGGTATAATAGTTGTAGAAGTACTTGGTTTAGGTAGAGCACGTATCTTTGAATATTTAACTTTCATATTTTGACCTTGTAGTTATGATTTTCCTTGGTATGGCTGCCTATTGGGTTGGTATGTCTGGTTAGCTTACTAATAAATCTTGTAGTTCTGGGACTGTTGCCTCTTCATTACTACTAACTTTTTCCAATACTCTTAAGTAGTGACAGCCTCATATAAATCATTTTTAGGAGTAGGATTTGAATCTGGTGCTTTGCTCATGGTATAAACTGGAGAAATTATAGGTGGTGTAGGATCTATTTCTATAAATATAGGTATTGGTAGCCTTGGGAAAAATTTTCCTTCTTGAATTAAACAATTTTATACCCTTATTGCAATTTCATAAAAACTGGGAAGTGTGGTGCCATCCATGGATTTAATAATAATGGCTATATCACTATTCAAAGCTCTTAAGTAATACAAGAAAGTATTATTTGGATTTGGCTTGTCAAATATTGGAATTCTATTACATTTTTTTTAAAGGTGAATATTGAAATCATTTGTGTGCTCATGAGGGCCCATTGAATAATAGTTAATTTTTCAACCAAGTATATTTTTTCACTCTTATTTATTTCATAGTGCAATGCTTAAGTCATCCCAAACATAGATGGAACTGGGAGGAAGGCCTCTGTACCATTGTAAGGATTTACCCTTGAAAGAGGAGACTAAAAGTTTGATTGTAACATTATCTTGTACTACATTATGGACTGAACAAAGATTATTAATGTCTTATATATGTTCCATATGGGTGGTGTAATTTTGACTAGTAAAATATGAAAGGCTTTTTAAATTTGAGGTAGGTATATCATCATACTGGGCTAACTGGACTAGGTTGCCTCCATTGAAGGATAATAAATTTAAATTTCTAGCCATAATGGGAGGTATAAACCTACTAAGAATATTTGAAAGATATGTACATTAATTTTTAGGATATACTCAAGGGTAAGGTATAACTGATCTTGATCTCTTTTTAGATGAAAATGATAATTCCAAAAAAATAGCTCTCTTTCCTTTAGTAGATGATCTTGTTTATTTCTTTGGCATACATAAACCTTGATTTATCATATCTATAAGCTAGTGGAGTTGCCAAATGATTTTAGAACATGTATGGAGCTCATATAATACTTTTTAAGAATAGCAACAATTTCTTGTTAATTATCAGGTCCCGTCAGGGGTGCCAAAAACTATTATCACATAGATTTTTCACCCATGTTGATGTTTTAGCTCTCTACTCAAAAATCTAGTGATATATTGGGATCACCTCCAAGCTGTAGGACCTTGGATAATTAAGTTTAAACTCCATAGTAGACTAGATTCCTTTCACTAAATTTGGTGTAACTGATAAACTAAAATTCTACTTCTTAGTGATCTTGTTCCTAAACTAGGATTTGACAGTGAGAAGAGTTTTGGGAATGAAATTGCTAAACTTAAAATGGTGAGTGCACCAAATATTTTGTAGTGGATTTTAATGATTTCTTAAATAAACACAACATAATAATAAATGTATTGAAATTTTTAGGAGCACAAACTCATGCAAATGTGAAACCAAAGGCAATATTGGGTAATTTTCATATAAGGGACAAGATTCTTTATTTTTAATCAAATAATACTTCAAAAGGGTAAAATAATACCACAAGTGAAATTTTGTGATTTAAATGAGAATTAAAACATACACAAATATTTATATAACCTTGCATACACAAGATTTCATAGACAAGAAAGGCAAATATTCAAATAATTACCATTCTCTAGGTTACAACATGTAGACAAGTTATTCAAAATGCAAAATAATATCTCTAATAGCAAAAAGATAAATGGGATATGACATAGTACCCACATTTATATAAAAATATCATGAAAGAGATGTAGTTAATAAATAAACCCATGCATAGTTGAAGAAAATGCAAAAATATAGAAACTCCATGCAAAGGGGGTGTGATCTTCACCTTCAATTGCATCTTTGGAAAGGTGGATAGTTGTAAAATAACATGCAAGAGCTAGGCATTTCACTTAACTATTGGAGGCATGGAGGAAGCTTGTAAATCTTCATGCAACCACTTTCTCTTCTCTAGTTTAGCTACAACTTCCTCTTCAAGAAATGAGGTACCAAAATGAAACTAAATATTTAGAGTAAAAGATAGATTTTTAGATAACTTATGTTATATTTACAAAACCCTAACTTGTAAATTTTAGTTGGTGCTTTTACAACTTTCAAGCCACACTATTTTGTTAAAACTAGAAATCCATTTTACAACATGTGCTTTTGTAACTTAAGAAACTCAAACTTGTCAAAATGGAAAATGTAATTTACAAGTTTTTTTTTTACAAATTTGAACTTGTCAAAAAGGAATATGGAAATTACACATGGCTCTTTCTCAAAAAGAGCTATCAAAATGATATCTTAAATTTACAAGTTGAAACTTTACAATATTTTTACAACAATGAAAATACAATATACAAGAATGTTAATTGATAGAAATAATTAATCTATAATCAAAACATCTGATGAATCTTTATCCCTCTTGGCCTATATTTCCTCAATATATGCATCAAAACTCTTGAATATCTCCAAGATTTTATATTCATCAAGACCAAAAGAGTAGATGTGGTTTATCATGCATTCTACTATTGTATTAGGGAGTTCCTTTCTAAAGGTCTATATTATTGAGTCTCTTTTCCCATTTGATATAATGTGTTATGGTATTTGATGAAATGGTGAATAGAGCTCAAGCTAAAATTTGTATCTCTTGTTGATTCTCCTTCGACCACTTTTTTGAATTTATTTTGAATTTCCTACACTGAAAGGACCTGATTTAGTTAATTTGTTGCTTGACATGACAATTTATTCAACAAATCCTCAATTTCATATCCCATATAAGTGGTCTTGTTATGTGTATCCTTATATTTATTAGCACTATATTCAAGTATATTTATTATGAATTGAGTTGCTCTATTTAGCTCTTCTTTCTCTATATCATTTTTTAGTATATTTTATATAAGGAGGATGTCAAAATAAATTGAGTTCACAACTATAAATTTTGGATAGAAAAGATTCAATCTTTCTACCTCTTCTTGATACTTTTTTTCTCTCTTAAAGTTACCCTTCTTTCCTTCAGAGTTTTATAATGGTCCATTACTAATTCAATAACACTATTTCCCTTTGAGATGAGTTCTTTTTCCCATTATTTCATAGCCTTTCCCATGCTACTGATTTTTGTCACTACATCAACTATTGATTGATTTATGATCTAAGTAATAGGTTGTGTTGGTTCAATAGTGGGATCGATGAATTTATTCAATGCATTCACTAGTTTCTCAACCTAGTTCTTTAGCTCATCCTTAGTGACCATATCACTATCCATTTCTCAGAAAAGAGATTTAATGCTAGATTAAATGTCATTTTTCAATCCCTCTCTTTTAAGATGTTCAAGGTGAACTTTGATAGAACTTATAGAATGAAGTATACACACACTCAATCTAGATGAGAAATTAGAAGTAAAGATACACACCATAGAACACATATATACGTGGGAAAACCTCTAAGAGATAAAAAAAAACCCACAAAGATTTTTGATTATTTGAAAAAATCAATATGCACCCAATACAAATTTCTCTTCTCACTTCTTGTCTATGAATCTTCATAAAACCTAGATGGAATGGATTGAATACATGAGCATGAGCATTTGCATAAGCATTAGCATTATTATATTTTACAATGCAAAATCTTAATAATATAGGAAAGTCAATATGATAGTTGTAATATGACCATTGGAGAAGTGGTACCTTTCCAACGATCAGATTACAAGGGTCCAACTTGTCCCTTGGGTCACATGGGTTGGCATCCTTGAACATAAGTCATGATTCTAACCTAGACCAATAATTCCAACATTAATAATAATATGATTTATTATTGCATAATCATGACGTTATAAGTAATAAAGTGCATTATTTATTTAATGTTGAAATTAATGTATTAATGGTACATAAATGCACCACTTAACCATTATATGCTCCAACACTCTCCCTTAATCTTAAGTGGGGATTTTTAAGGCAAATGTCCATCCATATAGTCATTCCTTTATAATAAAGGAAACATCCATCACTCTTGGTGTGGATAAAGTTAGTGATGCTATCCATGGAAAATTTTCACTAATGTGCAACCTTTCCATAGAACATAAAAATATTTGATCATTTATGAAGGTGACCTTTCTAAAACTGATACAATTTAATTTATTAAGGGTACTTGAATATCACACCTTAACCATTAATTATTCCAACAATAGTCACCTTCATAAATAAAATAATTGTCCCCCATAAACCATCTATGATGAGTTTAGGAGGTGAAGGAAAAAACTTCATCATGCCAAAATTACCCTTTGAAATAAAAGGAATTACAATCCATAAACTACTTAAAGTAATTTTAGGCTAGCATGATCATGAGACTACCACTCATAGTTTCTCATGAATAATCAAAAAAGCATTGGAACTTTTTATAACATAAGGACCTCTATATTCTTATAAGTATTGGGTAGAAAAGTAAAAATTCAATACAAAGTTTACTAAAATCACATAAGTTATTTAAAAATGCTATATAATGAGAAGTATAGAGAAGAAAAAAGATAAAAGGTTGAGAAGTGACATTTCCATGCACACTCCCCCTCAATGGTAGCTCCTAGAGGCCTAGTATTGTATAAAATTGACAAGACTTGGTGGAACCAAGTGGTTTGTGAAGACATCTACTACCTATGTTCTCATACGACATTATGCAAATCACCATTGAGTATTTTTATCTCAAATAACCTGTACATGTACTTTAACAGTTTGTTGGTGCTACACTCGAATTTTCTCTAGAGTCATACAACTTTAGCACCTGTAAAAACTTCCAACACATCCAAAAAATAATGGATTCATGATATCATATTATGAATAACATCACAATAATCACATTCACAAATATAAAATATGACATATGTTTTTATGTGATAAAGTACATTTAAAACCATCAAGTCATAAATAAGTTCACTACTTTGATTTCAAATCTAGTGACAAACATAAATTATTGTATGTAATTCATTATTGGACATCTCCAATATTGAGAAGATGAGAATCCCCATCTATCATGTGATGCACATACAATAATTCTACTAATAATATGGTACTAAATCATTTAGATATCTTATTAGCAATAACTTATTTAAGTTGTATCAAAAAAATTTAAGTTTAATATGCTTCAATTTTCCAATGATTTACATTTGGAAACAAAATATTGAGGTATGTATCCTCTCATACATCAAATAGAGTTTATCATGATATGCAATCATCCAATCAAATAGAAATAATACTAAAATTAATTTTAGAGATGTATGAATAGAATTATTGGTAAGTTAAATCATGGAGAGCTAATAATGCAAACTCCATTTAACCTTGTATTTAAAAATGAAGCATATAATCATGTTATTATAAATAATCAAATGATTCATCAATAAAATGAAATAATATAAACATGTTAGCATAAACTTACTTGATTTATCAAATAAAAGTATATTTTAGAATAAACAATCAAATGATACAACATTCAAATGAGAGTATCTAAGCATGTTAATATAAAAGATACTTTTAGAATTAGAAAACATGATCAAAATGATATATTATGATATGTATAACATACTAACTCATTTTAAATTGGAAATAATCATAATTTAATCAAAATTTGAAAACAATATTATTTTCTCATCAAATATCTTGAAAAAAAAAAATTGAGATTCATATTCATACATAGTCATCAAAGTATGATATGTATATTTAAATATAATAAATTATTAAGACTATCAAGATTAGATTATTTAATTAAAGATTTTTCCCTTAGGTATTTTTAGATTGAACAAAAGTGAATAAGGCTCCACCTCACACTCTAAGTTATCCAAAATTAGATCAACTTCCACTAAGGCCTTTATTTATTTATAGGAGAAATAGGAGAGTTCAATTCATCAAATGATGAAATTTAATGAGGTTTCAAAGTAGGCTCACAGAATTATTTTTAAGAACATGAACATTCAATTATTTGTCTCGAAGATGAATCATACACTCTTAATCATTTTAGTTTACTCTCCAAGAGATAGGACTAAGTTTCTTTCTTTTTTTCTTTTAGGAATAAAAAATGGAAGTAGTGCTACCAAATATCCTAATGTGAAAAACACTTGGTTTCTTTTTAGACAAAAATATATAACAATATAAATTTAGTTAGTATTTTTAAGGAACCTAGAAAAGTTTTACTATCAACAAGATAGTTTTACAAAACTATTATAATGGAACACAATATGAAATGAATATACACGTAGTGTTCATATTGTAGTCTAAGTATCATACAATATTATATGTTAATCCTTGTGCATAAAATCATTGTTAAGTCATATAAAACATGATTTTTAAATATGACACAAGTTTCACTATTAATCTACATTTCTAAAAAGTGTAAAAGGATTCAAGGCTTTTAAAATATTACCAAACCAACATAAAGTGATCATCAATAAGAGTGATTTTATATAAAGAACCATTAAGAAAGGTAACTTCAAATGGTCCTACAACATCACGATGAACAAGCTCTAACATTTAGAGGAGTTTGCATCATGGTTTTCATGAAAAATATTTGTGTGTTTCTTACTACATAAGAAATCCTCACAAGCTCCATGATGTTGAAATATAATAGGAAGACAATTCACAAGATCATAAATAGACATATTATCTAAAGTTAACATGACTTAATGCCAGAGTTAAAACTCATTTATACATTGTGATGAAATATTTTATGAGGAAGGAGTAGAGAAAATATATAACCTATTTTGTTGAATTCCTTCAATAATCAAGGAACCATTTTGATTTTTAATAGACCATTTATCCATGAACAAGGTTACAATGAATTTATATTTCGTAAGTTGAGAGTAAGATATAAGATTTTTCTTAAGTTTGGGAACATACAAAACATATTTTATAAAAACATTTACAAATTTAGTTATTCCTTGTTTAGTTTCTTCTAAGAATGATTTATCACCAAGTTAGATCCTTTTAGATATATCTTTGGTGTCAACCAAAATACTTGATAGACATGTCATATGATGTGAGGCACCATTATCTAGAATCCATTCATTCTCATCAGAAGTAAGTAAGGTAGCATATAGAGTAATGATGTTGGTCTAATGTCCTTGATTAGGGTATTGATTTTTTTTATGGTTAAAATTACCATTTTTCTTCCCTTTGTTAAATTTAGATAATTTGTGGTTTTGTTTATTCTTGTTTCTATAGAAATCTTCTTGTTTGTGTCCAAGTTTACCACATATTTTGCACTTTAAAATTTGCTTAACTTTATGACTATTACCAGATTTGAAGTTCCTATTTGGGCCATTAGTAAATCAAGATTTAAACGCCAAGATTCTATTATTTTTAATAATAGGTTTGACAAATAGAAGTGCCTGAGTGGCATTTTATTTGGAGTCAAAGTTAGTCATAACTTTCTCTTCTTGAATCAAGAGAGTAGACAGAGTAGAGAGATCAGGGATATCTTGCTTTGTTTGATAGTTGGAGTTAAAAATAGAAATGAAGTTGTGAAACTTTTCATGAATTTTAAATTAGATGATAAAATAAAGTAACTAATCTTGGATTAGATTAAAATTACATCCATCTAATTGATATTTAATGTTATTAAATTTTTCAATAAAGTTAACAACTTTTTCATCTCCTTTCATAGGAGTGGTTAACAATTCAACAATCAATTTGATGATTTTAGAGAGATGAGTGCCCTCAAGCATTGATTCAAGGAGTTTTTAGGCATCACTAGGGGATTCTTGAATACTGATATGGAGTAGGAACTCATCCTTAACACTCATCAAAATGATTGACATTGCTTATTGCGATTTTTGTTGAAATGCATTTATAAATTTAGGTGTCACATTCATTCTTGTCAAGGGTTTTTCAATCTCAACAATAATATTCTAGAATTTTATAGCCATGAACTTAGATTTAATATGGATTTTCCAAATGTTGTAGTTTGATCCATTTAACATTTGGGATTTATTTAATGCAAAACTAGGTGAAGCCATTGCTTCCCTTCAAACTTGGCACCCTCGATTTCCATTTTTGACACTAAAGGGGTATAAGTTATGACACTTAAAATAATGTGTTTTATACTTAATTTTATTATAAAAATAATTATAATATATAAAATCACTAATTTAATCAAAATGCTTAAGAAAATTTAGAGTTGCAAGTGTCACAAGGATTTGTCATAAATGTCATAAATAGTGTCGTAAGAGAACTATTTGACTAAAATGTTATAAAAATAGTATAAGGAGGTTTAAAATCAGAATTATGACCTTCTTAATGTGTCTAAAAGATGCCAAAACTTATAAATCAACTGGTTGGATGACTATGGTCTACAGGCATTTGATAGGGTCATAAGACAAACAATCATCATACATGGCACACATTCCTACATAAACAATCATGCATAATAAAAAAATGTTTTAATGATAGATTAAGTTTTAGTCAAAAGAGGAGGTTTGAGGGGATTTGAACTCTTGACCTCTCTTAGTTGAAAATTTTATCAAAAATACAATTACTAACCCACCCACTAAGCTTATTAAAATTATGTATGCACTAATATGATTTTAACCATATTTTTTAATCTATTTTTTATTTTAAATGAAACAAAATTAAATATTTTAAAAAAAAATAATTGCATGCATTAAATTAAAATTAAATACAATGGATTTAATATAAAGTGTGGTTCACTTAGAATAGGTGGAAAAAACTGAATTAAATAAATACCATATTTATTAAATACTTTGTTAAAAACTATAATAACCATTTAATATAGATGTTGGTAATGTACATGAAGAATAATGGCACAACTAGAGAGCAAGGGAGCAAAGCAGGAGCTTTAGGAGACCATTTTGGATGATTCAAAGCTTTATTTATCTTAGGAATCCTCCTTTAAATCCTATAGAACCATTAAAAATGGATTTTGAGCTCTATTTTCAATTTTTCCAAGCCTCCTTATGAAGTCTTAGCTAAGATTAGGGAGCGAAAAACTCTTCTTTTCCTCAACTGGCTTCACCAACAACATCTACAAGTTCAAAAAACACTATTTAACATTTTAAAGACCTGAAAAAAGTCAAGAAATGAGATTTTTTTTTGACATAGGGTTGTACAAGCTAAATATGGATGCCATTAGAAGATGGGAAGAAAACAATTATAGTTAGGGAGATTTTTGTAGGGTCTAGAAAGAGATTTGAATGCTTAAAATACCTAAAACACTCTTCAAGATCCAAAAATAGATAGCAGAGGATCCATAAATAATTTTTTTATGATTTTTTCTCTAAGTAAGCCATATAATGGTGAGCTAGGAGGAGAGAGAAAATTGAAAAACACTTATAGGAGTCTAAATCTGGCAAAATAAAGGTCTAAAATACTTGGAAATGGCCAAACTAAGCTAATAGAGTGACCAGAACATAGATTTACCACACATAATCTAATTTTTTAAAATAAAAATATACATATCTGTATAAAAAATGTTTAAAAAAATGATTTTCTCACTTGTTAGTTTTCTTGAAGTTTGTACCTACCTATAAGTGCTAGATCTATAGTTAGAAAGCTTCAAAAACACATTCATAAACATCATTAGATTACATTAAAAAAAATCTAAATATCATGATCTATAATTCTAAAAAACACATTTTTAACCCATTTTGAGACTCTCAAATAGATTTTTATCATGAAAATAAACTTAAAATCTAAGAAAATGAACAAATATGAAATCCCTATGCTTTAAGAAAAGAAATAAATGAAAAAAACTTACTTCTATTGAAGGAAAAACTCAAAAACATCTCATAAACATACCATGGCTCAAAAAATGGATGGATATAGGCTAGAACACAAGCCAAACACTTGATCTATGATCTTGCCTCTTGATAAAGCATCAACCAACTCTGATACCATGACATAACTTGTAGAATGAAGCATACACACACTAGATCTAGATGAGAAACCAGAGGCAAGATACACACCATAAAACATAGATATACATGGGAAAACCTCTAAGAGGTAAAAAACCCACAAAGATTATTCATTATTTGAGAAATTCAATATGCACACAATACAAATTTCACTTCTCACTTCTTCTCTATGAATCTTCACAAAACCTAGATGGAATGGATTAAATACATGCACATGAGAACTTGCATAAGCATTAACATTATTAGATTTTACAATGTAAAATTTCAATAATATATGAAAGTCAATATGACCATTGGAGAAGTGGGACCTTTCCAACAGTTAGATTACATGGGTCTGACTTATCCCCTTGGTCACATGGGTTGGCATTTTTGACCATAAGTCATGATTTCAACATAAACCAATAATTCTAACATTAATAATAATATGCTTTATTATTGCATGAGTATGACCTCATAAATAATAAAGTGTATTATTTATTTAATGTTGAAATTAATGTATTAAGGGTACATAAATGCACCACTTAACCATTATATACTCCAACTTTTGATTCCTGGTAATACCCCACCACTAGACCTTTTTATTTGTCTAGTTGGGGGACTATAATATCTACATATTTTTCCCTTGTTGAATCATATAATATCCTTGAAATGGTTTGGGGAGTTGTTTTGGATTTCTTGTGTGCATTTATGAGGACAAAATCCAATGTGTTTGGGGACACCATATTCTTGCATTTATTCACCACTATCTATGCTAACAAACTAGGAGTAGCATTATATTATGCTAAGATTGTCACTTAATAATCTGTAGCTGAAGATGTTACATTGGTGGGTATGGTGATAAGTGTTATATCCTTCACTGATATTACCACTGATTGTTCAATAGATGTCTTTTCAACCTCTTCCCCATATATAGGTTGGGTGTCCACATTTGTATTATTATCTTGCTCCATATATATCTCCATTATAGGGCTTGGGGTTACTATTGAGTTGGATGAGGAGGGGGAAATGGAAATGGATGTTTTTATTAAGGGTATATGAGATGGAAGTGATACCAATGAAGGAGTAGATAGAGGGAGTTAGAATTGAGGAATATATGGAAGTGTGGAGTCCAAATCCTTGAATGAATCAATTATATTTATAGGGACAGGTTGGTAAAGTGGGAAATATGAAGGGAGATGAAGATGAATCAGTAGTTATCTTAGGTTTTGTGATGGCTAATAGAATTGTAGTCAGAGTGACTAAATCCATGGCTATATACTACTATGTAGTGTTGGTGATTAATGGAATGGAAGGAATTTTAGATGATATGGAAGGAATTATGAAAGGGGGGAGTGATATCATGTAAGAGGGAAGTGGAATGGAAACCTGAGTGTCTAATTGAGGGAATTGAACTATTGGCAATGGGCTTATTGACATAGGTAAACTGGCACGAATAAAGGGTGGAGTCACTTGAGTTGAAGGAGGATTGAGACATGAGGAAGAGGTGTTGGAGATACATAAATGATATAGATAGGATGAGGGAGTATCATAGAGATGAGAGTTTAAATTATAACTAAGATGAGATTTGAAGTTATTGTTGCTTCAACTACAACTATATATGTCGATGATAAAAAAAAGTTCTATCAACCAATCAACCCTTTTTCCCATTGTCAAGGTTAAATGTGAATCATACCAGTCTAATGGTATGGTTCTAAAGGTTTGAATATGATACTAAATATTTGAGGGGTTTTTTAAATGTTCTAAGAAATTAAAAAAAAAGCTATTAGATATAACATATTCAATTATAATTCAAAATTCAATTTATCAAATAATGAATAAATTCAAATATGATTATGTAATCAATCTTATCTGATAGAGAAGACAATGAACAAGAGTATCTCTTTAAGGAAATAAATCTAATTTAAGTAATAAAATATATTCTCAAAATAATATCTTGCTTCACTATTTTAACTTTCAAGTCAATCCCAAGACAATAAATAAAAAGTACAAAGGTAAAATATAATTAAGGATTACCTTATTAGTAGTTTTGACCAAAACATAAAAAAGAGGTATATAATCTGCAAGAGGGTCATAAATTTGAGCAAAAATAGATGTTTGTTCATTACTATCTTCTTCTTATAAGCCTACCTCACTTTCAGGGTTCTTAACAGCTTCATTAATTCTATCAATTTATCTTAGAAGGCTAGCTACTTGTAATAATGAAAATCCATCTTTAATTGTAGATAAATCATCAACTATATTATATTCTTTAGCATCATATTATCTAATCTAATTATAATTCTTAGGCTTATAAGGCTAGTATTGAGTATTATTATAACTAGTTTATAAAAGAATGTTTTGAGAAGAATTATCAGATGAATTACTTGAAGAATTATTCTAAGTTAATTTACCTTTATCTATGGAATAATAATAATTATTTGTTGTATTATTATTTTGAAAAGAATTATAATCTTTTTATTATTATTAACAACATAAGCATGTTTATTTTTTGATGGATCATCAAGAGCACACATATTTATGTTGTCTTCTAGATCAATAGATATATTATCTTTTATTTGAATAATTTTTTTAAATTTATGAATAAAAATACAAATCTAGATCATGATCCAATTCACACACATTGTATTGATGAGAAACTTCTTTGATTTTACTTTCAACAATGTTTCTATCAGATGAAGAAGGTCTATAATTCAAGTGTATTTTAAAAGTGACCAATTCATTTTCTAGACTTTGAATGGTTTTTAAAAAAATTGTATTATCTAAATTTAAACCTATAGAAGACCTATCCTTAAACCCAATATGTTTAAGTTTATTTTCATACTCAATGTAAATTGTTACAATTTCATCATATTCCATAATTTATCTATTCTCTAAGGCCATTTTATACTTCAAAGGTAAATCACTACAAAATTAAAGTCTAGATAATTTTTTAGAAGGTCTAAGATCACAAGAAATATTTTGATTCAACTTAGAAAATCTAGTAATGAAATGATATATGGTTTCACTTGGATCAAGTGAAAAATATACAAGATCATTGACTAGATATAAATCTTCCTTAGCTTTTCCAAAATACAATTCTATCTAATCTTCAATATTTTTCTAGGTACTAATAGCATTAGCAGGTAAACTAATAAAAGATTGATAACCTTTCCCTTCTAGTGTTTGAGAAAACAAACTTAAGATAATATTTTTACTTGTTATACCAAGAGTAGCACAAACTAACTTAAATGCATCTAAATGATCTTCCTAAGATTCCTTGAAACCTGTAAAAAAAATTGGTATATTTAATCCTTTAAGGAAAGGTAACTTACCTAGATAAATTCTAATGTTAAGTAGATTTATAGAAAGTCATGGATTAAAATCCATTTTTTATTTTGCTTCAACTTTAGAACTAGATTCATACTCAGTGAGATCATCTTGATCTCTATTGTCTTATAGACCTTGAATCATATCATGTATCCTCTATTCTACTTGATCTTCCATTGGAAGTTTTAGTAGTCTCTTCTACTTGAATTGGTTGATTTTATCGTACCTAATTAGATTGATTCAATTGTAGATTTATATTAATAATTTTAAAGGGAATAACCAAATCATCATATAGATGAGAATCGAAAAAGAAACGAGTTCTAAATCTAAAATTAGTAGCTAAAACTCTTACTCTATCTTCCTAAATTTGTCTATTTACGTCTAAAATATTTTGTTGAGTTCCTTGAGTAAGATTAGAGTACCAATCTATCTCATATTCTACAATTTATTATTCTTCATTTATCACTTATATGCCAAGTTGAATGTTATGAGGATAATTATACCATGACTATGATTTAAATTAAAAGTAACATCAACTTGGTCATCAATAATATCAATTCTAGGTTGGATAATAGGAGGTTGTCCTCCAAATACCATAAGCAAGAATAAAATATATATTTAAACAAATAATATTTCTGAAAGCTATCCCTAGTGGAGATAGCAAATTTGTTGATGATGAAAAATGTTTCATCAACTCATTAACCCTTTTGCCTATTACAAAGGTTAAGTTGGAATTGTACCAGTTTAATGTTATGGTTCTAAAGGTTTAAATACAATGTTAAATATGTGAGGGGTCTTTTAAATATTTTAGGAAAAAATAGATAAGTTATTAGATATAACATCTTCCATTATAATTCTAAAATCAATTTATCAAATAATTAATCAGTTCAAATATGAATGTGTAATATACCCTATCTGATAAAGAAAGCCTATGAATAAGATAATATCTTGAAAGAAACAAATATGATACAGTAATAAAATATATTCTCAAAATAATATCTTGTTTCATTGTTTCAACTTCAAAGTAAATACCAAGACAATAAATAAGAAGTACAAAGTTAAAGTGAAAATAAATAAGTAGATCAGTTTATAAGCATATCTTTAATAATAAAATAAAAAAACATAACTCAACAATCTAAAATAAAAAAAAAGCAAAAAACATCCAAAAACCAACATCCTCTTTACAAAATATCTTTAAAAGATAACCTTTACAATCAATTAGATCAATAAAATTTCACAAACAATAAAGTTTTCATCATTATTTGAGTTAAATACTCATCTTTTCAACATAGGAATACAAGAAGTAATTATTGAAAGATGTTACACTTGACAAACTTAAGATAATCTATTATAAATGATAATATAAAACTAGATATACCTACATTTTCTAAGCAATATACTCAACCGTCAGAGAATGTACCATTGGTCTATCTGTAAAAGTCATGATATCTAAAAAAAAATTGAATAAAAGAAAAAAATTAATGATTGACTTTAAAATGGAATATTCTTCAATACCTATGTTGTTCTTCCTTTTTCAAATGAATCTTTCCTCTCTTTTTATACTTCAAAGTTGGTTAAAAATAATTTGTAACTAGCCTTAGTTAGTTACTTGTTAACTTACATAATTAACTTTATAAGTTAAGGTTTATTTGAGACTTTAAAGTCTTAAGAGATCAATAATTTGAAATTGGAGTAGGTATTTCCTAACAGGTGGGGACCCTCTAATCAATTGATAATAAAAATAACATTATTTTAATAAATAATAAGATAATTCAAAGTTAAAAGATATTCTTATCTATATTAATTCCATAATGCATATAATCAAAATTACTTAAGCATATTATATATATATATCAAAATTTAAAAGTTTATTAGAATTCCAAAAATATTATAACTAAAGTATCAATATATAAAATGTACTCAAGTCTTATCAACTTAAAATTTTAACTTTGAAATAAAAATACATTTTTCTAATGATCAAAAATCATTAGAATCAGTTATGACTTAAATCATAGGTTCACTCCTTTCATTAAAACATTTAGTATACTCCATTTCAACTACAAGAAACTAAAGCAGCTTAGTTCTCAAATAACTTTCAATATAATTTATCTCCAACTTAACTCACTTGATAACTCTG
Organism: Torreya grandis; assembly: GCA_037957365.1. NCBI lineage: Eukaryota > Viridiplantae > Streptophyta > Pinopsida > Cupressales > Taxaceae > Torreya > Torreya grandis. The sequence continues at coordinate 388,876 of JARHVA010000428.1, forward strand.
ACTTTTGTTGAAGTTTTTGATTCATCTTGACTATTTTCATGTTTCTTAGAAGTGGTTAGATGTATGACAACAAGTAGTTTTTTCAAACTAAGCTTTCTAAAACTTGAAATGAGCATCTTCTATGGTGGTGTAGGCTCACTAGAACAAGATGGTAATGCAAGACTCACAAAATTATTTGCATGGACTATCTCATTGGCCAGCTATGTTGGTTCATTAACATCGTTGACTCTTTCTTGACTAGGTGATTGAATAGGTAGCTAATGAGGATTATTTTACAACTAATGGGAAGAACTACTATGGAAAAGAGATCTGGATCTAAATCTATGAAAGCAAAAATCTTTATTGTCCCTATTATTTGCATGATTAAATGGTAGACTATTTAACACATTCCAAAATTCAAGGTCAATGGCATCAAAATGGATAGACATTCGACCCCCTCTAATGGAATATCTAGGGTTAAATTGTCTAGCCCTAAAACCTCTTCTATTAAATTGTCTATTTGGTGCCTCTTGATTCATACTACCAAAATTTTGATTCCTTTCCCAACTTCTATTATCATTATCCCTATTTGATTATGATTGATCCCAACCTGACATTCTAGATACATTTCAAAACACATATTCAAAATATGATTATCATTTGAATAAACTCAAAATAATAAATATATCATATATAGAATTAAAAATAAAAATTGTAATTCAATATTCCAAACCTCTAGTCACATATAAAAATTTACAGCTATCAACAAAATCAACATATCAAGAATTTCAATTGTCTGCAACTGAATTCATTTTTTTAATCTGACTGTGTCATAATATTCAAACCTATAATAATAATAATAATAATAATAATAATAATAATAATAATAATAATAATAAAATTTTGTTTTCATAATTTTTTTTTCAATTATTCTACTATACTCTATAACATTCATTTCAAATTACAGAACTACAATCTCCACATATACAACATACATATTATCCATAAACTATGTACTTTACATATTTCTCAAACTGAAAACCAATCCATAATGACAAAGAACAATTTCAATAGAAGTTTTGAAAATTATTATAATATTTTTAATAGGTTCATACTCTTTTGAAAATATCATATCGAAACTCAGAAAAATAACTTATCATAGCTTTCCTAAAACTGTCAACCAGTTCTTACTGTTCTTTAAATATTCATGACTTTGAAATAAAACCCATAAAATATATTGATATCTTTGAAAATAACCCTCTAAGTTTAAAAAACCATATATATTGCATGCAAACAATTCTATCTATTGAAATATTTCAACAAAGTTTCTTCACAGTATACCCATAAACACTTTTGAATCCATCAAAACTTCCATGAAAATAAACATGTAGACATCATTCTTTATACCAAACCTCAAACATCAATGAAAACATAAATTTAAAATATAAACTAATGTGCTCAAAAATCATCACTATAACAACTATCAACCAATAGAAAATTAGAACTAGAATATTACATATTCATAATATAACTTCCAAAATCATCCCAGACATAGTTTGAGCACATTTAATGCTTTATTTTATCAAATGTCAATCCTCATAACACCAAATTTAACTTTAAAAACCAAGATGAACAGATTTACAAATGAAAAGAAAAACACTTTTTAGTCATCTATGTTACATAATAAAATAATGATAAACCCAAAAATATTTCCACTTTCCTTATCATTGAAAATTCATACATGTAAAAAGATTTGAAACAAACATTTTATGTTGATAAAATTTACCAAAACACATATCATGAAACTTGAAACATAGTTTCTTCCATGCAAACTAGCCATAATTAAAAACTATCACTATCCATTTGAAAACTATTCATTTACATCATTAATGTACCTATTCACTGGTTTATAAATTCTCATCTACAATTTTCCAAGCTCTCTCGATAGAGTATCAGTTCTACTATGAGTTTTGTGAAATAACTATCAAAATGAAAATCAAAGTTATTTTTATACTAAACCTCAAGTCTTAACTACCTCTGCTATGTGCCTTCATGTTATCCGTTTCTCAAATCAAGGTAATTGATTAGCTGACTACTAACTCATTTAATAAGACTTCAAAATTTAGTCATGACTAAATCTTTTGCTAAAACTTCCACTAACTCATGTAATTCAAGGCATGTACCAATTTGCATTAAATTATTTAAATTTCCTTTGATTTGTTAGGATCTTGAAGTATCCTTACCATGATTAGCATTAAACTAATCTTGCCAACTAGATAGCCAACTCTCCAACTTACCATTCGATCATTAATGAAGTGAGATTTGAGTTTATCAAACATAACATAACTTAATTTCCAAAGTTAAACATAACTTTATTCCAAACATCCTTTGAAACAAAATAATCACCTTATTCCATTTCAAGACCTATGAAACTCAAGTTTAATAATATAAGTTTAATTTAAATTAACCTTCAAAATCACATCATGGCCATTTTAAAATATTTACGTTAAGTCCACCACCTTATAATAAATATTAACCATAGGATAGTGTTTAGATTTAGAAACTTAGAACCACTTAGAATAATTTAATAATATTTAGATTTATTTGATAATCCTTAGGGTTATAATAGTTTAGGTTTCAAATAAACCAAATTCCACTTATGTTATTACTTATATAATGTCACTATTCATACTTGCCATCATTATGATAAATCCATATATACATGTAACTAAATTTTGAATGAAACTAAATAAAAACCATTATAATAATTCCATATAATACCTTTCAATTATAATAAACCATAGGGAACATCTTCTTTTTCAAACTGGAAATACTACAATAACCACTTCAATTGAATGTAATTTTATCAATTTTATCCACTAAAATGTTATGACTAAAAATGAACATTTGGTAATGATATGTGTGTGTGTGTGTGTGTGTGTGTGTGTGTGTGTGTGTGTGTGTGTAAATTTTACACAGTCAATCATAAATTATTTTTGAAACCACTGTAATATAGATTTGAATTCATGAACAAATCATTATCAAATAATTTAATTAAAAATATGTGCATTCATAATACTACTAATTAACTTAGGTCCTTGACTATAGTTTTAGGTTTTATGACTAGGTTATCACTATGGTAAATAGGAGTATGCATTACAAAAAATTATAGGGGTATGAAAAATAGGCATAACAGTAGTGAATTTTCTAGTCAATTTTAAAAAATTGAGTAGCAATCAAATTACCTATGGTAAAAAAAATAATCTTGAGTGTGATCCAGATAAATCATTTTTCAATCCTTTATGTGCGAACCCCTTCATAATGATTTTTAATAAGGGATGAGATGTTAGGCTAGTGTGGCATGAATAAAAGGAATGATATAATAGGGAAGTTTGGGTTGGATGCACAAACAAATATAAATGCCACAAATACAATTTTTGAAAGTACAATATTACTTCAACAACTAGTTATAAATTAGTATATATTATTCATGTCTAAAGAAAATTGATCTTATAAAGAATAATATCTCAAAATAACTGATACTTACAATTATATTGTAACATCTTTGCATTCTTCCTTTATAACATGAAGACTTCATCCACTTTGAAACACTTGTTGATCTTTCAAAATTAAAAGGCAAATAACAAGAAGAAGAAAACAAAAAAACAAACCATAAATAAATAACAAAACAAGATATAAAAAGAAAATAAATAACAAAATAAAAAATAAATCAATAAATCCAAAAGAAATTAACAAATCTAAAAGGAAGTTAATTGTGAAATAATTTTTAATGATGGTCGTTAACTAAATAATGTCACTAGTTCCCATCAAGATCTTTCAAATGAAAAGCATTATTTCCATGTATAGTTTCAATAAGATAAGGACCAAGCCATAATGAATAAAATTCATGATTTTTACCAATATATTTATGAGCTTTGTCCTAGTATAAAACTAAATCACCAGCTTTGAAGTTTTTATTAGAAACATTTTTATCGATTTTTTTTTTAATTTTTGTTTAGCCCTTTCTAAATTTTGTACTTCTATTGCCTTTGATTCATAAAGATATATTAGATAATGTAATCTTTGCTCAATCAAATTAGTATCTATAGAAGCATATTGTAAAGAAGTTATAGCTAAAGAAATCTAAAGTTCTATTGGTAAAGTGGCCTCAAATCCATATGCCAACATGAAAAGTGAATAACCAGTTGTCACCTTGACAATAGTTCTACCAACCCATAAGGCTTCAAAACATTTAAGATTCTAATTTTATCTTATTTTCATAAATTAATTTCTTCATGATTGAAATCAGATTTTCATTTGTTGACTCAGCTTGACCATTACGTTGAGGGTAATATTTAGATGAATGACTAGATATAATAGATTTTTTTCTTAAAAATTATAAAAATTCATTTGAAATAAAATAAAGATCATTATCAGATATGATGCTTTGGCCTCAAGGAATTTAGTGAAATAACATGTTTTTGTTAATATATATCTATGACTAGTTGATGAAGGAGGATGTATATCTAAAATAAAGTCAATAACCCATTTCATGAATAGTTTTTCAGGTATCATAGGATTAAAGGTATTATAGGTAACTTATCTCTACCAAAAAATAATTCACATGGCATATAAGAATGAACTAAATTATAAGCATCTTGAAATAGTGTAGGCCAATAATAACCTACTTATAAAAGATTATAAGTAGTGGTTTTTACAGCATAATTTCCACCATAATTTCCTTCATGACAGCCTCTAAAAATTTGTTGGGTTTGATCATGTGTAAGGCACGTGAATAAAACACCATCTCTATTTTAAAAATATAATAAATTTTTTAATAAATGGAAATTTAAAGCTCTTAAGAATAAAGAACATCTTTATTTCTTATCAAAATTATCAGAACATACTTGATTTTGAAAATAAAATACTAAGTCATGATAGCAATTATCTTAGGAAAGCATACAATCTCATTCATTCATTTTAAGACCAAATTTGAAATTTTTTAAAAAATCATGTATTTTCATGGTCTTTAAATGATGCTTTACATTCAAATTATCTTCAATTCACAAGACCAAAACATTAATACTTGAAGAAGTATTTTTAGCTAGATGTTTTTCCAAGTCATTACCTTTAATTTTCATTGAAGTTTCAAATTCAAGATCAAACTCTTGATTTCGTAATATCCATTTTTTAAGCCTTCCTTGAATGGTTGGTTGTTTCAAAAGATAAGATAAAATAGGTATGTTAGATAACACTATGACTTTTTTTCCATCTATAAATTAAAAAAATTGATTAAAAAGGAAATTAATGAGAAAACAAATTTCTTAATAAGAGAGTACATAGTTTCAACATCTTTTAAAACTTGACTCATATAACTAATTAGATTTTCATCATTTTTTTCAAATTCTTGCATAATAACAGTTCCAATTACTTTTTTAGTAGCATTAACATAAAGAATGAATGCTTTATTTAAATCTAATTTTGCAAGTACTAGAGCACTTGAAATGACATATTTAATGTTATTAAATATTAAATCATCACCTTCATCCCAAGTATAAGATTTACTTTTCTTAAGAAATAATTGTAAAGGATTAGACTTATTAGTAAAATATGATATGAATTTTTTAACAAAATTAATTTTACCAAAGAAATATTGTAAACTAGATTGATCTTTAGGAGGAGGTAATTCTTTAATGGTTTTAATACATTTATGATCTATGAAAATGTCATCTTTATCAATGATATGTCCTAATAATTTATCTTTAGTAACACCAAAAATTGATTTATTTGGATTTAAAAAAATACCATACTTTATACACCTTGTGAAAATTTCATGAAGATGATATAAATACTTTTTACATATTTTTAAATGAATGGTGAGATCATAAAAATAAACCTAAATAACAATACCAATTAATTCATCAAATGTCACATGCATAGTTATTTGAAAATTAGTTCATGTATTCATTAATCTAAATGACATTATATTATAAGCAAAAGTTCCTCTACAAGTAGTAAAAGTTGTTTTATGTCTATCTTCAAGATTTATGAAAATTTGATTGTAACTAAAAAATACATCTGATAATAATATCTTTTTATATCCTATAACTTTTTTTAAAACCTGATCTATACTTGGTAAGATAAAATTATCTTTAACACTAGCCTTATTCAATTCCATAAAATCAACACATAATCTAATATAACTATTTTTTTTCTAATTGGTACTAAATTAGCTACACATTCAAAATATTTTATAGGAAAAATTACACCAACATCTATCATTTTATCTATCTCTTTGTTAATGGTGTCTTCTAACAAAGGGCTAACTCTTCATATTTTCTATCTTATAGGTATATCATGTTTAATAATATTAGTATTATAACCCTGAATATCTTTACATGACCAAGTGAGTACATCAATAAATTATTTGAATAATTTAATGAATAACACCTTCTCATTAGTAGTAACTTAAATTCCTAAGCATACATATTTAGGATCCTCTTCCATACCTTAATTGATAAGAATAGTTTCAAGTATAATTCTCTTGAATGGTTTTTTTTTCTAGAAATTTTATGTTAGTCATTAGGTGTAAATATAGATTCCAAACTTACTAAACTAGTAGGAAATTTATGAGTACTTAATTAAGTATAATCTCCATAGTTTAATACATAATCATCATGATTAAAATAATTACCTTTAATAAATGAATCTATGTGTTCATCACAAATAAAAATAAGCTAAGTATCATTCAAATCTATAATTTTAGGTCAAAATTTTTCATAAAAAATAAGTATGTGATTAGTACACTCTCACTTAGAGTTGGATTAGATGAAAAAACAACAAGCTTATCAAATCTATTATTATATTCTCTAATTATGCGAGTGATATTGAAAGTTTCAAAATGTTTAAGCAAAAACCAAAATTTTTGAATATAATGATGTAAATGAGTTTTATTAATTTTTTAAACTTTCTAAACTTACATAACAATTAATTTAGAATCCCCAAATACTTCTAAATGTTTAATATTATGTTCAATAACTTCTCCAAACTTAAACGTAATGCCTCAAATTCTTCTATATTATTACTATTTTCAAATGATAATTTGTAAGCATAATATAATATCTTACAAATAGGAGATATTACAAAAATTATAACACCATTTACTTGTTAATAATAGGCTCCATCAAAATATAGTGACCATAAAATATTTTTCTCAAAGAATTATTCATGCTGATTTTTTGGCTCATCCAAATTCATTATCTCATAAGTTCCAATATCTATTTCAACATAGGAAATAGTGGAAGGGGTAGATGATTTAATAGGTGTACTATACCAATCCTCTCTTTTTATGAAATCAATCTCATTACTTATGGGAACCCATGTGATATATTTCTCTATAAAAGAACTTGTTACTTTTGACCAATCTCTTTCTAATAACATAATATAATTACTAGGAATGTCTAAAATTTGGACATTAGTAATACATTGAATTATTTAAGCTTAAGAAATTTTAATGACTATATCACAAAACTTACCACCACTTTTAGTTTGTCTTGAATCAAATCTAGTAAGCTTCCTATTATCAGTTTTATAAGAAATGGTTAATTGATCTACAAAAAATTGAGGTATTATATTCTTTGAAGCTCCTTTATCTAAGATATAATTATGAATTACCTTATTACAAATTTTTATTGAAACATAAAAATGAGGTATATAGTATGTAGGAGGATCATAATTTTGAGCAAAAATAGATCTTTGTTCATTACTATCTTCTTCTTGTAATCCTATCTCATTTTAGGATGTTTAATAGCTTCATTAATTTTATCAAGTTGTCTTGAAAGGCTAGCTAATTGTAAAAATGAAATTCAACTTTAATTGTAGATAAATAATCAATTATATTATAAGCTTTATCATCATATTATCAAATTTGTGTATAATTCTTAGGCTTATTAGGCTAACTTGAGTATTAATATAACCAATTGATAAAGGAATGTTTTGAGAAGAATTAGCAGATGAATTACATGAAGAGTTATTATTAGTTACTTTACCCTTATATTTAGAATAAGAATCATTATTTTTTATATTATTATATTGAAAATAATTATAATCTTTATTTCTAGTATTAACAACATAAGCACCTTTATCTTCTGATAGATCATCAAGAGCACACACATTTATGTTGTCTGCTAGATCAACATATATACTATCTTTTTCTTGAATAAACTTTTTAAATTTTTGAACAACACATGAATCTGGATCATGATCTAATTCACACACATTACAGTAATGAACAACTTCTTTATTATTACTTTAAATAATGCTTCTATTATATGAAGAAGGTTTATCATTCAATTATCTTTTAATAGTGACCAATTCATTTCCTAGACTTTAAATGGATTTTAATTTTTTTTGCATTATCTGAATTTAGACATATAAAATACCCATCATTAAACCCAATACATTTAAGTTTCATTTTATTCCATAATGTGTCTATTCTCTACGGTTATTTTATACTTCAAAGGTAAAACACTACAAAAGTAAAGTCTAGATAATTTTTTATAAGGTCTAAGATCATGAGGAATCTTTTGATGCAACTTAGTAAATCTAGTAATGAAATGATATATGGTTTCACCTAGATAAAAAAACAATTGAAATATCATTAACTAGGTCTCAATCTTCCTTATATTTTACAAAATAAAATTCTATCAAATCTTCAATATGTTTCCAAGTATTGATAGCTTTAGCAGATAAACTAATAAAATATTGATAAGCTTTCTCTTCAAGTATTTGAGCAAAAATTCTTAAGTAAATCATTTTACTTGTTATACCAAGAGTAGAAAAAACTAACTTAAATGAAACTAAATTAACTTCCCAAGATTCATTAGAAGCTCCAAAAAAATTTGGTATATTTAATCCTTTAAGGGAAGGTAAATTACCTGGATGATTTCTAATGTTAAGTGGATTTATAGAAATCCATGGATTTAAATCCATTTTTTGTTCCACTTCAACTTCAAAACCAACTTCATCCTTAGTGAGATCATATTGATATTTATTATCTTGTAGACCTTGAATAATATCATGTATCCTCTACTCTACTTGATCTTCCATTGAAAGTTTTAGTAATCTCTTCTACTTGAATTGGTTAATTTTCTTGAACTTGATTATATTGATTCAATTATAAATTTATATTAATAAGTTTAGAGCATAAATAGATCAACAAATAAATGAGAATTAGAAAGGAAACAAGTTTTAGCTCTAGAATTAGAAGCTAAGACTCTAACTCTATCTTCCTAAATTCATCTATTTATGTATAAAACATTTTACTAATTTTCTAAGTAAGATTAGATTACAAATATATCTCAAATTCTATAATTCTACTTCTTCGTTTATCACTTCTATGACATGTTGAAGATTATGAGGATGATTATAACAAGCATAACAAGTTAAATTAAAAGAAACATCAACTTGATCATCAATAGTATCAATTTTAGGTTGGATAATAGGATTTTTTCCCCCAAATAACATGAGTAATAATAAAATATAGTTATAAATAAAATAATATTTTTGAAAGCTATTCCCAATGGAGTCACCAAATTTTTTGATGATAAAAAATGTTACATCAACTAATCAGCCCTTTCACCTATTTCAAAGGTTAAGTTAGAATCATACCAATCTAATGGTATAGTTCTAAATATTTGAATACGATTCTAAAGATGTGAGGGTTTTTTTTTAATTTTTGGGAAACAATAGATGAGTTATTGGATATAATATATTTTATTATAATTCAGAAATAAATTTATCAAATAATGAATCATTTCAAATATGAATGTGTAATCTATCCTATCTGACAAAGAAAGTCTATGGACAAGATAATATATTGAAGGAAAGAAATATCATTCAATAATAAAATATATTCTCAAAATAATATATTACTTCACTATTTTAACCTCCAAGTAAAAACCAAGACAATAAACAAGAATTACAAAGATAAAGTGAAGATTATAAAGTATATCAATTTATAATCATATCTTTAATAATCAAATAACAAAACATAACTCAATAATTCAAAAGAAAAAAGAAGCAAACAACAACATCAAACAACTAAGTTAAACAATAAAATAATTAAGAAAACCTAAAACAATCTAATCTAAACTAATATAGAACATAAACAAAACCAATCTAAACTTAACTAAACTTAACACTGAACTAACACTAACACTAACACAAACTAAAGAAAGAAATCAAAATAAAACATAAACTTTTTAATAAAGTAAATTAATGTTATTGAAAACTAAAATAAAATAGAAATAGAAATCAAAACAATTAGAAAATAAACTAAAATCAAATTTAAACTAAATTAGAAGTCAAAGTCAAAATAAAATAAAATACAATATAAAAAAACATGCAAGTCTAATAAGGAGAGTCATCTTGGCAAAATAGACCATTTTTTTTAGAAACCAACATCCTCTTTACAAAATATCTTTAAAAGATAATGTTTCAGTGAATTTTTTGCTTTATATTTCAAAAGGAGGAAAGAAGAAACTAAGTATGAGTATGGTTGAAAAACCTATTTGATTGTGTACATTTTAAATCAGATGATTGTGAAGAATTCATCTTTTGCTTGGGAGGATGACTTGAAAATAATAAAGCACTAAAGCAAATTTTTTTGTTAGATAGGTAGCTGGGTGGATTACTTAGCGCTAGCTATATCCTAGAAGTAAGACTTTTCTTGGGGGATATCAATCCACATTTTTTAAACAATTAAGTTTATAAATAAAATAGAAAGTACTTTCATCAATAATCAAAGACTAATAAAATTGAACACATGAAATGCTTGATAAATAAATATACTAGGAATGGCTAAATTAGCAATAATCAAGTCAATACTAATGATCAAAAGTTTGGGTCAGCTCCTAAAAATTAGGCAAGACTCTATGAATAGGTAGGGACATAAAAAACTAAATTTTGTTGAGGGTAGGTAGGTGGAAATAACTTGTTAGAATATAATGTCATAGTGACCATCGATGGTTGGGATGATCATTAGTAGTTAAGGTGACCATCAACAATCAAGTTGACCATCGATGATTAGACAAACCATCAATAATTGAGAAAACTATCGATGGTTATTGTGTGTAGATCTAAGTTGTTAAATAGTTAGATTAATGGGATCACAAGGTGGATTCTTGGAAGATGGATTGATGTTGGGCTGAGTGTGAAACACAAGTAAAGTAATTGAATACTATAAATAAAGTACTTATCTTGCATAAGGCTGATCAAGTGGATGCTTGAGTTGATTGACCCATTGATGGAGTCTAGTGTGATTTTGATAGAGTAACAATACTGGTGCTTTGGTAGAGTAGAAATAGTAAGTTGGCTCTTGGATGTGATGGCTAGATTGTTATATTGTTGATGATGATTGACATATAAAACAAAGAAATTATGGATGCACAATCTCTTGAAAAAAATTGTAGATGGGCTTCACCTTCCTAGTTCTCTCTTCTTATAGGTAGAGTAAGAGAGTTACAACAAGATGTGAACTCAGCTTCCTAATTATAAATTTTTCATGTAATGGATCACACGTGGATTAAGATAATATATTTTTAGAAAATCAAAGTAGGGTGACTTGCATGTTAATAGTTAGGAAGGTGCACCTTAACCATCAATAGTCAGGGCGATCATTGGTGGTCATCATGACTGTCGATGGTCAAGGGTGAAGGGTCAAAGTGGGTAAAAGGTTGGTTAAGGTAGTTTGGTCAAACTAACCATGGGTTAGGCTCAGTTAGGGGTTGAAGGGTAAGGTTGGTCCAAATGGGGTCCTAAGGTGGTCCAAAAGAATTATGACATTTGGAATCATGATGTGTTGATTTTCGATGTCTACATTTTGCCCCTTTTTGTTATGTAGCTTTGAATCAACTAGTTACAAAATAAAAAATGATTGTTACTCAAAGGTTTGATTTCTCTAAGTATGGGAGGAGGTTTTCCCCATCAAATTAGGATTTAATGAGGTAAAAGAGAATTGGGTGTAGGTTTGATAAGGTTGGTAAAGGTGATGACAAAAGTGAACATCATGAAGGTGGGTGATAGGTTGGGCACTAGAGCATAAATATGGGCACAAATTATGACAAAAAAGTGTGATAGTCAAGATTACACATAAAATAGGTTGCCATAATTGGTAAAAATAAAGGTTATCTCTAGAAAAATAAGTGATGGGGTAATTGGGCCATAGTATTAGGCATAATTGATGGGTTATTCCTATCATGTTGCCTAGATAGGTTTTGTGTTTTGATGGGTATCCAAGGTAGGAAGTGCTCTCAGAGATTAAAAAAATGGGTCAAGTGTCATAGGTGTTTAAGCTAGGAAGTGATCCTAAGAAGACACAAGTGGGTCAAGTAAGCAGGAAGTGGTGTAATATTAAAATGGTCAACATGGAAATGTTGTCACTGCGGTCAAAAGACCAAGAAAAAGTCATCATAAAATGCATGTAATTTAGGCCCAAATAGACCAATGGCATGGTGATGAGGTGGTCAGGGTGGGTAGAGAAGGTAGAATCCATGGGTGGGTGGGTTGATTTGATTTTAGTTAAAGACAACTTGCTCAAGGTAAGAGCAAAAAAGTGGGGGTACCTGACCATTGATGTTTAGGGTTCCCAAGGGTGACCGTTGATGGTCACCTTGATCATTGATAGTCAAGGTGGAAACCCTAAAAGTCCATAGGTTAAAAGTAAAATTAGAATTATTTTTAACTCATTATTACGTTTGGCATTATTGACTTGGAGCTCTGGTGCATTTGTAGTTTTGGGTGAAAATCTTATTGATGATGATTGTTGAGCTAGAGGTTGACTATTAGTTGAGGTAAAGAGAGGACCTAAAGAACCAGCCAAGATATAGGGAGCACACAAACATGGATAAGGATGAGTAGGCCTATGAATAATTCTATAATGGTAGTTATGAAATGAAGTAGGGGGTATCCTTAATTTGGTAACTTAGGTTGAATTTAGAAATTATATTGAGATTAGGTTTGAATGCTTGGGTTTGAACTATTATGCCCTAGGTAAGGTTTTATTGGGGTTTGGGTGATTTTATGGCTAAAATTAAAATTGATCATGTGGTTAGGTAGAATGGGGTGGGTTGGGACCTTAGGGTAATAAGGTAGGTTGTACTAGTTGTAATTTAGGTAGTTTTAGGGTATGGTAGGTTTTGGGTGTTCTATTAATAAAATATCCATAGTGATCATCGATGATTGGGATAGATCATCAATGGTTGACATCCATAGAAAAATGGATGCTTGATCATTGGTAGTGACCATGATTGTTACTACTTGACTATGGTAAAATATAGTTTTGGAAAGTGTTTTAAATTCCAAGGCAAATATAAATGCCTGGTGTTAGGTATAGGCTAGAATTATAGGTTTAGAGGGAAAATTTGGTGGGTATTAGGTAGATACATAAGATGGGTAGAGAAATATGTTGGTTGCTTAAATGGTAAGGTAGGGTAGGATAGGCATAGGTAGGCAAGAATGATGTAGGTAATTAAGTTGTGTTTTTGAATTGGTGTAGGCTAGGGATCAAATATAGATTAATGATCAAGTACCACTCATCTTCTTAGAGATCTACCAAGGGATGACCCTATCTAATTGGGTGCACATGAAGGAGGTTGGGTTGGGGGTGATGAACCGCTATCATCATGTGTCTTGAGATGCCTCTATGATCATATCACTCATCGAGAGATGAGATCCTGATATGAACACCTTCTTACTACTGATCGATGAGATGATGATCTTTCTTGAGGATGTTTATAAGATCACATGACTACCACTCTAGGGTGATCTGATATATCAAATAGTACAAGAGGAGTAAGAGGACCATATCAAGCTATTATATAGAGATGATAGTGATTAGGTCTGATGGCATGCTAGTGGATTTATCTACAACATACTATATGCAAGGGACCTAGGTGAGAAGAGACTGATGACCATGTTTATGATGGCCATCTCTTGCTTTGCTCTTCTCAACTCAAGTAGTGGGTGGTTCCCATATTTGCTATTATGGGTGCTGGTAGAGTTGTTACTAGGTCAAACTATGTTTGGTTAGGTACCCATTCTCCTAATATATATCTATAGGGAGCTATGGGGGTAAAAGGCCCATGGGAGGTATGGTATCAACATCGACTTGGTTCTTCATTGTTGGGCTTATGAGCACATCTAGGTGATGAGGCTAGTGGGATTATCTTGGGCAGGGTACACATAGATAGATTTTGTAGTTGGGTTTATGCGATAGAGGGGTGACTTTGCTACTTCAAGTGCAGGGGGATGAGCTCATGACATGGATTAGTTTAGGGGAGAAATGAGTGCACTAGTGATTGGAGATATCACATGGAGACCCTATGCTCAATTTCTAGTGTGGCCTGGCTATAGGAGGCAAACACTCTCCCTATAGAGCTACAAATGGATATTTGGTAATTGAGATGAAGAGGTGGAGATTATACCTTTTGATAGGGTATGTAGATATTTTACCTTGGTATAAGGTATTCCAAGTCCATTCCCTAGGTACAGGTGAGAGGACTTAGAGATTTTATAACTAGAGTTGTATCCTATACTGACTTTGCTAGACCATGAGGAGTTTCCATCCAAATTGTAGATATATGATGTTGAATTTATAGATGGGTATATGGCATGGTATCAATAATTATATGTAGTGGAAGATATTGGTGATGTTGACAGTGGTAGGGGGCCTATGGATGTGGACCTAACTGGGACAGGGGGATAAAGACCATGGGCATAGGGGGCTCACCCTATGGATAGGTAGGAGTGGTGTTAGCCATTGCATAAGTATAGATCATAGGATTATAGGGTAAGGTGGCCACCTTATAGGGTTAGGTTTTTACCTTATAGGTTCAAGTTGATACTCTCATAGGTGATAAGGACTAGGCATGGTCTTCACTTACCTTGGTTATATAGGAGAGGGAATCTGAGGTAGAGAGGAGTAGCTACAACACTAGTAGGACCACTAAGTAGTATCCCTAAGGCATGGTGCTTGGCCATATTTGAGGATTTATGCTATTATAGGGCCATAATTTTGACATAATTTCCACAAAATCCTTGATGGGGTGAGTATAGAGCTAGCTTGGTAGGTGGTGCAGGTGTAATGACTCTAGGTCAATGGGTCACATCTATAGGTGGGTAGATAGGTGATATATTGGGATAGGTACTAGGACTTAGTAGTGCACCATGAGATAGTGGTACCCTAGGGGAAAGATATAGCTCATACATTTCATAAATATGTTATTATATATCATTTTGATTCTAGCCTACAAGCCAATGTAGTGAGATGTACATTTTGAGAGAGACATGTCTATCTTCTTATACACATTATTTTGTTATTTGGACTCATGAGATATACATATATTTGATCTTTGTTCATTGCTTATGTTCATGGTGTAATATTTGTGTTGATTTTTAATGCCTATGATGTTATTTTAGATTGCTTATGGATTATGCTTATGTTATGGATGCTAGACACTGATGTAGACTTAACTAGCTAGGTATGAGATGATTTTGATTTATGGGTATACTCACTTGTTACTTATGACATGTTAAATGTTAATGAGTATATGCTTCATTATTTATATTTAAACATGTGGTGGAAAATGGTTTTTTTCTTTATTGATCATGAGTGCTATGGTTTTATTATACTTGTTATGGTTGTGATTATGATTATGATATTTTTTATGACACACATGGATATGTCTGTTATGATTATGGTTGATATTATCTTACTTAAGGTAAAGAACACAAGATAAGATATCTAAAAATACTAGATGTGAGAAAAGGGAATATAACCAAGAGATAAACACCATAATGAGAATATCAACTAATCATGATAGGATAAGAAGCAAACATGATGCTTCTTTTTTGACAAGAATTAGAATAAAACCAAAGTTGGACTGGCTTAATGAACATAATCCCTTTGAATGCTTCATAGTAGCATTCATTAGTTGGTTAAAAAAGTATCTTGACCACATAATCTAAGTAAGCTCAAAATCCTTTGCTTATATCATATAAAAGGGAGATGGATGAAAATGGAACCTTCTTGTGAGACTAGCATGCCTCTTTTATAGGTGTCCAAAGAGTCAGTATAAATAATTATATATCACATAAAAGGGTAGACTGATTGATACAAGAAGTCTACTTGTGAAAATTGATTGCAGTTCCCATTTTATGCTATGTGTGAGCCAATTTTGGCTTTCAAAATTAGTTTGTTTTTGTTGTGATTTTTAAAATGGGTCTTTTGATTTGTTATTGTATATAAGAATTTGATCTATGTGGGGCTTCCAAGAAATTGCTATACTTTTGACAAATTCTTTACTTACCCATCCTTCAAGTGAATGGTCTAAGGTTATTTTCTTTGTTCAAGGCTTTGTGATAGTTGTTTTTTTAAAAAGGTGTCTTGACCACATAATCTAAGTAATCTCAAAATCCTTTTCTTATAACATATAAAGGGGACATAGATGAAAATGGAGCCTTCTTATGATACTAGCATGCCTCTTCTATAGGTGTCTAAAGAGTCCGTATAAACAAGTCTATATCATATAAAAGGGTAGAATGATTGATATGGGAAGTCTACTTGTGAAAATTGATTGTGGTTCCCATGTTATGCTATGTGAGAGCCAATTTTGGCTTTAAAAATTAATTTGATTTTTTTATGATTTTGAAAATGGGTCTTTTGATTTGTTATTGTTTATAAGAATTTGATTGATGTGGGAAGCTCCAAGAAATTTCTATACTTTTGACAAATTCTTTACTTAGCCATCTTTCAAGGTAATGATCTAAGGTTATTTTCTTTATTCAAGGATTTGTGATAGTTATCCTTCAAGGGAGTATTCTACATTATATTTGTGCAATTTTAGTATGCTTATGTAGTTGTCATTCAAGGGAGTAGTCTGAAAATATTAACAATGACCCATGATTGTTATTGGTTTGGATTTTGATTTTTGCTTGTTTGATTTTGCTTGACATAGAATTGCTTATATAGGCTTAAGGGTTCACCTTTATGAAGGCACAACTAGAAACACAAGGGGTTGATTAGGTCTAAATAGGTTTAGGTGACAATAACCATGGGAATCTATCCCAATAAAGGGGTAAAAAGTACCAATAGAATCATGCCATGGGTAGAGTTGTGGTACCCATAGTTCAATATTAGTTGATGACTATGATGGATAATCATATGATTCAATTTTAACTAGTTGCCCCTAAAGCAAGGAGATAAATGTGGTTGAAATCAAGAGATGAACTTAAGTTATAACAAAAGGTGAACTTGATCCTTCTTAATAAAATAATGGATATAGATGCGAAGTATTGAGGGGCTCAAGTTTTATGTGGCCTTCGAGAAAAGAAAAATGGTAAGCTCTATATCCATACTTGCGGATTATGATATAGGGTCCAATCCAATTGAAAGAAAACTTGCCTCACTTGTTTTTCACCATATTGGTGACATTTTAATTTTCCTTTAGGATGAGGTCTTTGATGTTAAATTCTCAAAAATTGAGGTGTTTTTTATAGGTACACTTGACATGATATTGATAAACATGAAGGTGGGTAAGGGATTTTAAATGATTCTCATCAAGTAGCTTAAGCTGAGCTAAGTGGTGCTGATGATAATCATCAACAAGAATGAAATCTTGTAAATATATGTGAATAGAGGGTGTTTGGACTTTGAGAGGAAATAAGACCTCTACTCCAAATACAATAGAAAAGGGTGTAACACCCATAGGGGTTCTAATGCTAGTATGATATGCCCATAAGGTGAAGATGTTCAAATGTTAATCCTGACCATATGCATTAACCATTTTAGTTAGCATGTTGTAAAGAGTTTTGTTAGAGGCCTCAACATATCTATTCATTTGAGGGTGATATGGTGAGGGGAATCTTAAATTAATGGTTAATGCATCACATATACCATGAACTTTGTTGTTTTTAAAGGATTTACCATTGTTAGTGATAATCTTATGAAGAATACTGAAGCAACAGATGATATGATAGTTGATATAGTTGATGATATTTTATTTTTTGGTTAAGACTAAGGGGATAACTTTCACCCATTTGGTGAAATATTTGGTTTCAATGATGATAAAATGATGTCATTTCAAGGAATGAGGGTTAATTTCACCAATAAGGTCTAAACCCCATTATGAGAAGGGCCAAAAATTGGTGGAAACATGAAGACTATGGCTAGGTGTATGATGCAAATTTTTTGCATGTTGCTAACACTTAACACACTTTTTCACATAATCATAATAATTTTAGTTAAGGGTAGGATATTAATATCTGAGGTGAAGGATGCACTTAGCTATGGTGAGACCACTTAAGTGTCCTCCATAGATTCCATCATGCATTTCCTTGATAGTGTGAGAGGCTTCTTAACTACCTAAGAAATGGAAGAGAAGACCATCAAATCCATGTTTATAAAAGATACCCCCTAGTATGGTATAACATGAAGTACTTTGGATAAACACTCTTCAAGAATTATTAGAAAGACTAGAAAGAACTATGGCAAGGTTGAGATAGTCAAAGGTTTATTGATACCAAAGGTTAGTTTGGGTCTCCTCCACATCAAAAATAGTGGGAGAATTTAGTTTGAAATAGGAAGGTTGGGTGAGTCTATTGATAATGATAGATAGCTTAGATTTAGAAGGTAAATATGTTATTCAAGAGGCAAGGGAATCCATGGTGTCAATGGAGTTATTTGTAGATTATGGGGTTGATTAGATGTGATAGCATTTAAATGGTTCTAAAATTTCATCAAATAGCTTCTTATATTATTGTAATACATCATTCTTACACTAGTAAGAGCCATTGGTTTAATTAACCACAAGTTGGGAGTCACCAAATATGTTGATTATTTTGACTCCCAGGGCTAAGGTAGTTTGAAGGCCTATGACTAGGGCTTCATACTTAAATATATTATTAGTACATTAAAAATCAAGATTGAAGGACAAAGGAATAGGTTCACCATCAAAGGGGATAAGGATTATACCCGCTCCCCCACCATGTTGACATTTTGATCCATCAAATAACATGGTGACTTGATAGGTGAAGTCTATATGAGAGAGGGTTGTGATGGACTCATCAAGAAAATCAAGAGGAGGAGGTTGGTTGTTTACTAGTGGTTCTTTGGCCAACTAGTCAACAATGAATTATCCCTTAATTAACTTTTTCTAAAGGAACTCAACGTCAAACTTTTCTAAGAGCATGATCCACTTGGCCATACGATGGTTTTGGTATGGCTTAGAGTGCATGTACTTGAGTGGGTCAATATTGGTTATGACATAGGTTTTTTGGTTAAGTAGGTAGTGGTAAAGTTTTGTGGCCATAAAGACTAAAGTTAAGCAAAGTTTCTTGATGTGGGTATTCAGAGTCAAGAATGTGACTAATGTAGTATATGGCTTGTTCTATTTATTGTTCATCTTGATGAGTGAGTAATGACCCTAGGGAGTCGTCTATGGTAGAGATATAAAGGTAAAAATGTTGGTCATCCTTGGGAGGGGTGAGGATAGGTAGAGACAAAAGGTAATTTTTGAGTGAATCAAAGGCCTTTTGGCAGTATCTACTTCATTTAAAAGAAACATCCTTATTTAGAAGGTGGTGGAAGGGTTGACATCAGTTTAAAAGCTAGGAGATAAAATTATGAATGGATTGAAGCTTTCCCTACAAACTATGGAGTTGCTTAAGGTTGACTGGGGGAAGTATGTCAAGGAATGCATTGATTTTGGTAGGATAAATTTTTATTTCATGAAGGGAGACAATAAAACCCAAAAGCTTTCCTGATAAGACCCCAAAATTCACTTTTTGGGGTTGAGGTAGACATGGTAATGGATAAGCCACTCAAAGATGATCTTTAGAATGGGTAAATGATCTTTTTGAAGTTTGGATTTTTCTAGAAGGCCATCGATATAGGCCTCTACAATATTGTGGATAAGGTCATGGAAGATATAGGTCATGGCACATTGGTAAGTTTTACCAACATTCTTTAACTTGAAAAACATGAACCTATAGTATAAGGTCCCTCATGGGGTGGTAAAAGTGGTCTTGTGCTATTTTTTAGGGGTAGTTAGGATATGATTGTAACTCAAGAATCCATCCATGAGAGATAACATCTCGTAGATGGTTGTAAGATCAACTAGATGGTTGATGCTTGGTATAGGAAAATTGTCTTTAGGGAAAACAAGGTTGAGGTCATGAAAGTCCACCAAAATGTATTCCCCCTATGGATTTTATGACAAGTATGACATTTGAGACCCATTGGGGGTAGTCAATGGGTTGAATGACATTGATAGATAAAAGGCACTGAAGATCTTATTTGATGAGAAGGGATATGTGAGGTTACATGAAATGAAGTTTTTTCTTGATAGGTTCAGCATCACAGTGGTTGATTATGTTATGGGTAGTAATGGTAGGGTCCATTCTAAGCATTTAACTATAAGACCAAGAAAATGTAATGCTATGATCTTGGAAGAAAGAGGAGAAATCTTGAAGTTCCTTGATAGTCAATAATTAGCCAATTTTGGAAATGTGGGGCTCTCTAGAGTACCCAAGTTGATATCCATGGTTGATTTATTCAACATGGTTGAAGTCTCAAGAGGAAGGGTTTTATGGATGGAAGAATCCAGGGCACTAAGGTAGGTGAGAATAAAATCATCATCCTAACATTAAATGGTATTAATGGTAGGAGATTCATCCCATATCATCTCAAGATAGATCAAAGGGATGGTTATGGTTTCCCTATCCTTTTGATAGGTCAGGGGTCTGAAGTTGATCATGTTGATGAAAAAACTTTAGGTGGCATGATGTCATCATCATCACATGTAGGTAGAGGAGAGGTTAGTGAAGAAGGTGTATCTTCATCAATAATGGTGGTAGTAGGAGATTTGGTTTGATTCTTATTGGGTAGGATGAAACTAAGGCCATGTTTCTCATGAGGGTTTCTAACATCAATGGAGAATAACTCATGTGGGACATGCTCATATCAACTAAGACCAAATCCTTTCCAAGCACACTTATGAATGTATGTTTTAGCAAAGCTTGGTTTGTTAAGGTAGGAGAAGCTAGAGGTGAATGGTCAAGGTGAAGTTGAGGTAGTGGAAGCACTAAGGGGCTTGTCAATTCCCCCATAGATAAAATGGATTTGATAATGTGAAGGTCCAAAGAGAATAATGGTTTTGACATTAGGGTCATACCTAGGTTGGTGGTCAATTTTTCCATACTCTTGGAGAGTAGGGAAAGTGTCAAGGGCAAGGATGTGATATTCCCCTAGTGAAAGGTAGTAGAATATTGATTCCAAAGGGTCTCAGGTGGGTATCTAATTAAAGGGTATGGATGAGCTAGTCAATACCTCATTAGTAAAAGGAAGAGTGACATCCTATTTTGTGGTGGAGTTCTTGTCCTTGGTTAAGGAGGGTATGTTAGATGGGTGTAAGAGGACATCATTGGGTTGGTATGTTATGTTGCATTTTAAGAAAGGACTTAGATCAAATTGGATGGTGATGACTTGGCCTTCATGCTAAAACTTAATGCAATGATGTAGGGTAGAGGGGACATAACCCATGGAGCATATCTAAGGTCATCCCAATAAAATATTATATTATAATTCACCTTCCACTATATAGAAGATTTAAGGGTGCATACAGGGTCCTACATGGATATGAAGGATAACCATTCCCAAGGTGGTGGTCATGGTATCATTAAAGGATCAAAGGATGGCTAAGGTTTCAAAAATGACAATATATGGAAGGCTGATTTTTTTAAAGACATGGGAGGAGATAATGTTAATACTAGTTCCCCCATCAATCATGACCCATTTAATGTAGGTTTGGTTGATGTAAGTAGTAATAAAAATAGGGGGATTTGGGTCATCTAGATGGATAAAAGGTATTTACAAGTCCTTAAAAGTGACAATGTTGGAAATTTAGAGTGCACTGATGAAGGCTACCAAAGGTTAAGGGTCTTCAAGTTGGACCTCTACCAATTAGAATTCCTTTATCATTGCTTGGTGATGATGAGGTGAAGTGGTAATAAACTCATATAAGCTCATTTTTTCTAGGGTTTTTTGAAGCTATTTGAGTACCAATATCTTGATGGACTCATAGGGGTTGTATTAGGAGGCACCTAAGATAAATACCTTGGGTTTGTGTGAAGGTAAAGGTGTTTGGGTAGGGTTTGGTTGGGAGGTAGAGTATGGGTATTTCCATGGAATGGACACCTTGGCCTTCCCCTTATCCTTCTATTGTGCTCTTGTAACCACATGAATGGTATGTATAAAAGGAAGAATTGAGGTAGGAGATTGGTTAGACTCCTTGTCACTCTAAGGTGAAAGTGGAGGAGTAGGTAGGCATTAGGTAAAGGGTGTTATTATTGGTTGGATTGGTATAGGGCTCATGGGAGGTTCATCTATTAATATATCATCCTCATCATAGATATAATGTATAATACACTGTAGAGCTTTATATTTCTCTATGTCATGCCATGGTGTCTTATGATAGGATCACACATGGTGGTCATTATACTAGGTAGGTTTTGAACCAAGAGGGTCAAATAGCCTGATAGGGGGTAAGGTTAAGCAAGAAGTTTGTAGGAACTATTGGAAAATGGTGGATTAAGATTTGGCTAAAGGTGGAGAGGGTTTATGGGTTTTGGTCTTAGTTGGTAAGGTGGAGGTCCTTTTGGGAGTGGATTTGGTGATAGATGGTTTGGATAAGGTGGTGCATTTGGTTGGTGGTTTTGATTATGGTAAGTTGGAGGTTGAGAAAGTAGAGGTAGGATGTTTTAGGATAGGTAACCTAGTTATTGATGTCTTGATGAAAATGGGTGTGTCTAAAATCAAGTGTGTTAGTATAACTAACATTGGTGGTTGGGTTTTGGTTGGGATAACCAAATTTATAATAAAATTGGAGGGATGAGGCCCCAAGATAGAGGATAGGGTGGAGGGAGATAGTATTTTTTCCCTCTATAATTTTAGTGTTTCTACTTCCTTGGTTAATTTGGGTTGGCACTTGGTTGTTGTTTTCAATGAGGTAATATCTACATTCACAAATGGGTGAGTAAGACTTTGTTTATGAAGGGTACCAAGGTTCTTGGTTGGCTTGGTCAGTTTGGTTGGAGAAGGTGATTTGGTTGCTTGGGGCTTAGGTACCTTGGATGGCTGAGGGATTTTTGGGTTAGTATAAGTGTCTATTGATTTGGCTGATAAGGTAGGAGTTTGAATAACAGAAGTGGTAGGTTGGTTTGCTAAAACTATGGCTAGAGGTTCTTTCTTGGTGATATAAGGTATCCATAATTATTCCTAAAAGGTGGCTCAGTCAATGTTATAATTGGAAACAAAATCTAATTTTTTTACTAATCTAGAGAATGGTATGTAAGTTGGTTTTATTTCCTAGATAGTGGACCTGAAAGATAATTCCCATGGGTTGAGATAGAGGGGTGATAACCTCATCATTTTACTCAACCAAATGATGCAAGGTTTTAGTGGGTGAATCCTCTATGGGAGGTGTAGACATGGGGGATTCCTCTTCAAGAATGATTTTTGAAGGGGTAGTAATTGACTTGATGGTTGATGGAGAAGGTAAGATGGGTGATTATTCTGAAATTACATTTAAGGGAGGGGTTGATGGCTCCACTACCTCAATAATTTAAGGAGGAAAAAGGGGTGGTTCCTTGATTTGAGTCTCCAAAAGAGGATAAGGTAACTATTTTACCTCAATAAGTGGAGAGGGTGAGGAACATATAGGTTATTTAGTAGGTTATTCAACAATGAGTGTGCTAAGAACCATGTTAATAGGATGGGTATCATGAGAGCACTTGACCATGTTACTCTCATTTTTGATAGGTGCATGATTTTGGAAAGGATGCCTAAAGATGTCAAGGGCCTAGTTTTGAGGTGCATTAGGGTTATCCAACATAAGTTCCCCCTTGTTAATGAGAAATTAGACAATGCTCTTGAAGGTGTTACACCTACTAATGTCATGCCATATCACTCGATGGAAGGCACTTAGATCATTATCATTGTACTAATTAGGTACAAGATGAGAAGAATTAAATTGATGAGGTGGTTTGATAGGAGGATGTTATATGATATTTTCTTCCAATAACTTTTCCAGGATTGAAGTGTAGGATTCTCCAAGTGGATTGAATTGCTTTGTGGTGTTTTGGTTTTGGTTTCTCAAGTTTTTATTTAAGGAACTAGAGGAATTTCATTGATTGGTAGATGATGGGAAAGTGGATTTAAGGACAACCATGTTTGAGGTGTCCTTGATTTTGGTCCTGATATTGGTTTGGTTGTTTGGTTTAGAGGAGGAAGCCTCATTGGTTTTATAGGTAGATCTCTTATTTTTTAGTTTTATCTTTCCTTCAACAATCATTCTATTTTTTAGCTTACATGTCATGGTCAAAACTTTGTCAAAAGTTTGAAAGATTTGAACACATAGTGTAGAGGATATATGCTTGGCACATGCCTGAGCAAAGAGCTCTATGATTTTAGGTTGAGTTAGGGAAAAGGAGAGTTGGTTGATTAGACTCTGTCAATGAGCTACAAAATTGAAAATAGACTCATAATCAAGCTATCAGATACAGTAGAGTTCAGTGATGGAAACCTTCTTGGAGATATTTATCAAAAAGTGGTCTAAGAAAGTTTGAGCCAGTTGGGTGAAGGAGAATATGGATTCTTGGTTAAGGAACTATACTAGTCTAATGCCGATCCTGACAAGGATATAGGCAAAGTTTAAAGAAGGAAGGTATCATCATAGAAAATAAAATCACATGAATTCCTAAATTCCCTAAGGTGTTGTTGGGGATCTTTATTACTTTGAAATTTGGAGAACTTGGGAAGTTCCCATTGGGGAAGATATGGCCTGATAGGTATAAATGGGTGGATAGGCTCATTATAAATCTAGTCATAGTATATGAGATTATGAGCCCTAGAGATGGATGACTCTAGAATTTTCATATTAGCCATGAGCATATTCATTAGGTTTGTTTAGGGTTGTGCACCTGAATGGGTTATAAGGTGCATGTTGTAGTTGGGGTCGAATGACATATTGGGAATTTGGCAGAGGTTGAAAAGTGGCCACATATGGGTAAGTGGTCATAGGTGGTTGAGTCAAAGCCACAAATGAAAATGTAATTACTAGTGGCTGGGTAGAGGGTATGCATTATTGAGTGGGTATGGGTGGTTGAGTCATAGGTAAGGGATAAGTGGTAAACCTGTTAGTAATAAGTAGCAAGGTAAAAGGAATGGGTACCACTACATTTTGAAGTGGAGTGGAGGTATCCATAAGAATAGTATTAATGGTGGTAGTGGGTACTCTAATATTAATTAGATTATGGGTAGGTAGAGGTTGGGTAGTGGTTATGTCAGAAGAATTATTAGTCAGACTAAGAGGTGTTTGGGTGTTAAAAGGTTGTGTTGGTTGGTTTTGCATGGTTGTGTTTGATGGGTTGTCAGCTGAGGAAAATTCCTAAGTAGCTAATGGTTGGGTAGTAATAGTGGCAAGAGTAGAGCTACCTAAAAAAATTAATGGCATACCATAGGGTGGATCAGTAGGTGGTATTAAAATGGGTGTGTGATGAGCTACTATGTTAAGATAATGTTGCAAGGCTATTAGGTTATTCTTTAAAAAGGTAACAAAGTCTAGGTCACCTTGGGAGATTATCTGAGGCACACTAGAAGTGTCAAAATGATGAGAACTCTCAACATCTGAGATGTATTATACGGATAAAGAGGTTGAGGAGACTAGATAATCAATAGATGGGTCCTAACTTGCTAAGTCTCTTCATTATTGATGAGTAAGAACTATGCAAGTATGATAAAAGGAGAACACAAAGAGACTCACAACTAAAATAGAGAGAAATCAAGGAAATCCAATGCACACTAGAGTACATTAAAATTTTGTGGTTAATTTCAATCTCACTTTTGGTTAATGCCTTAAGTTATGAGAATGTGTGATAGAAGTTGGCTTGTAGATCAGGAATTATAGAAGAAACTTATGGTTGGTTTTAGGTTGTTTAGGTGCTCAAAAGGAATCTTTACTAGAATCAATATATGGCTTTGAATTGGGGCATACCCCCTCACTTCACACACATAGTGATAAGGGTGTCAGCTGCTTAGCTAATATATACTGATTTCTAGAGTTTATACTCTACCAAAGAGTTGAGTTGTTTCTCTCTTTGGTAATGACCTCCAATTAGGATCATCAAGAAAGGGTAAGGTTATCGTTAGGTGATGAAATCTTAGTCAGGGCTTGTCTCAATCTTGTTTGATGTTTAATTAATGAAAGTGGTTTGGTTTAGTGTGTGCAACAAAATTGATGCTACAATAAAATTATTTTGCCTTAATTCAAAGTGAGATAAAATTATAAGTAATTAATGGATGCACTTAATTTTAAATCCATAATAAATTTTAGTTTGTTTAATGAGCATAGATAGAGAGAAGGTCATACAGATGCAAAAGAAAGGAAACCCAAAGTAAAGACTCAAGGTCCCATCGAGCATGCTAGGATGTTTTAGTGAATTTGTTACTTTATATTTCAAAAGGATAAAATAAGAAATTAAGTATAGGTATGGCTAAAAAACCTATTTGATTGTGCATATGTTGAATCAGATGATTGTAAATAAATCCTCTTTGGCTTGGGAGGATAATCTACAAATAAGAAAGCACTAAAGAAAATTTATTTATTAGATAGGTATCTAGGTGGATTACCTAGTGCTAGCTAGATCCTAGAATCAATAGCTTCCTTGGGGGTTATCAATCCACATATTTTAAATAATTAAGTTTATAAAAAAATTACTTGCATCAATAATCAAAGGCTACTATAATTGAACATAAGAAATGTTTGTTAAAAAAATAGACTAGGAATAACTAAATTAGCAATAGTTTGTTTTAGAAAACCAGGTAGGAGTCTATGAACAAGTAGGGATATAAAAAACTAGATTTGGTTGAGGTTAGGTAGGTGGAAATAAATCGATATAATTTACTACCATATTTATCATCGGTGATTGGGATAACCATCAGTTGTTAAGGTGACCATCAGTGGTCAAGCTAACCATCATTAGTTGGATAGACCTTCAGTGGTTGAGATAACCATTGATGGTTACTGTGTGTAGATATGGGTTGGTAAATATTTAGATTTATGGGATCACAAGGTGGATTCTTAGATGATGGTTTGATGTTAGGTTGAGTTTGAAAGGCAAGCAAAGCAATTGAATATAAGAAATCAAGTACTTATCTTACAAAAGGTAGATCATGTCGATGCTTGAGGTGATTGACTCATTGATAGTGTCTAACATGATTCTAATAGAGTAAAAGTACTTGGTTCTTTGGCATAGTGGTGGTGGTGGGTTGGTTCACTAACATGATGGATGGATCACTAGATTGTTGATGATAATTGACCTACAAAACAAAGAAACTCTAGATACACAAGCTCTTGATAACAATTATAGATGGGCTTCACCTTCCTACTCCTCTCTTCCTATAGATAGGGTAAGAGAGTTACAAAAAGATGTAAACTAAGCTTCCTAATTATAACTCACTCATCCAATGGATCACACATGAATTAAGACAAGCTATTTTTAGAAAACTTAGGTGAGGTGACTTACATGTTAGTAGTTATAAAGGTGCACCCTAACTATCGATGGTTAGGGTGACTATCAGTGATCATCCTAACCATTAGTGGTCGATGGTGAATGGTCAAAGTGGGTAAAAGGTTGGTTAAGGTAGTTTGGTCAAATTATCCATGGGTTAGGCTCAGTTAGTGGTTGAAGGGTCAGTTTGGTCCAAAGGGGGTCCTAAGTCAGTGAAAGGGAATTAAAACATTTGGAATCATGGTGTGAAAATTTTAGTGTCTATAAATAACTATTACAATCAATTATATCAACAAAATATCAAAAATAATGAATTTATCATCATTATTCAGGCTGAATACTTAGATTCTACACATAAGACTATAAGAAGTAATCATTGAAAGATGTTAAAATTTACAAACTTTAGATAATTTTTTATAAATGATAATATAAAATTGGATACACCTATGTTTCCTAAGAAATATACTCAACCATTAGAGAAAGTATTATTAGTATATCTACAAAATTCATGCTATCTCTAAGAAATTTCATAGAAGAGAGAGATAAATGGTTGACTTTAGAATGTAATAGTCTTCAATACCTATGTTTTTCCTCGTTTTTCAAATGAATCCTTGCTATTTTTATACTTTAAAATTGGTTGAAAAGAAGTTGTAACTAACCTTAGTTAGTTACTTGTTAACTTAAATAATTGAATTTATAAGTTAAATTTATTTGAGACTTTAAAGTCTTAAGAGATCAATAATTTGAAATTAGATGGGGTATTTCTTAATAGGTGGGGACCCTCTAATCAATAAATAATAATAAGAATAACATTATTTCATTAAATAATAAGATAATTCAAAGTTAAATGTTATTCTTATTTATATTAATTCCATAATGCATATAATTAAAATTACTTAGGCATATTATATATATTAAAATTCAAAATTTTGTTGCACTTCCAAAAATATTATAACTAAAATATCAAAATATGAAATGTACTTAAGTCTTATCAACTTAAAAGTTCAACATTGAAATGAAAATGTATTTTTTTGATGATCAAGAATCATGATAATTGAATTAAACTTCAATCAGAGGTTCACCCTCTTCATTAAAACATTCATTATACTCCATTTCAACTACATGAAACTGAACCAAATTATTTC
The DNA here is from genome assembly GCA_037957365.1 of Torreya grandis. Classification (NCBI taxonomy): domain Eukaryota; kingdom Viridiplantae; phylum Streptophyta; class Pinopsida; order Cupressales; family Taxaceae; genus Torreya; species Torreya grandis. The sequence goes on from JARHVA010000428.1 coordinate 417,624, forward strand.
AAGAATCACTTTCAATATCATCTATCTCCAATTTAACTCACTTCACAACTCTAATTTATGTTGGAGTATTCGATTCATCCTAATTATTTGCATGTTTCTTAGAAGTGGTTGGATGTATGACAAAAAGTGTCTTTTCAAAACTAAACTTCCTACAACCTGAAATAGGAATCTTCTATGGTGGTTTAGGCTTACTAGAACAAGATGGTAAGGCAAGATTCACAAAATTATTTGCATGAACTATCTCACTGGCCAGTTGTGTTGGTTCATTAACATCATTGAGTCTTTTTTAACTGGGTGATTGAATAGGCAACTGATGAGAATTATTTTGTAAATTATGAGAATAACTACTATGGGAATGAGATCTAGATCCAAATATATGACCATCAAAATATATATTCCCCCTATGAATTACAAAATTAAATGGTAGACTATTTAACACATTCTAAAATGCATATTCATTGATGTCAAAATGGATAGACATTCAGGCTCCTCTACTAGACCTAAAACCTCCTATATGAAATTGTCTATTTGGTGCCTCTTGATTCATACTACTAGAATTTTTATTCCTTTTCTAACTTCTATTATCATTATCCCTGTTTGATTCTGGTTGATCCCAACCTGACATCCTAGATATAGTTTAAAATATATATTTAAATTTTTATTATCATTTAACCTAACTCAAACAAATAAATATTTCATCTATAAAACAAAAAATAAGAACTATACTTCAATATTCCAAACCTCTAGTCACTTATAAAAATTTCTACTATCAACAAAATGAACATATCAAGAATTTCAACTGTCTGAAACTAAAATCATTTTTTTAATCTGACTGTCATAATATTCAAACTTAAAATCATAATAATAATATTTTTTTTTAAATAATTTTATTTCCAAAATATTTTGATATACAATATTTTGATATACTCTATAACATTCAGTTCTCATTGCACAAGTGCAATCTCCACATATACAACATACATAGTATCCATAAATTATGAACTATACATATTTCTCAAACTGATAATGAATATACAATGACTAAAATGAAAATTTCAATAAATTTTTTTTAAATATTATAATATTTTTTTGATAGGGTCATACCCTTTTCAAAATATCATATCAAAACTTAGAAAAATAACTTATCACAGCTTTCCTGAAACTGTCAACTATTTCTTATTATTATTTAAATATTCAAGACATTGAAATAAAACCTATAAAATGTATTGATATATTATACCCTTTGAGTTTATAAAATCAAATATATTGCATTCAAATAATTCTATCTATCAAAATCTTTCAACAAAGTTTCTTCACAGTATACCCAAAAACACTTTGGAATCCATCAAAACTTCCATAAACATAAACATGTATAGCTTATTATTTATACCAAAACTCAAATATCAATGAAAACATAACCTTTAAATATACATGGATGCACTCAAATATAATCACTATAACAACTATCAACCAATAGAAAACTAGAACCAGAATATTGCATATTCACAATACAACTTCAAAAATCATCTTAGACACAGTTTGAGAATCCTTAATGCTTTATTTTCTCAGATGAATATCCTCATAAAACCAAATTTAACTTCAAAAACCAAGATAAATATATTTATAAATAAAAAATGAAACATTTTTCAATCATCTATTCTACATAATAAAATAATGATAAACCTAGAAATCTTTCCACTTTCCTTATCACCAAAATTTCATACATGCAAAAAGATTTAAAACAAATAGTTTATGCTACCAGAATTTACCAAAACCCATATCATGCAACTTGAAACATATTTTCTTCAATAAAAATTGGCCATAATGAAAAACTATCACTATCCCTTTGAAATGGCATACCTTTTCCCTTGTTTGCAAATTCTCGTCTGGAATTTCTCATATACAATTTTCTAAGCTATCCAATAGAGTATCACTTCCACTGTGATCTTTATGAAATTACAATCAAAATGAAAATCAATTTTATTTATATACTAAACCTTGAGTCTTAACTTCCTCTACTATGTGACTTCATGTTATTGGTTTCTTAAATTGAGGTAATCAATTAGCCGACTATTAACTCATTTAGCAAGGATTCAAAATTTAGTCATGACCAAATCCTTTGATAAAACCTCCACTAACTCATGTAAATAAAGGAAAGTACCGATCTTCATTAAATTATTTATACCACCTTTGATTTAATAGGATTTCAAAGCATCCTTACTATTATTATCATTAAACCAATCTTGCCAACTAGATAGCCAACTCACCAACTTACCATTTGATCATTAATGAAGTGAGATTCAAGTTTATCAGACATAACATAACTTAATTTCCAAATTTAAGCATAAATTTATTACAAATATCCTTTAAAACAAAACAATCACCTTATGACATTTCAAGACCTTCAAGCCTCGAGTTTAACAATATAGGTTTAATATAAATTAACTTTCAAAATCACCTCATGGCCATTTTAAGATCTTTATGTTAAGTCCACCACCTTACAATAAATATTTACCATAGGATAGTGTTTGTATTTATAAATTCATAACCACTTAAGATAATATAATAATAATTGCATTTATATGATAATCCTTAGGGTTATAATAGTTTAGGTTTCAAATAAATCAATTTCCACTTATGTCATAACTCATATAATGTCACTATTCATACTTTCCATCATTATGATAAATCCATATATACGTGTAACTAAATTTTGAATGAAACTAAATAAAAACCATTATAATAATTCCATATAATACCTTTCAATTCTGATAAACCATATGGAACATCTTATTTTTCAAAATGAAAATACTTCAATAACCACTTTAATTGAATACAATTTTATCAATTATGTCCACTGAAATGTCATGACTAAAAATAAATAATCAGTAATGACATATATATTATTCATTCAACAATAAATGATTTTCAAAACCACTATAATATAGATATCAATTCATGAGCAAACCATTATCAAATCATTTAATTGAAACATTTACAATCATAATACTACTAATTAACTTAAGTCTCTGACTGTAGTTTTAGATTTTATGACTAGATCATCACTATGGAAGATAGGAGTATGAATTTCAAAAAAAATTAGGGGTATGAAAAATAGACATAACAATATCCTTAGATGAAATTATTATTGGTGAATCTTATACTACTCCTTGGCTAGTTGATTATCCCTTCTTGGCCTTTGATTTCTTCTTTCTCTTATGGGAGATTACTAGCCTATCTACCTATTCTAAGAGTGATCCACTATTACAACCTTCTACTAATGGTGGTACTCCCTTTTCCTTGAATTCTAGTAGTTTTTCATTGACGCTCACTATTTCTTTGGTCATTTTAAAGCCTTTACTTTTGAGCCAGCTAAGTGTTCTATTTATTATGTGGGTGATTCTATCCATTTGAGAGAAAGATCATAGAAAAGACCACCTTACTAATAGAAGGTGTTGATCATAGGTCTTATTATAATAATAGGCCTTATCTAATGGGGATTCATTATCTACCAAGTCTTTAGGTATTGGTGCCATATTGAAGGCCTTGATTTGATCCAAGATTATTCTTGAATGGTCCTTTAGTCTCACTTCCTCTTCATCATCCAAGTCCTCCCAGTAGTCATCATAGTAGGGGACATGTGAATATGTTGAAATTCCTAATGTAATTTTGATGTTACCATGAACATCATAGAATTATCTTTCCTCCAAATCTCTCAAGGTAATTTGTGTCATTTCTACATCTACATACTTGGATTTATCTAGGGAAGGACATGTGTACCTCCCTATGCTAATGGGGAAATGAATTCCTACCTTGTGTTTATTGGGAAAAAACTTGTGAATTTTTAAATAATTGCCTCACAAGCTCCATCAAAGCCCATTTGTCACTCACATACCTCAGGAGGGTGTAATGAAAACCATTGGATGCACATACTTTGATGTATGAGTATGTGGGGAACTAGATGAAATAAGAACCCCAGTTGGTAATCTCTAAAGTGGCAACATCTAGATAATCTATTCTTATATAGTGCCTTATCAAACATAACTATGATTCAGTAGATGAATGCATCATTCACTTTTATAAAGTGTTTCCTACTAGCCCTAAGAGTGAGGTCAAGGTAATAATTGAACACTTTATTTGCCTGGTCAGCTATTGTGTTGAGTCCTGGGAAATCTCTCCCTTTGGCCAATAAATAAACTAGATAAGAATTCATATAATTTTTTCTTATGTTTTGGCCCTCCATCAACTACTTATGGATGGATTCAATGATGAGCTATTCCTAGTGTATGTATTTCTTTTTTTGGTAGATAACCCATAAATATTGATACATCCAATCTTGGAAGTTCTTCACATCAGGGCTACCAATGAACCTATACATAAATATAATTAGATCACCTAATTCATCCTTAAATTCAATCTTTGCTAATTTTTTAGGCAATATGGTAGATGTATCCCTAGGGATCCTTAGCCATTATTTGTTCATTACTCTCTGGCATCATGTGTTGTTCTCTTGATAGATTTTTTTTATGACTCTAGAATTTTATCTAGGTGACTCTCAAATTTATGTATCAAGAATATAAAGTCTATAAAGTCTGGGTCTAGGTTTAGAATCCTTTCCTCTTTGTCATTTATTAGCTCTCTCTTATCAGCATCATAATGCTTTTATAGTGTAATTAACATCTCAGAGATATACATAATTAGGGGGAAAGCTACTACTTGGGGTAGTCCACAGTCATAGATACTTTGGATCCAGTTCTTGAATTTAGCATTTATTCTAGTCCATAAATCACCTAGGTCAATGTGACTTCAGTTTTTGTCTATAATTTTAGTTGTATTGGATTATATACTAAGTGTAACACTAGGTCCTTTATATTTAAACTTCATCTCTTTCCCAAACATGGATTTTGGAAAAATTCTTAGGTGAAAACTAACTACAAAGTTGGTAGAAATTGTAAGTGCAAAACATAGGTAGAAACTTTGGCATAAATTATATTTCCCTCTATGCACATGAAAATTCCATAGGTAAATAGAGTTATACTTGCACATGAAAATTCCATGGGAAAATAGAGTTGCACTTACAGGTATAAATCTCTAATGGAGATTGGAGATGCAAACTACACCTATGATCTCCAGTGGAAAATTCGATACACATTAGGGTTGCTCTAAGCATTGAAAAAGTTCATGGGAAAATGGAGTTGTATTTACATGTGAAAAGTACATGGGGAAATGGAATTTCACTTGTAGGTTGAAATACCATGGGTTTTAGAGGTGTAAAATGCAAGTGGAAAGTCCATAGGGACTATTAGGGAATATTATAAAGGAATATTCATTAATTTTTGGATTATTTATAGGAATATTCATTGGTTATATGAGTTTTGGTGAAACGCTAAGTTTTTGATGTGTAGGAAAGAAAATGAACTCATAAAAATAAGAATAGCTAACAAGCCTTGGCGACACCATGAAGACAACCTAAAAACCTATTGACACTTTAGTAAGCAATTAAAATCATATTTGTAACTACATTCACAATAGAATGTAGGAAAATGGAAATCAAGTTTGTTTGAAAAAAGAAAAACTTGAAAAATATAGGGGATCAATCTAAATACTATGTAGGGGGACCAACAGAGTGGTGGATCAAGTACGTGGATAATGATTTAAGGTTGATTAATAGGGTCATAGATTAAGGCATAGAGATCCAAAATACAATTTAGCAAACTTAAATAATTATTTAATTTAACCATAATTTTATTTATCGAATACCCCTATAATAAATTCCCTAATGGTGGTGGTTTATGCGAGGCACAAAAACATGGAGTCTAGGAGTAACTTTGTAATTTTACAAACTTGAAATTTTCATTTTGACCTTTGAATTATGTAGGATGATCTAGCTCTTTGAAAATGGGAAGGTGGAACTTGAAGAGTAATTTGCAACTTTCCAAGTTGTACTTTTCAGTTGGAGTTTTGGATTTTATAAGGAAGGTAGTCAGTCGGAAGCAAAATGTGGATTGAAATTTGAAACATTACAAGTTGAAAATTGAAACAAAAATTTTGGTTTTTAGTTAGTGTTGCACAAAAAGTGGAATTTGGGAAGCAATTTTCAAGTTTTAAAATTTAAAATTGTATTCCAATATATGGTTTCCATGAGGTATTTGGTTTTTGGGAAGCAAAACTCTGCTTGCAATTTGTAACTTTGTAAGTTTAAAATTTCAAGAGGGGTTTTGATTTCCATCGACTAAGTGTTCAGAGGGAAGTAGAGGTCTGAATGCAATTCTAAAGTTTTTAACTTTTAAATTTCACCTAGATCTCTAATTTTTACTAGCTAATGTATTACAAGAAGTGGAGGTCGAGAATCAATTTGCAATTTTACAAATTACAATTTGTAGTCCAATCTCTAGTTTCTACCACTTAGGGAAATGAGTGTTTTGGGTCAGTTTAAGGCATTTTTCAAAAATATAATGGGTCTCCCTTAGGATAATTGACATTTTGAAAATTTTGGGACAAATTTATCAATAATAAGAAAACAAAAAAGTGAGTAGGGAGATCAACCACCATTATATCTTGAAGGATTGGAAAGCTTGGATAATCATGCAAGAAAACTCTCAAACATTTGATGAACCCCACTTACTTAGCTAGTGTATCATCAATTTATAACACTCCATTTATCTATAGATACTTAGCCCACTCTATATAAATGGAGTGTTCATAATGAGAGTGAGATAGAAGAGTGGGGGCCTTTCATATTTGGTAGAGGATTCAACAATGTGAGTAGGAGAAGTAGTGATGGCTACACCACCATGTATTCATGGTTTAGGATTGATGTAGATTTGGGATAGATGCTCTTGAAGTAGTTCCTTTTGACCGGGCATATGGAGATCTTCCCAAAAAGAGAGACTAGTCTTACAATTTTTTAAGGAATCAATGATATTAAAATAAGGAACACTCACCTTTTCTTACATTATTGAGGAAAAATAAGTACCTTGATATTGAAGTATTGGATTACTTTGAGTTACCTTTCCTACATTCTAATTTTTAAGAAGTGTAGTAATTGTAGGGACTGCCATATTTGCATTCATACTTTGTTGCCTTCGAGGAGGATTATTTGAACTTGTATCAACACCATGAAAATATTCCAAATCTTTCCTATTTAATATTTTATTAGATACAAATGAGGTTCCTTGGTTTAGGTTAAATGTATTTTCAACTTGAAAGTTTGTCAAACTCACTCTTTGAGGTTGCCATCCTTCATTTGTTTTTTATTGCATGAAGTTTTCATCTTCTTCTATAAATTGAGTATTAGGTCCTATTTAAGCTACCAAGTGATGTAGAGGTAATTTATGGAGTCACTTTAACATCCATTCATGTCCTTAGTTTCATAACTAATCTCATTCTTTGGTTGTGCTTAATATTGTCTATCCTTGTCTCAAACTAATTCTACTATCTCTATAGAGATGCTCTATGTTTTCCTTGTTAGATTCATGGTTCATTAAAAATAAACAACATTAATTTGATATCTTTAAGTCTCTTTGATTGACCTAAAATCATTTTCCTTGAATACAACTCTTTTTCTCACCTAAAGACTCTTTGTCTCTTCTTGTCTCTTCTTAAGGAACCTCTTAGGTCCTTAGTATCAATTCCTCTTTTAGGTATTGGGAGTTATCTATGCTCACAAGAATGGTCCTTGATGTTCTTGTATCATTTACCTTAGTCCTTTTGAAAGGCTCAATCTCACAATTCTATTCTCTATTTCATCTCAAGGTCACAAGACTAATACAAGGCTTGTAGGCCTTTTTGAAACAATTTCATTTTTTCAAAACAAATAAGGAACTTACCTCAAGGTTAAAATGAATTTATAACCTCATTTTAACCCCATTGATATTATTTTTGAGTTCCAATCCCTTTCTCATTTCTTATCTAATGCTCCCTTTGCAAATTCATCCTCTTTATGCCTAATTAGGCCTTATATAACACCTCACTAACCAAATCCATACTTGTATGGATTTTAAAACCTTGAAACCCTTTTTATTATTTAATTCACATAAAATAATTCCACATTACAAAAAATTATAAATATTTGTAGACATCCAATTCCTAACACCATTTGTGTTGAAATTATCAATATTACTCGAATTACACTCAAATACACATTTTAGGTCAAAATCCATAAAAACCCCTAAATGGTTTGAACTTGTCACTTACAAGTGCTAGTTTAGGTCAAAGTATCCCTAAATAGGGCAATGTATTTTATGGGCCAACTAATTTTAATTAGATCATTTCAAGTCAAAATGACAATTTTGTCATTTAGTGCTCTAGATCACTCTTTTCTTCTAGTTCATTGGTACATATCATTTACCTTTATGATTTGGTTTTGGAAACATCCTAAATGGGAATACAAATCTAATGCATCTAAAATCACCTTGCAGTTCCTCTCCAATCAAATTATGACTCAATAATATGACTTTCTAACTATTTTGATTAATTGTGCACCAATTTCCAAAGAATTACACTAAACTTGATTAAACTTAAGCTAATCAATCCAATTTAAGAGATTAAGAAAGAATTACATAGATATTTTTAAATATATCATTATTTTAAATTAAATTTTAATATTTGTATCACCTAATGACATCATCTATGGGGTGGCATCCATCAAGCCACAAGTGCATAAAATATTAGAATTATGGGTCACCCATGCCTAGTTAATGCCTTTCATGCCTCTTTATTACTTTATTAACTTGAGCATATTTATTAGTTTAATTCCAAATATTAGGATTATCCATAGCTACACATCTCAATCTTGATATGGATGGTCATGGTTGATCCTGACCAATCTCAAAAAGCTATAAATAGAGAGGCCATGGACATGAATTTTAATCTTGCTTTATGTAAAGTTATTATGCAAAATTGTCTCCATAATATTTTTCAATAGACCATTAGAATTAGTTAAAATATTCATTGATAGAATAGTTTAGTGATTTGGAATCATGAACCTAGGTTTTATGGATTTTTCTTGAGACATTGGAGGAGTTTGCCACCTTTGTTGATAAAGACAAGGATGCTTGATCAAGGGAGAACATGCTTTTGAGCCACATGGGTATGGTGAATCCATTTGGGAAGGTAATATGATGTTTAATTTATTTCATTTGTTTATTTATATCCTTTTTAATTCTCATAGGAATAGATAGGCTTATTTATTTAGTTCTTTATGCATTTTTCATGATTTATGGACTAATATTTGACTAACTTGCTTTGTAATCCTCTCTACATCTTGGCACGCCCAGTGGGACTAAATGAATCCCACACATGAAGAATATCATTATGAAACTTTAAAATATTAATTTATATCATTATAACTCTTTCAATTTGATTTTCTAACTTTATTTTTCCATTTTTATTTGTCACAAGTTTACACAGTAACTAACGTCAGTTAGTAAAACTGTCATCAGTTGGATAGCCATCATCGGTCACTATTGGTATAACTGATGTTGGTTAGATAACCATCATCGGTTAGTAAGTTTAAATGATGTTGATTATATAACCAATGTTGGTCACTATGTTTTTATTAGAAACATAAACTTGAGAGATAAATAGGCCATTTTAAAATGCTTGGTTTGGGGTCATACGAACTCTGTTTTGGATGATTTTTTTAAAAAACCACGTGTTTTCTCCTGAGTTTTTACAATTTGATATTATTTTAGCTTCAAGTTTCATATATTTTTCAAAAAAAAATTAAAATCTATTTAAATTTTTTCTAATCTAACATATTTGCTTTTGGGGTAATGCCTTAAGGGTAGACAGGTAACTAACAGACTTTGAAATTGTTAGAACATGCTATTAAGACATCTTTGGCATGATTTTAAAATGAATTAAAAACATTATTTTGGTGATAAAAGTAAAATTTAATGTGCTTAAATAAGTGATTTTAGCATTATTTTTCAAATTTATAACTAAGACCAAGGGGTCAAATGAACACCACCTCATTTTCCATTTGGGCTTAAAAATGAACTCACCTTTCCAAGTTTTTGTATTTAATTAGTTGTTTAAGTTAGATTTTATTTGGAAAAAAAAGGGATATCGGATGTATACTCTTCCATTTGTCCACTTTATGGAACCCTTGGAATCAAAAGTGTCATTCTTATTGCAAAAATCCTAGTCTAAGGCTTAGAAAGAATATCATCTAAAGTGCTCCCCAAAATCTTGTTAATCTTTGGGTGATCTTGAAAATGAACCTAAAGTCTTTCTATTTTATGCTTTATTTATTTTTATGAAAACTTAGCTTATGAGAGGGATGTCATTACCTCCCATGAGTTCTTTAGGGAAGCTTTGACCTAGGGTTTCACCTCCTGGCATTGACTTCATTTGGCTCCTAATTGGAGTTGCACATGGGATGTATCTGCATTTGGACATCACACTATACTGAGCGAACAATAAGATGTAGTGGTTGTAAAAAGGACTAGACCTTTTTATAACTAGATAATATCATGGTCACCTAATTTTCATGTTTGTATTTTGTATCATTTGATGTGAAAGTCATTGTGCAATTGATTTCCCTAGAAATTTTTAAAAGCTTGATAAATTTAGTTAACCCCATTTTGCCATACCCTTGCTAGGATTTGGATGATTATATTTAGTGTATTTTGGTCATTATTTGCTTGGTATGATTTGAGGCTAAAACTTTTTTGTTTATTAATAATCCATGTCAAAATCATGTATTTGAGTTAATAAGGGTAGCGTTATGCTTCCCAAATCATGTCAAATCTTGTTTGCCTTTGAGTCTTTAAAATATAATAATTGACCACATCATTTGAGCATGCTTACACCGTTAGGCTTATAAATTTATTTAAAGAACTTGTTTACCATTGTATCAAAAATCATTTGTTTCAAACCATGTCATGTATACCATTTGGACCTTGTTTATGCATCATTAAGCTATCTACTCTTGTCTAGCTTGTTTGGTCCAATCCCAGTCTTCAACATTGCATTTTCAATTAACCTTGTCAAGTTTGGATCCATGGGGTTGGTACACAAATAAATAAAGCTTAATTAAACTCCATAATATACCAAGATCACCATTTTAAGACCTCCTCCTTTGGTTTGCATGAGAAACCAAACTAAGAAGCATCTAGTCATCACCATTTTAGGATCTCCTCATTTAGTTTGCATGAGAAATCAAACTAAGAAGCATCTAATTGTTACCATTCTTGGCCCATCACCATTTTTTGATGAACCTATTATTGAAGAACCTCCATTTGATGAACCAATTTTTTTTATCCCTTCTTCAATAGTCTAATCTTTGGAGAGTCCATTATTGAACCAAAAACCATTGTTCCCACTAAACTAAATGTTCCCCACTTTAAAAAAATTGTACTGATCTTCAAGCCTAAACAAGAACCATTACCTATTCAAAATCCATCTTATGAAGATCAAAATGTGTTCAAAATTGATATTTTGTAACCAATTATGAACCAAAACCAACATGTTATTATTGAAACATCCATTTGTGACAAGAAAAGTTATGATAAGTTAACTATTCATATATTACCTATTTTTAGGGAACCTCATCTCCTTAACAAGCCAGTCTTGGTAGATTTGTCTCTTAATCTTTTCTCACTTGTTGAGGAGTCTTACATTCATAGACATGATTTTGTTGAGATGTCCCTTGAGTTGTTCCCTCTTTTTGAGGGGCTTCATTTAGATGCATTAGTCTATGTTGAACTCTTCCAAGATGAATCAGTATTTATTGAGCCCATTATGCCAACACAAGCCATTACTTGTCAAAAATTCTGCATTCAGCAAAACATTATCAAAACAACCATATCAAATGAAGAATCAATATTAGAGTCAGGTTATATTTTTGAATCGACATTAGATTTAACATCAAAAATAGAATCAACATCAGTTATGACATTAGATTCAAAGTCCCTTCAGAATTAGAGTCAGAAATAGATTATAGTATTGGTTGTTATAAAATTGGTTACAATTGCCTTACAAATAAATTTGAATATATTTCTGATCCTTCTACAATTTTTTAAGATGATTACTTCAGCATCGACACAAGTTATCCTAGTATCTTCTATGAGGATTGTGTTGCCTTTCACCATCCCATTATTACCACCTAACATAGCCATTATATTGACATTCCACCTCCCATAAGTGTCAATCAGGACCGACAAAATCACACTTTGTTGAACTACATCTATGGTGACATATCATTTGTAGAATATTAAGAAGAACAAGACCATATTCATTCAAAAGAAGAATAATCTCCTAGTGAAACATTTTTAAAGGTGTTATGTGATAAAAAAAGGATCAAATTCAGCATCTTTTAGTGACACCTTTTTGAAGGTGCTAGAAGACAATCAAAGTCAAATGTTAACATCTCTTTTTGAAACCTTCTCAAAGGTGCTATGGGATGATCAAAATAAATTCATTGGTAAAAACCTCATTGAGGCACCAATAGCTAAGCACAAAAGTTATTCATTATTTATTGAAGATAATATCAAAGATCAAATAAAAATAGATTCCAATCTACAACATAATTTGATGGTAGTTACTCTCAAGATCAAGCAATAGAATAATCTGATGGTTCTATTGAGAGCATCTTCAGAGGTCTTCAGCCTCACCACAACCAAAATTATGTCAAATCTGGCATCAACAACATTACGTGTGACTAAAAGTCCTAGTCTCCATTTATTTCTCATTCATTAAACATTCCATTATCACCCACCTATTTATTACCCACTTATCTCATTTATCCTACAATTATTTACCATCACTAACATCACTTTACTTTATCAAGGTTATAAGGATATCTTCTCTCAACATTTAAAGGAAGTAGAATCAATAATCTATGAAAATCATGAACACATTATTGAGATCCATATTAGTAACAAGTTCTTAACAGAGTAGTTGTTTTGAAAGGGTGTTGGATAGCAACTTATATAGCTGATCATTTTTGTTGTCTCACATATTGACTAGGATGTGCATCTCCCTATCAAAAAAAGCAACAAAACCATTTTTCATCTACCATTCACCCATTTACCATTACCATGCCTCATCTCTTGGGGACAACCCTATAGACCCTTTTTAGGCATTATTATACAATTAAGATCCATGAACCATGCCATTTGAACTACATTGACTTGAGGTCCTTCGGGACTATGTAGGTAGTGCTAGATTTTTATTGAGGTCAGCTCAATCATCCCTTTCCCACACTCTCATTGTTTTGTGAGTAATTTTTAAGTTTGAACACTCTCATCATTTTTCAAGTAACCTAAGCCAATGCTCTCACCATTTTGGGAGAAATCTGATCTAATCTTTGCTTGGGGGGTAAATTTGTTTCCACTGTATTCAATTTTATACTAATCATTTAATTATACCATTTTTATTATACCATTTTTTTGCTATTGACCAAGGCTTGCTTTTAGTCATTCTATTTATCCCATTTTGATCTTGGTTCCTTTGGTTCATCTTACACCTTTTGTAGGGGGATTTTGATCCATTTTTAATAGTTTTTGAATTCAGTGTTAAAGGACAATCTATGAACATAGTGTGACATTTGATATGACAAGTTATCTTTCATCTATAATCTTATTTGGTATCACTTATTATAACTAACTTGTTGTTCCCAAAATTTGTCACTTATTTTTGTGGACAACAGGCTGACCATTTTGGTCCTACAGGCCAAAATACTTTCTTTCTTTCTTTTAAAATATTCTAAGTAGTTAATTTTTTCAAATATTCAAGCCTTTTCAACTAAGGAAGTCACAGGTTCAACAAGCGGGCTTTCTTCAAAGGAAGTTCAAAACACTTAAGGCATTTCCTTAGTGTTTTGAGGATGGTTCAATGCTAAGGTTCAATCAAAAGACTTAACGGTGGGCTTTAAATAATTAGAATGAACCATTGAACAATTGAACCCCACCTCTGAAAGGTTCAAAGGTTCAAATGAGCTCAAAGGTTCAACGACTTCGACAGACTTAAATAAAAGAAGGCTTCAAAGAGTTAACATTGAATTGTTGAACCGTTAAACCTTGAACTTTAAAAGGTTCAAAGGTTTAAAGGTTCAACAAGTTCAAAAGACTTAGAGAATAAAAGGCTTTAAAGAGTGAAGAATGAACCATTGAACCTTAAACCAAAAGATTTTAAAGGTTCAAAGGTTCAACAAGTTCAAAGAGTTTGATGGACTTAGAAAAGGAAAGGATCCAAAAAGTTTGAAGCTTCAAAAGATTCAAAGAAATAGAATGAACCATTGAATCGTTGAACCATGAATTGAAAAGGTTCAAAGGTTCAAAGGGTTCAAATAGTTCAAATTCAAAAGGAAGTTTTGAATTAATGAAGGAAGTGGAAGATTCTAGAAAGAAGTTCAACCAAACGGTTCAGTTGAAGAAGAAAAAGAGAGCGAATGCGGCCCTTCACAAAACATTAAACCTTTGAACCATTGAACCTTTGAACCAAAAGAGTTCAAGTTTCAAGGTTCAAATATGTTCAAGGAGACCAATGACATCCCTATGGATGTAAATTTTAGGGTGATGGAATAATTGTTGATTTTTAAAAGGCCTAAGAACAAGCTCAGTGACTAGCCTAGAAAGGAGCTGAAAGAGCTTGCAAGAAACAAGAAGATAGCCCTGAGAGCTCAGATCACCAAGGAGAGACAAAATGTGGCAAAGAAAGAGAGAAAAACTATAGGAAATCAAGAAATATTTGTAGGAGAGTTATTTATAGTAGGTGGAATAGTCCATCAGGTGGACATCAGAGAGCATGAACATTCAAAGGTGCAGCCTATATTTTTGCATTAAGTAAAGGTGAATAGATAGTTGTGTAAGCATCATAAAGAAGACAAAATAACCCATGCTTAAGAGGAGACATTTAAGATGATTCAAAATGCCAAAGTCAATGCCAATGACACATTCTAGCATGGACCTTTCATAGATATTCAATGCATTCAATTTAGCATGGGCCATTTTCATGAAAACAAGCGCCCAAATCTTTCTTGTGATGTTATATATTGTAATCTCTCATTTTATAGAAGGGAGATCTCTCTGTTATCAGAAGTGAAGCTCTAACCAAATTGAAAGGCATTCCTGAGACTTTGAGCTCAGACTGTTAATCATATTTTGTTGAATGAATGAGAAAGCAAGTGACCTTTCAGACTTTGTGTTGGAATAAGCTTGTGTCATCTAGGAAATTGTTCTTATGTATGTTTTATAAATACAGTCTTGTCCATTTAATCAAACAAGCAAAAAAAGTGGAAATAAGTTGGAAGATGTCTTGAAGCCAACTATGGGAGACTTTTTGCTACCATAATTACCTTCAGTTTGTGTTTTGTGTAAAGGATATTGGAGAGACTTTGAGCTCCCCTTATCCTTTGTAACCTTTTACTCTGTTGTAGTTGAAATGGAGACTTTGAGCTATGCTTCAAACTATTGTATTCCATTATCCTAATCAGTGGGAGGAACAACAAAAGACTTTGTGCTTTCATGGGTTTCTTGTGGTTTCTGTTACTACCCAAGAAGAATCTTACTATTTGTTGAATATCACTTCTAAAAGAAGAGAAGTACCTTTTTAGTAATTACACCAAAATTCTCCTCTATTCTATGAACATCATCTCTAAAAAAAGAGAGATGGATGGTATCATTTCACTCCTGAGTGTATTTTCAGCTTATATATATATATATATATATATATATATATATATATATATATATATATATATATATATATATATATATATATATATATATATATATATATATATATATATATATATATATATATATATATATGCTATAGATTATAGGGAACCTCCCCTTGCTGAGAGGAGAGATTTATCTCATTTTGGCTATGGTCACCACACCCATTTTTATGCATAAATATCTTTATGTTGTGTTTGATGTAACTATTTTGCCATCAATTAGTTGGTGACAAAATATTCACCCAATAGTTTTTGGTGACTCTACTGGGGAAGAACAAGTAGTTTGAAGCCTCAAGATTTAAATTGAAGTAGTTCCAGTTATTTTCCATTTTCATTTTACACTCTAGCAGATCCACCATACACGTGAAGCTAGAGAGCTCAAGGTATTGTTGACCCTGTATTTGAGTTGGTGCAGCTTGTTGTCCCCAAAAATATTAGCTCATTTTTGGGACAACATGTGAACTATTTTCGTTCAACAGACCAAAATAATCTCTTCCCTTCTTAAAATTTGTTTTGTGCTTTCAAATTCCTCATTTTTCAAGATTTTTTAGTCAAGGGTTCAATGTCGTTGGCAAGCTTCAAAGAGTCAAGTGCTTTGTCAAAGTTCATCAAGTTCTACCGCTTGATGGTTCAACAGTTGAAAGGAGTGCCTAAAAGGAAAAAGCCTGAGAGTGGAAGCTACCAAGTGTCATCTACCAGGACACATTACAATTTCTTTCTAAAAGTAGTGAAACATGCCACATTTCCCTTGTAAAGCTCGACAGAAGCTGCCAAGTGTCAACATCCATAGTTTCCTCCTTGTGTCCTATTATAACTCGGTAGAGTGTGACAAGTGTCAACATCTGCAGTTTCTTCCTTTGCTTCATTGTTAAGTAAGGATTGTGGTGGGCCCCAGGTGAGTTGTTAAACTCAATGGAGTGTGACAAGTGTCTACATCTACGTTTCAAGTTTCTTATAAGCTATAAAGCTTCTTTCAAAAAGCTTCTCTCAGAGTTCTATGGAGGGCACCACGTGGCAACCATGGAAGGTTTTAATATGTTTTTCTAAATGTAGTGGAAGTCACCACATGTCCCTTGTAACATTCACAGTTTCTTCCTTTTATTTCAATATTGAGTAAAGACTATGGTGGCCCCTGGGTGAGTTGATAAAATAAGCAGAAACTGCCAAGTGTCATCTATTGAGACACATTACAACTTGTTTATAAAAATTAGTAGAATGTGCCATGTGTCCCATTATAACTCAGTAGAGTGTGACAAGTGTCTGCATCTGCATGAATCCAAATGAGTCCTAAATGTTTCTACATTATTTCTAAAGCTTAGCAGAAGTCGGCATGTGTCATCTTCCATAGGACTCTCAAAAGGTGTCTAAAGCTTTTATAAGTTAAGCGGATGCTGCCAAGTGTTCTCACCTATTTCACAGTGGATTTTGCCAAGTGTCCTCACCTATTTCATAGTAGAAAATGTCATGTGTCACTTGTTAAAATCAATGAAAAGTAGCCAAATCAAGTGAGAAAGACTCGAAGGAATTGCTAAGGAGGATGACAGGCCCACAGTCATCAATTTTAGGGTAACCAACTAGCCGTTGGCTTTCAAATGATGATGAACTTGAAGACGTCAAATTTGTGGCAATAAATTATCCATTGATTTTTATAAGCTTAAAACATGGACCTGAAGGCATTCAAAGACCTTCAGACTGGAACCAAAAGAACCCAAAAGGGGAAAAGGTAGCTCAAGGGATCAAATTATAGCAGGAAAGAGGGAAGACTAGAAATATCTATGCATTAGTTATTCTAGTAGGTGGAACAGTCCACTAGGTAGATAGTTGAGCCTATAAACATTGAAGGTGCAGCTTGTTTGTCTCCTTTGGGTAAAGGAAAGGTGGACAATTGTGTAGACATCAGGTGATAGACCAGATGACTCAGGCCTAGGAGAGGACATTCGAGATGAATCAAAATGCCATAGTTAAGGTAGCCACCCTATTTCAATATGGCCCTCTTTGACAAAACTAAAAATGCATTCAATGCATTGAGTGTAGCATGGGTCGTTCCATGGAACAAAATTCCAAGCCTTTCTTGGATACTATATATTATATTCTCTTATGTCATTTTAAGGTAGATCTTTTTCATCACAAAAGCAAGACTCTGCCCAAATTGAAAGGCAAATACTGAGACTTTGAGCTCAGATCATTGTTTATATTATTTTATCTGAATGAGATAGTAAGTTACTTGCAGACTTTGTGTTGTTATAGCTTGTGAAATTTTAGGAGATTGTTCTTATGTCTATCTTCTAGATGCATTCTTGTTTATTTAATCTAACAAGCAAAACTAGTGGAAGTGATAAGGAAGATGTCCTGAAGTCAGTTACTTTCAGACTAAATACTATTATAGTTATCTTCAATGTGTGTTTTTAGTTTCTATTTCTATGTAAAGGACCTTGGGATGACTTTGTGCCCTCATTGTTATTCATATCTCACTCTTTTGGTAGCTAAAGTGGAGACTTTGTGTTATACTTCATTCTGCTAGTTATTGTACCATGTTACCAGTCACTTGTCATTACCTGAAAGAACTCTTACTATTTCTTGTAAGACCACTTTTGAAAGAATAGAAGTGCCTTCAGTCTCTTCACCAAGATTTCTCCTTTGTCTTTGAGCATCATCTCTAAAAAAAGAGAGATGGATGGTGTTTCCCTACCCCTGAGTGTTATTTTATACTTATTTCTATAGTATATAGCTCCTCATATTTAATAGGGAACCTCCCCTTGAAGAGAGGAGAGATTTGTCCCCTTTTGATGTGGTAAACCTGCACACTAGGCTGACCAATCTTCCTTCTTGTGGTTAATCAGACCTATTTTTCTCATCAATTATCTGATTGACAAAATATTCACCCAACAGTCTTTTTGGCGACTCCGCTGGGGAAGGACAAGCAGTTTGAAGCCTCAAGATTCAAGCTGAAGTAAGACCAATCCTTTTCTATTTTTTTTTCATAATCTATCAACTCCATGCTACACTAAAAGTCAAAGAACCCAAGGTGTTGTTGACCCTATCTTTGAGTTGGTGTAATAAGGAAATTTTGACTTATTCCCTCCCCAACTTTAAATTCAATGATCTAGGAGTGTTCCTCCTACCTGTACCAGGTCACCAACCCAAGGTAGAGCTACTTTTTATGCTATCACCAGAGCTTTACCTAAACATACTCTACCCAAATTTGTTATCCCCCTTTTCCATAATCCAATCATGGCAGTTCAAGGCCCCTAGGGTAACTCTTTCGGTCCCCTCGCTCCACCTCTACATGAACTTCCATGCAGATCAAGGAAGAATTTCTACAAATTCTTTGGTGATGAGAGAGTTCATTCTGATGAACACACTATAGCTTTTAGCATATCCTATGGTGTGATAGGTGTGCAATTTGAGGACGTGGTATTCAATCTCTTTGTAGAAACATTGCAAGGTGCTGCTGCAGACTAGTTCTACCATCTACAAGCTAGATTAGTGACTAACTGGGACACACTCAAAGCTAAATTTGAAGCCAGGTTCAAGCCTATAGAAGATTCACATGCCTTGCTAGCCTAGCTCACATAGATGAAGAAATAACTTCATAAACCTATGAGAGATTTCATAGCAATGTTTGACAAGCTGATGAATAGAATTCTTGTAATTGCCCAGCCAACACTTGAAAACCTCAAATGCTTCTTCATCAACTCACAACTGCCTGAAGTGAGTTTTCTGATAAGACATGTTGGCCACATAAACTTTGAGGCTGCTCAAGACTTGGCTACTGAGGTAGAAGATGACCTTTTCTTGGCAGGAAAGATAAGGAGAGATTCAAATAGAAGTAAATCCTCATCTTCTAAATACTCATCTACAGTCACTACTGATCCAATGGTGCAAAAGCTAGAAAATGAATTGCTAGCCCTTAGAAAATAAATGGCACAAGGGATTTCATCTACTCCTTCATACAGAGATGCACCAAGGAGGACATTCCCTAATCAATCATATCAAGGTAATATTGTCAGGAACTAAGGGCAAGCAAATTGTCCCCTCCCCCTCAGAAGAATAACCTTGCCATTGAAGCACCTCCAACCAACTCAGTGGTTGGATATCTTGAAGTTGAATCAAATTTCTCCTTCCAACCTGAGTTGAATCTAGAAGATGATGCTAATCTCTTCACTAAGGAAGAAAAAGAATTAGCTAACGACTCTAACATTGGTTTCCTAAATTATCAAGATGAACCCAAAAGTGAAGGTAAAGTAGCTAAAGGATCATATGTTGTTTTCACCCAGTCCAAGAATCAATCAGCCTAGCAAGCCGATAAAGAGAAGATAGAGCAGTGACCTCAATCAGTAATTTCTATTCCCAAGCAGGGAACCACTCTACCTTTCTAGCCAAAGGACCTAGTGACTGCTAAAAGGTAAGTCCCTCAATTGCACCTTCACCTCCATTTTTGAATTTGTAGACCAATCTTTCCCTTTTTAAAAATTAAAAGAATGAACTCCCATCCCCTGCTCTTAGCTCTTTCCAGACATTTGACATAATTGACCATATAAAGAAAACCAAAATTCAAATGTCTGAATTTGAATTTTTGTAGTCTAATCCTGATCAATTGGACAAGTTGGTTCAATGTGTGAAAAACCAAACCATCCCTATAAGACAAGAAGCTAAGAAGGTAACTCATGATCCCTCAAGCACCATGTTGATCCCAAACAACCTTGTCATTACCCCTCCTGCTGCCCCTGGGAAAATAGAACCTTTCTATGTTTCTTTATTGACAAATGATCACAAGTTGAGCAATTACATCATTGATTCTGGAGCTTTAGGCAATGTCATACCTACCAAAGTGGCTAAATATCTTGGCCTCACACTGACCAAGACATTTGAGATATTTTTCTCCATGGAGAATAATCAAGTGCCACTTCTGGGACAAATCAAGGATGCTCAATTTGCATTTGCAGGGTTCCCAGACAAAAGAATCAAGATAATTGTCCTAGTGGCTAACGTCCCAGCATCATACAGCATCCTTCTTGAGTGGAATTTCTACAAGGATGTTAGAGGTGAATTGAGCATGGACCTATTTGAAGCAAGAATCTCGATCAAAGGTGTTATGAAGATATTGCTCCTTGAGAAGGAAGCAAAATATGTGGTTACTCAATCATCAGCACCTGAAGCTCAAATTTTGTTTGAATATTTAGGCATGGGTAACTACTTTATATCCATGAAATAAGTTCATGAAGTGCCTATTGAAGCTCTTGAAGCTGTCAACCTAGAAATACTTTCAGTTAGAACAGCAGAAGAACTAATGGAGCACAATGTAAGTGCAGAAGAATCCCCCTCTTCAAATAAAGAAGAATCCAAAGAAAAATTAGTATCAAATGAGATATGGATTCTGGAATTTGATGGTAGCTACTCCTCTACTGGTTCAGGAGCTAGGATTGTGTTGATATCTCCTTAAGGAGATATTTTTCCTTCATCATACAAATTGCAATTTAGTAACACCAACAACATAGCTAAGTATGAATCTTTGTTGATTGGATTGAAGGCTGCTAGGAATAAAGGCATCAAACTCCTTCATGCCAATGGGGATGCTAAACTAGTGGTTTGTCAGGTGAGAAACCTATATCAAACTAAGAATAAGAGATTGTACCACTACCACAATTTGGTCTAGGATCAGATTGAAAACTTTGATTCCTTCAATATCTCTGCCATACCCAAGGAATTTAATGATCGAGCTGATGCTTTAGCCATTTCAGCCACTCTTTTAGTTCCTCACCTTGACTTTAAAGGAGATAGGTACACTATTGAGTTGGTTTTTCAACTAAGTGTACCTGATAATGTTGATCATTGGCAAGTGTTTAATAATGACAATTAAATAATTGCCTTCTTGGAACAAAAGGATAGCTTTCAATAGCTTCACTTTGAAGGTAATGAGCCTCAACAACTTGAACTAGCCCCTAGATCAAATGCAAACGTAGGTGAGGAGTTCCTAAAACTTAAAGGGAATAAAATTCCTAAAGGCGTGGTTTCACTTGAGAAGTTATTTGATAAACATGACAGATTCATCAAATAATAGCAAACAAATTTAAGCTCCTCTCAGGAGTCTAATTTGATGAATTTGGGTACCAAGGAAGATCCCACATTGGTAAACATTGGAAAATGTTGCACTCCTGAGGAGAGATCCAAGTTCACTGCTATACTCTACCAGTACATGGATGTCCTAGCATACTCCTATGATGATCTGAAGTCACTCAGGCCTGAAGAAATCTACCATGACATTCCTCTCAAAAGTGATTCAGTGCCTTACAAGTAAAAATCTAGGTAGTAGAATCTAAATATATTAGGCACTATTCTATCTAAAATACAAAAAAAGTTGAATGCTAAAATCATTTTCCCAATCCATCATTCCATATGGATTGCCAACATAATCCCTGTAAGGAAGAACAATGGCAAAATTTGCCTTTGTGTGGATTTCAAGAATTTAAATCAGTCATCCTTAAAGGATAACTATCCTCTGCCCATCATGGATCAAGTGCTTTAGACAGTGACTGGTTCAGAGATGTTATCAATGCTAGACAGCTTCTCAGGATACAATCAGGTAGAAGTTTGTGAAGCAGACCAACATAAGACTACTTTCACCACACCTTGGGGCACATTTGCATATAAAAGGATGCCTTTTGGCTTGATAAATGCTAGCACCACCTTCCAAAGAGCAATGGACCTTGATTTCAAGGATGAAATGGGTAAGTTCATTATAGTTTATCTTGATGACTTAACCATCTTTTCTAAGCATCACCCAAATCATGTGCACCACTTGAAATAAGTGTTGGAATGTTGCTATTAGAATAGCATTTCCTTAAACCCCAAGAAGTCTATTTTTGGGGTAACAGAAGGGAAACTTCTCAAACACATTGTATCCAAAGTAGGCATAAAGATTAACTTAAAAAGATTCAAGTCCATCCAAGAGCTTACTTTGCCCACAAGTAAGACTGTAGTTCACTCTTTTTTTGGAAAGGTGAATTTCTTAAGAAGGTTCATCCCTAAATTTGTTGAGAAGACTCGACATATTGTAAACATGATGAAGGGAAAGGCCATCTTTACCTAGATTGAAGAAGGCAAACTGGCATTTCAGGATATCAAGATAGTTATTTCCCATGCCCCAATTCTAGTTTGTCTTGACTATAATAAGGAATTCACCATATATAGCTATGCTTCTACACACACACTTTCAGCAATTCTGGTTCAACAGAACCAAGAAGGTGTGGAATCCCCTATTTTTTTTATGAGTTGTCCTTTTAAATCTCATGAGCTAAAATAATCAAACATGGAGAAGCATGCCTATGCAGTGGTAAAAGTAGTGAAGCATTTCTGCTTCTACATCTTAAATTCACACATTATTGCCTTGGTTCTTGATACCATGATTAAATCCATATTAACGTAGTAGGAGTTTAGAACCAGAAAAGGCAATTGGATTACAAAAATCTAGGATTTGATCTAGTCATCAAACCAATGAAACTAGTGTGGGGAAAAGGCCTATGCCAATTGATTACTGACAATAGACCTAAAGAAATAGAGCATGAAGAATCAGAAGAAGAAGACACGCCAACATTCCTCTTTGTCTCCACCATGAATGAGTGGTATTCAAAAATTGCTCATTTCCTTACTTATGGTAAGTGTCCTACCCACCTATCTTGTAAATAAAGGAGGACTATCAAACTGAAAGCTACTAATTTTATCCTCTAGGACAATGGCATGTATAAGAGGAGCCTTAATGGAGTGTTCCTTCACTGTGTGGATAAGAAGAAACAAAGCCAACTTTTGGAGTCCTTCCATAATTGGGCCTATAGAGGACATTTCTCTGCTCCTATAACTACCCATAAAATTTTGTGGGCTAGGTATTACTGGCCAACTCTCTTTCAAGATGCATATAAGTAGGTAAAGAAATGTGAACTATGCCAGCAGTTTGTTGGGAGACCCAAGTTAGCTACCTTACCTCTCAAACTGGTGGTCATAGAGGAGCCATTCTAATAGTGGGGAATCAATTTCATTGGTGTTGACAACCCATATTTGAGTGCTAGACATGATTATGTCCTCACAGCCATAGACTACTTCACCAAGTGGGTGGAAGATATCCCAACCAAGCATGCTACTTCAGAAGTAGTGTGCAATTTCTTCAAGGAGAATATTATTTCCAGGTTTGGGGTCCCAACCAAGATTTTCATAGACAATGCAGCTTGTTTCACTTTCTAGAATATTACTCAATTCTATTTTTAATATGGGATCACCCTCTCCCACTCCTCAGATTACTTTTCACAAGGGAATGGACAAGTTGAATCAAGTAACAAGAACCTGGTGACTATCATCAAAAAGCTGGAGGATGAAAATCAAAAGACATGGCATAAAGCATTGGTTGATGCTTTATGGATAGACATAATTATGCCAAAAAGGGCAATTGGTATGTCTCCTTTCCAACTTCTCTATGGTCTCAATGTTGAGATACCAATTACTCTAGAATTGCCAGCATTGAAATTAGCCAAGGCAATTGAAGATCAGACATATGAAAGCTCTAATGATAAGAGGATCATGTGCCTGATTGAGCTGGATGAGCAGAGAACTATGGTGGTGGACCGAATTATGGCCCATCAAATTTTAGTGAAGAATCTCTTTGACCAGAAAGCAAAAGACTATGATTTCTAGACTGGAGATCAAGTCCTCTTGTGGGACAAGAGAAGAGAACCAAAGGGGATTCATGGGAAGTTTGATTCCCTATGGAGGGGCCCATTCACTATCCATTAGCTAAATGGTAAAAATAACTTCCTATTAAAGTATCAAGATAGCACGCTCTTTTCTCTACCTCACAATGGGCAGCATCTGAAGCACTTCAATTCTTGAAGTATCAAATAAGTTCACATGTACATATGTATATTTGTATAGTCTTTGTTTCTACTTTTTGTTGTTCATTTTCATTTTTTGGAGCCTTTCTTTTAGGTATCATGACTCCATAGCCCAATGGCATACTTCAAGGCACTGAAGATTTTGGTCTCTACTCCCCTCAGCTATTCCAAGTTTTCAACTGAAGGAAGTTCCCCAACTAGAGCTAGCTATTGTCCCCAAAAATATCAGCTCATTTTTGGGACAACATGTGAACTATTTTGGTTCAACAAACCAAAATAATCTCTTCCCTTCATGAATTTTTTTTTGTGCTTTCAAATTCCTCATATTTCAAGCTTTTTCAGTCAAGGGTTCAACGTCGTCGACAAGCTTCAAAGAGTCAAGTGCTCTGTCAAAGTTCATCAAGTTCAACTGCTTTACAATTCAATGGTTCAAAGGAGTGCCTAAAAGGAAAAAGCCTAAGAATGAAAGCTACCAAATGTCATCTGCCAGAACACATTACAATTTGTTTCTAAAAGCAGTAAAATGTGCCATGTGTACCTTGTAAACCTTAGTGGAAGCTGCCAAGTGTCAACATCTGTAGTTTCCTCCTTGTGTCCCATTATAACTTAGTGGAGCACGATAAGTGTCAACATCTGTAGCTTCTTCCTTTTGCTTCATTGTTAAGTAAGAAATGTGGTGGGCCTTGGGTGAGTTGCTAAACTCAGTAGAGTGTGACGAGTGTCTGCATCCATGTTTTGAGTTTCTTATAATCTATAAAACTTATTTAAAAAAGCTTCTCTCAAAGTTCTATGGAGGGTGCCACATGGCAATCATAGAAGGTTTTAATATGTTTTTATAAATGTAGCAAAAGTCACCACTTGTCCCTTGTAAAGTTTGATGGAAGCTGCCAAGTGTAAACATCCCCAGTTTCTTCCTTTTGTTTCAATATTGAGTAAAGACTATGGTGGGCCTCAGGTGAGTTGCTAAAATGAGTAAAAGCTACCAAGTGTCATTTACTAGGACACATTATAACTTGTTTCTAAAAAGTAGTGGAATTTGCCACGTGTCCCATTGTAACTCAGCGGAGCATGACAAGTGTCTGCATCCATGTGAATCTAAATGAGTCTTGAATGTTTCTACATTGTTTTTAAAGCTCAGTGGAAGCTACCATGTGTCATCTTTCGTAGGACTCTCAAAAGGTGTCTAAAGCTTCTATGAGTTAAGCAGATGCTGCCAAGTGTCCTTTCTTATTTCACAGTAGATGCTACCAAGTATCCTCACCTATTTCACAGTGGAAAATGCCACATGTCACTTGTTAAGATCAGAAAAAAGTGACCAAAGCAAGAGAGAAAGACCTAAAGGAATTACTAAGGAGGATGACAGGCCTGTAGCTATCAAATTTAGGGAAACCAACTAGATGTTGGATTTTAAATGATGACAGACCTGAAGACATCAAATTTGTGGCAATAAATTATCCATTGATCTTTGTAGGCTTAAAACATGGACCTAAAGGCATTCAAAGACCTTCAGACTGGAACCAAAAGAACTAGAAAGGGGAAAAGGTAGCTTGAGGGCTCAAATTGTAGCAGGAAAGAGGGAAGACCAAAAATATTTATGCAGTAGTTATTCCAGTAGGTGAAACAATCCACCAAGTAGATAGTTGAGCCTGCAAACATTAAAGGCATGGCCTGTTTATCTCCTTTAGGGTAAAGGTGAGGTGGATAGTTACGTAGACATCAAATGATAGACCAGATGACTTAGGCCTAGGAGAGGACATTTAAGATGAATCAACACACCACAGTTAAGGTAGCCACCCTATTTCAGCATGGCCCTCTTTAACAAAATTGAAAATGCATTCAATGCATTGAGTGCAGCATGAGCCATTCCATAGAAAAAAGTGCCAAGCCTTTCTTGCCTACTATATATTTTATTCTCTTGTGTCATTTTAAGGGAGATCTTTTTCATCATAGAAGCAAGACTCTGCCCAAATTAAAAGGCAAATACTGAGACTTTGAGCTCAGATCATTGTTCATATTATTTTATCTGAATGAAATAGCAAGCTACTTGTAGACTTTGTGTTGTTATAGCTTATGCCATTTTAGGATATTGTTCTTATGTTTGTCTTTTAGATGCATTATTGTTTATTTAATCTAACAAGTAGAACTAGTGGAAGTGATAAGGAAGATGTCCTGAAGTCAGTTACTTTCAGACTTTATGATATTATAGTTGTCTTTAGTGTGTGTTTTTAGTTTCTATTTCTGTGTAAAGGACCTTGGGATGACTTTTTACCCTCATTATTCTTCATATATCACTCTTTAGGCAGCTGAAGTGGAGACTTTATGCTATACTTCATTCTATTGGTTATTGTACCCTATTATCAGTCACTTATCACTACTTGAAATAACTCTTGTTATTTCCTATAAAACCACTTTTGAAAGAAGAGAAGTGACTTCAGTCTCTTCACCAAGATTTCTTCTTTGTTTTTGAGCATCATCTCTAAAAAAAGAGAGATGGATGGTGTTTCCCTACCCCTGAGTGTTATTTTTTGCTTATATCTATAGTATATAGCTCCTCATATTTAATAGGGAACCTCTCCTTGATGAGAGGAGAGATTTGTCCCCTTTTGATGTGGTAAACCTACACACTAGGCCAACCAATCCTCTTTACTGTGGTTTATCAGACCTATTTTGCTCATCAGTTAGCTGATTGACAAAATATTCACCCAACACAGCTAAGTAATTTTAATTTTTTTCCTCCACCATATACAAACCAAGAGTTTTCCTCCTACAAATATCAAGTCCCCAATACCAGGTAAAGCTTCTCTTTCCTCTACTAGTAGATCTTTATCTATACATATCCTATAGAGATTTATTATCCCTCCTTTCAATAGCCATATCATGGCAGCTCAAGGCCCCTGGGGTAATACGTTTGGTCCTCTAAATCTAACCCCACCTCTACATGAGCTACCCCATAGTTCAAGGAAGAATTTTCCCATGTTCTATGGTGATGGGAAGGTTCATCTTGATGAACATATTACATCCTTTTGCATAGCCTATGGTATAATAGGTGTTGAATATGAAGACATTGCAGTCAAATTATTTGTGGAAACATTACAAGGCACTATTGCAGACTGGTTCTATCATTTACAAGCATGAATAATGACTGACTGAAACACTCTTAAGGCCAAATTTAAGGCTAGGTTCAAGCTTGTAGAAGATTCACATGCCCTGTTAGCTTAGCTTACATAAATGAAGAAGGATCCTCATGAACCTATCAGAGACTTTATTGCTAAATTCAACAAGCTGAGGAAAAGGCTTCTCACAATTGCTC
Source organism: Torreya grandis (assembly GCA_037957365.1). Classification (NCBI taxonomy): domain Eukaryota; kingdom Viridiplantae; phylum Streptophyta; class Pinopsida; order Cupressales; family Taxaceae; genus Torreya; species Torreya grandis. The sequence goes on from JARHVA010000428.1 coordinate 445,501, forward strand.
AATTGACACCTAAGAATCTCAAATGCTTCTTCATCAATTCTCAGCTTCCTAAAGTGAGTTTCCTATTGAGATGAGCTAGCCATATAGATCTTGTTACTACTCAAATTTTTGTGACTAAGGTTGAAGATGACATTATCTTGGTAGGAAAGATAAGAAGAGATCCTAACAGAGGTAAATCTTTTTCATATTTTGAATATTTTTTTCAGACACCACTGATCCTATGGTGTAAAAATTAGCAAATGAATTGCTAGCTCTAAAAAAGCAAATGGCACAAGGGATGTCGACTCCTCCTTCTTATCAGGATATACTAAGGAAGATGTTTCCCAACTAGTCATATCAGGGCAATGCTGCTAGAAATTAAGGGCAACTAAATTGCCTTCCTCCCCCACCAGGGAAGCTTGCCATTGAAGTAGCACCAGCTAACTCAGCTACTGGTTCTCTTGAAACTAAATCTAATTTTTCTTTCCAACCTAAGTTGAACCAAGAATATGATGTTGATCTCTTTGTAGAAAACCAACAAGAATCAGTTGGTGACTCCAACATTGGTTTCTTGAATTACCAGGATGAACCCAAAAGTAAAGGAGAAGCATTTGATGGATTATACATTGTATTTACCAGGTCCCAAAACTAGTCAGCTCAATAAGTAGATAAAGGAAAAATAGGGGAAGAATCTCAACTAGCAATATCAATTTCTAAATGAGGAACTTAGCTACCTTTCCAATCAAAGGACTCAGTGAGCACTAAAAAGGTAAGTACCTCAAATATTCCTTCACCTTCTGCTTCAAATTCATAGACCAATCCTACACCCAATAAAAACTAGATTGATGGACTGCCTTTCTCTATTTCTAATTCATTTTAATCCTTTGATATAATTGACCATGTAAAGAAGACCAAAATTCAAATGTCTAAATTTGAATTCTTGCAATCCAACCCTGAGCAATTAGATAGATTAGTTCAATGCGTCAAGAATAAAACCATCCCTGAAGGACAAGAAATTTTAGAAGTAACCCCTGTTCCCCCAAAAAACACACCTGCCTAAAATAATCTTGTGATTACTCCTCCAACACCTCTTAAAAAGATAGAACTATTTTATGTCTCCCTACTGATAAATGGTTATCAACTAAATAATTGCATAATTGATTCTAGTACATCTGACAATGTCATGCCTACTAAGGTGGTAGACTCCCTTGGTCTCACACTAGCTAAGACCTTTGGGATATGTTTTTCCATGGAAAATAAACAAGTGCTTCTACTAAGATAAATAAAAGATGTTTAATTTGCATTTGCAGCCTCCCCAGATAAGAGAATCAAAATGATAGTCCTAGTGGTCGACGTCCCAGCCTCCTACGGCATTCTTCTTGAGCAAAATTTTTGCAAGGATGTTGGTGGAGAATTGAGCATGAATCTATCTAAGGTAAAGATACCTGTCAAGGGCATCATGAAAAGGTTGCTTCTTGAGAAGGAATCAAAGTACATAGTCACTCAAACTTCAGCCCCTAAAGCTCAAATTTTGTTTGAGTCTTTAGGCTTGGGTAATTACTTTTTGACTACTGAAGATGTTTCTATTTTAGCAGATAAAATTTCCATAGGTGAAAATCCAAAAACTTAAAATAAGATATTAGAAGAATTGGTAAGGTGTAGTACACATGAAAAAGGATCTTCTCTTCCTGATGAGAAAAAATCTTAAAGACGATCAAATTCTAATGATGTTTGGATTCTGAAATGAGATGGAAGCAACTCTTCTATCAGTTATGGAGCTAAAATTGTTTTAATATCTCTTCAAGGAGATATTTTCTCCTATGCATATAAGTTTCAGTTTAGCAACACCAACAACACTGCTGAATATGAATCATTGCTATTCAAATTAAAGGCTACTAAAGATAAAGGTGTTAGACTTCTTCATACCAAAGGAGATGCCGAACTGGTAGTTTGTTAGGTGAGGAACCTGTATCAAACTAAGAATGAGAGATTGTGACATTATCACAATCTAGTGTGGGACTATATTAAAATCTTTGATGCTTTTAGTATTTTTATCATGCCCAGAGAATTCAACAGTCGTACAGATGCATTGGCCATCTTTGCAACTCTCTTGGTCCCTCACCAATATTTTAAAGAAGATAGGTACACTATCGAGTTAGTCTTTTGACCAAGTGTACCTGATAATGTTAACCATTGGTAGGTGTTCAATGGTGACAACTAAATCATTGCTTTTTTGGAACAAATAGATAGCTTTGAAAATCTTTAATTTGAAGGTAGTGAATCTCCATCATGAAAATCAGCTCCAGAGACAAATTCAAAAGCTGATGAAGAGTTCCTTCAACTCAAAGGAAATAAAATTCCTAAAGGATTAGTTTCTCTTGAAAAACTATTTGAAAAGCATGATAGGCTTATCAAGGAATAGCAAATGGATTCAAAATCCTCTAAGGATTTTGATCAAATAAATTTGAGTACAGAAGACAATCTAAAAATGGTCAACATTGGGAATTGTTGTACCCCTGATGAAAAACTCAAATTTATCACTATGCTTTGCCATTTCATTGATATTTTGGCATATTTATATGATGATCTAAAATCTCTCAGACCTAAAGAAATTAAGCATGAAATTCCTCTCAAGATTGGGTCATTGCCTCACAAGTAGAAGTAAAGGTAGTACAACTCCAGGATATTAGGCATGATTTTGTCTAAGATACAGAAAATGTTGAAAGCAAGAATTATTTTCCCAATCCATCATTCCACCTAGGTTACAAATATAGTCCCTATGAGAAAGAAGAATAGATAAATTTGCCTGTGTGTTGATTTTATAAATCTAAATTAGTCATCTTTAAAAGACAACTATCCCCTACCCATCATGGATCAGTTGTTGTAGATAGTGACTGGCGCTGAGATGTTATCAATGTTAGATGGATTTTTAGGATATAATCAAGTGGAATTTGGTGAAGTAGACCAATATAAGACTGCCTTCACAACACCTTGGGGCACCTTTGCATATTTTAGAATGCCTTTTGGCTTGATCAATGCTGGTGCCACCTTCCAAAGAGTGATGGATCTTGCTTTTAGAAATGAAATAGGGAAGTTCATTGTGGTATACCTTGATGACTTGATAGTATTTTCTAAACATCATCCTGATCATGTGCATCATCTACAACAAGTGCTGGAGTGATGTAGGTAGAATGGTATTTCTCTTAATCCTAAGAAATTGATTTTTGGGGTTACAGAAGGTAGACTTATCAATCACACTTTATCTTGAGAAGGCATAAAGATCAACCCAAAAAAGTTCAAATCCATTCAAGAGCTTTCTCTCCCTACCAATAAGACTATAGTTCACTCTTTCTTTAGAAAGGTGAACTTTTTATGAAGATTCATTCCTAAATTTGTAGAGAAGACTCGCCACATTATCAATATGATGAAGAGCAAAGCCACTTTTAGCTAGATTAAAGAAGGAAAATCAACATTTTGAGACATCAAAGAAGCTATCACCCATGCCTCAATCCTAATTTGTCTTGATTACACCAAAGACTTCATGATGTATAGCTATGCTTTTGAACATATGCTTTCAGCTATCCTAGTTAAACAGAATAAAGAAGGTGTGGAATATCCCATATCTTTCATGAGTTGTCCTCTTAAATCTCATGAGCTAAAGTATTAAAACATGGAGAATCATGCTTATGCTATGGTAAAGGTGGTAAAGAACTTTAATGTTTACATCCTAAACTCACACACTATTGTTTTGGTTCTTGATACAATAGTAAAGTCTATTTTAACTTAGTAGGAGTTTGGAACTAAAAGGGGTAATTAGATTACCAAAATATAGGATTTTGATCTTGTTATCAAACCAAAAAAGCTGATGTGGGGAAGGGGCCTCTACCAATTAATTATTGATAACATACCAAAAGAAGCAGAGCATGAAGAAATAGAAGTTAAAGACACACCAATAGTTTTTTTGTCACCACTACAAATGAGTGGCATTCGAATATTGCTCATTTCCTTACCTATGGTGAGTGTCCTGCTCACTTGTCTCGTAAAGAAAAGAGGACTGTTAAGTTGAAAGCTTCCAACTTTATCTTGTGGGACAACAGTTTGTATAAGAGGAACCTTGATGGGGTATTCCTTTGATGCGTGGATAAAGCACAGTAGAATAAAATTTTAGAGTCCTTCCACAATTTGGCTTGTGCAGGATTTTTTTTGCACCTATAACTTCCCATAAGATTCTATGAGCCAGGTACTATTGGCCTACTCTATTTTGAGATTCATACGTTTAGGTGTATAGATGCGAGCTGTGTCAATAGTTCATCAGCAAACCCAAGTTGGTTGCATTACCTCTTAAGCTTGTGGTGATAGAAGAGCCATTTCAACAATGGGGAATTAATTTTATTGGTGTTGTAAATCCACCCTTGAGTGTTGGACATGATTATGTCCTCACAGCCATAGACTACTTTACCAAGTGGGTGGAAGCCATTATAGTCAAGCATGCTACTTCAGAGGTGGTATGTAATTTCCTCAAGGAAAACATTATTTCTAGGTTTGGGGTCCCAACCAAGATTTTAACAAATAATGCAGCCTATTTCTCTTCTCATGAGATTACCCAATTCTATTATTATGAGAGTATTCTTTCCCACTCTTTTGACTATTATTCACAAGGAAATGGTCAAGCAAAATCAAGCAACAAGAAGTTGGTGACCATTATCAAGAAGCTGGTAGATGACAATCAAATAACCTGGCATAAAGCATTGCTTGACGCTTTATGGACAGACAAAATTACACCCAAGAGGGCAATTGGTATGTCCCCATTTCAACCTATGTATGGTCTCAATGCAGAGATACCAATCACCCTAGAATTACCAGTGTTAAAGTTAGTAAAGGTAGTGGAAGATTTAACTTTTAAAAGTTCTATCGACAAAAGGATCATGTGCTTGATTAAACTAAATGAGCAATGAACTATGGTGGTGGACTGAATTGTTGTGCATCAAAGTCTAGTAAAGAGACTCTTTGACTAGAAAGCAAGGATCCATGAATTTCAAATTGGAGATCAAGTCTTGTTGTGGGATAAGAGGAGAGAACCAAAAGGAATGCGTGGAAAATTGGATTCCCTGTGGAGAGGCCCATTTTCCATTCATCATTTAAATGGTGAAAATAGTTTCTTGTTGAAATATCAAGATGGAATGCCATTTACTCTTCCTCACAGTGGGTAGCATCTGAAGCACTTAAATGCTGTAAGTATCACATAAGTCCAATTGTACATATATACATTTGTATAGTCTTTCTTTATTTTGTGTTTTTCATTTGTTTTTGGTGTTGTTGGTTTTTGGTGCCTTTCTTTTTTGGTAAGCATGACTCCATATCCCAATGGCATAAATGAAGGCACTGAGATTCTAGTTTCTACTCCCTTTGATTAATTTAGTTTTCAATTGATGGAAGTTCCCCAATTGGAGCCAGTTATTATTCCTAAAATTTGTCACTTGTTTTTGTGGACAACAAGCTGACCATTTTGGTCCTGCAGTCCAAAATGCTCTCTTTCTTTCTTTCAAAATATTTTGAGAAGTTAAGTTTTTCAAATATTCAAGTCTTTTCAACTAAGGAAGTCACAAGTTGAATAGGTAGGCTTTCTTCAAAAGAAGTTCAAAACACTTAAGGCATTTTCTTAGTGTTTTGAGGATGGTTCAACGCCAAGGTTCAATCAAAAGACTTAACGATGGGCTTCAAACAATTGGAATGAACAATTTAACCATTGAACCCTATCTTCAAAAGGTTTAAAGCTTCAAACAAGTTCAAAGGTTCAATGAATTTTGTGGACTTAAAGAAAATAAGGCTTTGAAGAGTTAACGTTGAATCATTGAACCATTGAACCTTAAACTTTGAAAGGTTCAATGGATTCAACAAGTTCAAAAGACTTAGAGAATAAAAGGCTTTGAAGAGTGAAGAATGAACCATTGAACTGTTGAACCTTAAACCAAAATATTTCAAAGGTTCAAAGGTTCAACAAGTTTAAAGAGTTTGATGGACTTAGAAAAGGAAAGGATCCAGAAAGTTCAAAGCTTCAAAAGATTCAAAGAAATAGAATGAACCATTAAACCATTGAACCTCGAACTAAAAAGGTTCAAAGGTTAAAAGGGTTCAAATAATTTAAAGTTGAAAGGAAGCTTCAAACTAATGAAGGAAGTGAAAGATTCCAAAAATAAGTTCAACCAAATGGTTCAATCGAAGAAGAAAAAGAGATCAAATGCGGCCCTTCACAAAACATTGAACCTTTGAACCAAAAGAGTTCAAGGTTCAAGTTTCAAAGAGGTTCAAGGTGACCAATGATGTCCCTATGGATGTCAATTTTAGGGTGATGCAATAACCATTGATTTTCAAAAGGCTTGAGAATAAGCTTAGTGACTAGCCTAGAAAGGAGTTGAAAGAGCTTGCAGGAAACAAGAAGATAGCCCGGAGAGCTCAAATCTCCAAGGAGATAAAAAATGTGGCAAGGAAAAAGAGAACAACTATAGGAAATATAGAAATATCTACAAGAGAGTTATTTCTAGTAAGTGGAACAGTCCACCAGGTAGACATCAGAGAGCGCAAACATTCAAAGGTGCAACCTATTTTTTTGCATTAAGTAAAGGCGAATAGACAGCCGTGTAAGCATCATAAAGAAGACTAGATAACCCATGCTTAAGAAGAGACATTTGAGATGATTCAGAATGCCAAAGTCAAGGTCGATGACCTATTCCAACATGGCCCTTTCACAAATATTTAATGCATTCAATTCAACATGGACCGTTCTCATGAAAACAAGTGCCCAAGTCTTTCTTGTGATGTTATATATTGTAATCTCTCATTTTGTATAAGGGAGATCTCTATGTTATCAAAAGTGAATCTCTACCCAAATTGAAAGGCATTCTTGAGACTTTGAGCTCAGACTGTTAATCATATTTTTTTAAATGAATGAGAAAGCAAGTGACCTTTTAGACTTTGTGTTGAAATAAGCTTGTGTCATCTAGGAAATTGTTCTTATGTCTGCTTCCTAAATATAGTCTTGTACATTTAATCAAACAAGTAGAATAAGTGGAAATAAGCTAGAAGATGTCCTAAAGCTAACTATGGGAGACTTTGTGCTACCATAATTGCCTTCAGTTTGTGTTTTTTTTAAAGGATATTGGAGAGACTTTCAGCTCCCCTTATCCTTCGTAACCTTTTACTCTATTGTAGTTGAAGTGGAGACTTTGAGATATGCTTCAAACTACTATATTCCATTGTCCTAATCAGTGGGAGGAACAAGGAAAGACTTTGTGCTTTCATGGGTTTCTTGTGGTTTCTGTTACTACCCAGGAAGAATCCTACTATTTGTTGAATATCACTTTTGAAAGAAGAGAAGTGCCTTTTCAGTAATTACACTAGAATTCTCTTCTATTCTGTGAACATCATCTCTAAAAAAAGAGAGATGGATGGTATGATTTCACCCCTAAGTGTATTTTCAGATTTTATATCTGTGTGTGTGTGTGTGTGTGTGTGTGTGTGTGTGCGCGCGCGCGCGTGTGTGTGTGTATAGACTATAGGAAACCTCCCCTTGCTGAGAGGAGAGATTTATCTCATTTTGGCTGCGGTCACCATACCCATTTTGCCACATAAATATCCTTATGTTGTGGTTGATGTAACCATTTTTCCATCAGTCAACTGGTGACAAAATATTCACCCAACACACCTATGGGCAAATCAATATTGTTTTGGTACCCATGATTATAACCACCTTTGGACAAATCAATATTATGACATTATTTCTTAATTATAACTAATTATATGAAAATTAGGTACAATGCCTTTTTATCATGCATTGCCACATCATCTGGTCATTATTATCATTTGTTTTGTCATTCACCTTTGTTTGTGAAATTGTTGTGACCTAGTCAAATTTTTATCACCTTTTGTCTAAAAAAATTACTATGACTTGGGATTATTTTGGGGTTATATAGGCCATGATCGATTCATGTTAAGGACAACTTAGTCCCTTTTATCATATGCTCTCATCATATTGTGAGCATTTTAAGTTGGTATGTTCTCACCATTTCATGAGCTAGACTATTTTGTATCTCTTAATCCTCAATCAAGTTGAGATACTTAGAAAATTCCAAAAACATTCATAAAAGCATTCAAAAACTCAAAAACATTTTTTGTGTTTATTTGAATGTTGTTTGTTGTCTGGTATTATTTTTTACTATTTGGTCTTGCTTCTTTGTTTTATTTTTCCATGTCCATCTTGATGGTCGACATGGAACTTAATTATTTATATCTTGGTCTCATATCATTAAGATATTCTTGCCTTTTGTTTTTAAACATTTTTTTCCTACTTAAGTCTTGATTGATCATATCTTGATTTCAACTTAGGTTAATTTATGTTTATCTTTTTCTTTGTCTTTGCTTTTTTGTTTAAATTTAAATCATTGTAACTCTAGTTTTGGTCATTGTTTTACCATTATCTTTAGTTATAGTTATTCACATTTGAACTAGCTCGGTGTAATTGGAATCTTATGTCATTCTAAGTTATTTATACTTATGATGCCTAATTTATTTTTCTATAGCAATCACTTTTTGCTTAGGTCTCAAAGTCTTTACATCAAGATCAACGATGATGAATGATTCTCAAGAACACTTTGTAAAACCTAGGGTCATGATATGGAATTAGGCATCTAGGTAATATGCATTTTATCACTCAACTCTATGCTTAAACATTCATCTCTTTGTATTCATTGTGATTCTAATCAATTCTTAGTCATTTTTCATCATTCCTCATTCCATTCTCTCCCAATATAGGGTGAAATACAATGGCATCAAGTGTTGGAACATGAGTCCATGGAACTATGTAAGTGATGCTCAATTTCTATTAAGGTCAGCTCAACTATCTCTATTCTCTCATCAATTTGTGAATTCTCATATGCTTGGTTTTATATGGCTTTTTAAGCCATTACACCATCATATGTATGTTTACACCCACTCAATTTAACCTATCTTTTTGGTTATATCCTTGAGTTATTTTACTTACCAATTGCCCATGTTGGGGCACATCTGATCAACGTCTGAATCAAATCATCTCTATAGGGGTAAATCATTATTTATTCTTTATCAATGATCAAGATTTTCACTACTAGGGTAAAACTATTTTATCATGATCACATTTGTTTTATTGGAGTACTTATTATCTTCTCTTTGGAGACCCTATTCTAGTGGTGTTTCCCTTCTTAAAGTAGAATGCCCTCTCATTTCCTCTAATTCCAAGCTCTCCACACTAATTCCCATGATGGTAATATTTTAGTGTGTAACTTATCTTAGGATTGATCAATGTCATAATCTTGCAGATTAAATTCTTAAAATTGGGTATGTTTAAAGTGTGTCCCTTACATTTATAGATTGTATATTTCCCATTCCCCCATTTCTAGGGCCTATTATACTCCTAATTATATTTTGATCATTGATGGTAATCACATTTGCAAGCATTAGCTCATTTAGATGTGATCTATTCCATGGGTTAATCTCTCACTTTCTCTCTCTTTTCAAGATTCCATCCTTTTCTTCCATCCTAGTATGTCCTCTTAAAGGAGAATCATGGGTCTATTCCAATTTCTTCTTAACAACTCTTTTCTTTGAAAAGATGTTTCTTCACCTAAATGTCTCGATATGCCTTCTCAAATAGGAGGAAAATGTAGACATCCAATTCCTAACACCATTTGTGTTGAAATTATCAATCTTACTCGAATTGTACTAAAATGCACATTTTAGGTCAAAATCCATAAAACACCCTAAATGGTTCAAACTTTTCACTTACAAGTACCAATTTAGGTCGAATTATCCCTAAATAAGGTAATGCATTTTATGGGCCAGCTAACTTTGATTAGATCATTTTGAGTCAAAATGACAATTTTGCCATTTAGTGCTCTAGATCACTCTTTTATTCTAATTCATTATTAAATGTCACATACCTTTGTTATTTGGTGTTGGTGACATCCTAAATGGGAATAAAGATCCAATGCATCTAACATCACCTTCTAGTTCCTCTCCAGTCAAATTATAACCCATTAATATGACTTTCTAATCATTTTGATTAATTGTGCACCATTTCTAAAAAATTAAACTAAACTTGATTAAACTTAATTAAGATAATTAATCCAATTTAAGAGCTTAAATAAGAATTCCATATATATTTTTGAATATCTCATTATTGGAAATTGATTTTGAATATTTGCATCACCTAGTGACATCATCTATGGGTGACATCCATCAAACCATAAGTGCATAAAATATCAAGATTATGGGTCACCCATGCCTAGTTAATGCATCCCATGCCTCTTTAATGCTTATTTATCTTGAGGATATTTATGAGTTTAATTCCAAATATTAGGATTATCCATGGCCATACATCTCAATCTTGAGATGGATGGTCATGGTTGATCCGGACCAATCTCAAAAATATATAAATAGAGAGGCTATGGACATGAATTTTAAGCTTAATTTATGTAAAGTTATTATGCAGAATTGTTTCCACAATCCTTTGCAATAGACCATTAGAATTAGTTACAAGCTTCATTGATAGGCTAGTTTAGTGATTTGGAATCATGAGTCTAGGTTTTATGGAGTGTTTTTAAGACATTTGAGGAATTTACCACCTTTGTTGACAAAGCCAAGGATGCTTGATCAAGGGAGAACATGCTTTTGAACCACATGGGTATGGTGAGTCCATTTGGGAAGGTAATATGATGTTTGATTTCTTTTATTTGTTTCTTGCTATCCTTTGTAATTTCCATAGGAATAGATAGGCTTAGTTAGTTAGTTATTTATGCATTTTTCATTATTTATGGACTAATGTTTGAATAACTTTATTTGTAATCCTCTCTACACTCATCACCTAATTGTTTAAACCATTTAGTCCATGCATATCTATGCCCTTTATCTTTTATTGAGGGATGAAATCTATCCTTATTTTCCTCAATCTACATATCATTTTTTTCCTCTTCACTTTTGCAATCAAAATTAACATGTAAACATTCATTTACCTCCAATGGAAATTATTTCAAGCTTATCTCTTTCTTTATGTCTTCATGAATGACCTTCAAGTCTTCTTGGGTGACATTTATGTCTTTTTGGTGCACCATCTCCTTGGTTTCAGATACTATGCATGGAAATGCATCATATAACTCCTCTGTTTCTTCATCTTTTACATGTGATATGTCTTCAACCTCCTTCACTTTATCTTCTTTAAGAGGTTCTTTCTCTTTGTCATCTTTTTGCCACTCAATGGGTAGCATTATTAGCCCATGATTGATCAAATTTGAGGCATCATGCTTGGCCTTCACAACTTTCTTCTTCATACCTAAAAATACAAAATAAAAATCAATGTTAACATACAAACCTAGAGACCATATAGTCTCTTTGAATGCCTTTGGCATAGGCATTATCCACCTTCTCTTCTTGTCTTCATTATTTTGTGATATCCTTGGCACTTATCTCTCATTTCTGTTCTCTTTAGTGAAAACTCTCTTCTCTACTTATCTATCTTGTTGCTCACTTGGAAACATCTTCTTTCTCATGTCTCTTTGGGTTGCCTTCTCTATCTTCTTCTCTTTCTTTAAGACACCTTCCTTATGCCTTCTCCTTCTCACAAGTGACTCTATGGGCCAATTCACCTTTCTTCTCACATTTCATACTATCTATTATCTTTCTTGACTCTCCATGGGCTTCACCATGAGCTCAATTCTCTCAAATATCTACCCTAATTCTCTTCTTATGTCCTCTATTTCCCTTTTTATATCCATCTCCTCCATTTCTCTTTGCTTTCTTGGCCTATTTAGACCTTTATCATATAAATTCTATCAATTTTACCTCTTAGACCTCTTTTTTTCCTTTCCTCTTATTGATTCCTCTCTCTAGGATCTCTTCTTAACTCTCTTAACTCTTTTTTTGAGTCTTCTTTCTTTCCTCTTCTCTCTTGGAGCTTCAATGCTCTCTTTTCTAGTCTTTTCTTAACTAGCTCTTGTCTTTCTCAAATGAATTTAGGGTATTTTATCTCTCCTTAATCTACTATTCCTCTTTACTAACCTCAATGGATCAGACCTATAATAACTTATTCTCCCAATACCCTACAAGGTTATCCCTCATACACATCTCATAACATTATGCACACTTCTCAAATCAACAAAAATGTAAAGAATTCAAAACACTAATTTACACAAGCATACCTTGCCTTGATCTAATACCAAATTGATGCATATGCATTATGGATAAGTCTTATAGCATCATGGTTTGATTCTTTATCTAACTAGTCACTTGTACATGCTCATGATTATCCTTGCTTAACAATAGTTTCCTCTTCTATTCCCTATGCTTTATGGTCTCCTTGGTATGTCACTACTTTTTTTATTTAAATGAGGTAATATTGATGTTATTAATCTTGTCATATAATAAAAAACTTAATCCATACTTCATTATAGTCATTCTTTTTACAAACAAGCTCTTACTACTTCACTAGATGATTTAGACATCTTCTTAGGTTCAAATGACTAAATCTTTTTTTGAAATCCATGGACCCAATCTCCTATTAAATATATCCATAAATGTGTTTATTATATTTTTTCCAACCCTTTCATCCACTCAACAAGATTAGACTCTCAATCAAGACCTTTTGACATAATGCTTCACTAAGCTTTCCATCTCATGGATTCTTAAGACCTCTAGGACCTTCATTAGACCTCTTAACATGTATTACAACCTTGAACACTATATTTTTTACTAGATTTAACCCCTTATAGACTAAAACACACAAATAATGTTTTCTTATCTTGATGCTCTTGCATCATACTCCCTAGAAGGGAGAAAACTTGAGCTACCTCCTTTCTTTCTCACCTCATAATTAATTATTTAAGGTTCCTTCATACACAACATGTTACTATTCATGTGTTCTTGCTCTTTCTTTATTTACAAAAACTTTCTCTTCTTCCTCTTGGCCTTTTCTAGCTTCCTTTTCCATGCATCTTTCATCTCCATGAAGTAATCCAACTATTGTTGCTTTGTATTTTCTACATATTCCACATTTTCTAAGTCATTTTATTATCCATTATACTCAAATTCACTCAAATGGTTCCTAATTCTTTTTCCAATTTCCCTTCACCTTCATTGGCATCCATATATTATCTTTGAAGCTTCCATTTTTCTCCTTGAACCAAGTTACTATGGACTGGAACCATGGATCTTATGTTGGAAGTAGAGGTTGGATTATAGGCATTAGGTCACCTATTAATGTTAGGTTATCCTTATCCTCTCCCTTGACCATATTGTTGAGGTGGGAACCTATTTTATTATGGAGGATAGGAATAGGAGTTTTAGTTAACTCCATATTATAGATTTAGCTACCTAACTTGAGCCTCTAAAGCCTTAGATCTTTCTTCCCAATCAATAGTATCTTCTAACTTATTTGGGGTAGCTCTAGACTTGTTTTTTAAACCTAGAATTGGAGCCATACTTGGAGAATTAAATGACATGTTAGAAAAAATAAGCATAGATATTTTTGGAGGGAGTTTACCACCTTATATTAAACCATTCTTATCTCTAATTACTATGTCATAGGATTTAGGCAAAGTGTATCCACACATGGACTATAACATGATGGATATATCAATCCCAATAACACTTAGGTATGTTGGGAAGAAAAAAATTACAAGGTGTCTCATGGGAGGTGGGAACCTATACCATGTTCTTTGAAAATCTCATTGAAGCTATGCATAGTTTCTTTTAGACCTCTATAAATTACATGTAGTTGATGAATGAGTGATGTGTGAGCACCCTTGTCTTCAAATCCTTGATTTAACAACTCTCCAAACTCATCCCAAGTGGTGATACATCCTCTTAATAATGTACTATACAAATCAAGGTATTTTCCCCTAAGAGACATAGCAAGTAACCTAACTATAATGTTATCTTCTGTGACATTATGGAAGTTGCATAAGTTAGAAATATCCCTAATATGCTCACATGGGGTGATAGGACCTTCACCATTGAAATTGACAACACTCTTGGTGGAATTAGGAGGGATATTATCATAGGCATTGAGGTGTATATGGTTTTTAGTATTGAAGGATAAAAAATCATGCTACCTAGCCATATTTTCCTCAAGTTCCTCTTCACTCCCTTGATCTTCTTAGATTGTAAAGTCTTATTTCTCTTCAAATTTAAAGATAGGCTAAGGATGTTGAACTTCAAGGGGAAGTTTAGGTTGAAGGAGTGGGTTTATGGGGTTGTTACCTCTACTAGTAGTTAACCTAGTAAGGACCATGAAGTATGAACAAAAATAATGATAAAACTTGGTCTATAACCAAACATTACCTTCATTTGTGTCACCAAATGTTGAGTAGAACACATGTATACAACTATGATGTTTTCGAGACCAACATTCACCTTGACAAGATGTTATTGAGATAATTATCCCACTAATCATGGCAAAACTATTGTCACTCAATCTTGTAGCCTAGAGAGGTTGTTCAAGCCTTCTCTAGATTGAGTGAAACATTAGATTACATCTAGGCCTGTGGGTTGCCTATAGAAGATGTAAATGTTATCATAAAATTGTGCACCCTATGATACTCTATCAAGCTCCTAAAATTTGATGCAACATTGAATCATCTCTCAAGTTGTGGGGAACTTCTAAGAGAGATGAATCTCTAGTTTCTGAAGGCTAGCTCCCTAAATTCTTCTTTAAGATACATATCACTTAATCTAATGCTTATTCATGGGAAAGAGTTATAATCTTTGCATAAATTGGAAAACTACACTAAAGAGGTGATCTACCAAGATATATACCACATAGAATCAAACTTCTACTAAGCACAAGGCTTTTCAAGACCAATTATAGGGATTAAAGGATTCTAGCATAATTGATTCAATGTGAAGGTGGCATACATGGGACAATCAAAAAGATAACTGACCTAGGGGTAGATTGTACACCATAGAGACAACTGCTTGATTGAAGAAAGTCCTAGTATAATCAACACACTTCACATGACTTGTTAAAATTAGAACTCTTGCTTAAACATGAAAGACAAAGGGATTAAGGATGATACTATCACTTAGCTCTACTATTCATCACTCACACACGAAGACAAACTATTCACAACTCAAAATTAGACTTGTATTCAATGTTAAAAAATAAGGTATGGTGTCATTTTAGTAGGGCTTCACCATACCAACTATGGTCTCTTTTATATTAGCCAAAATAGCTCATACTTATAGAATTTAGAAGAAGAGAGAGAAAGGAGAAGTTGAAGATTCACAAGGACAAGTTTATTATGTGTGTTGAGGAGAGGAGGTTACAAATAGGCCTCCACCTACATTGGGAGTTTTTCTAATCATTGATATTCTCTTACACAAACTCCATAATCATCTATAACCATGATCACTCTCCAATAGGATTTTCTTGACATTTGGCACTAGCATATTCCTATCTCCCTTAATTGATCCATACCAGGGTCTCATGACTAATGGTAGGACAATTCATACACTTGGATTCCTCAGACATATCTTAAAAGGCCTCCAAATTTAGGTTATCACTCTCTTTACTATGTCACTTTAGACTTATCTCTTCACTATGTCACTTTAGACTGGCTGAAGAGAGAGGCCTGACAAGGATGCTTTTGAGAATTTACAAGATTTTAAAATGGCATAGGGAGTTTTTTGAAGTCCTAATATACCCTCCCAAGTTATTAGTATCCCATGATCATTTTTAAGACCTAAAAAACATAAGAACTTATCAAAGAAACCTACTTTTTGGTTGATTTGTATGGACATTGTAAAATATATCTCTATGGATATGATCCTCATGAAGGTTTAAAAAACTTATATTTATCTCTTAAGGTTAAATTTGTCCTTTTGGATTCACTTTGAGCCTCATTTCTTCCATCGAGTCAAAAAATAGGCTTTGGGAGGGTTTTGAGTACACTAGCCCTTAAGGGATTGTTCATAAATCTCTAACATTGGAAATCTAAAATAACACCTAAAATTGGTTGATTTGGACCTCATTAATCATCCTGTAACTTCTTATAATTCCATGTAATGTCTCCAAGTAGGTGTGATCATTTGAAGTTGACCTTTCAATTGCACCCCTTCAATTTGCACACTCTGTCATGGTGTTGGGTCCAAAAGTGATCAATATGTGACATTTTATACATATTTAAAGCTTAATAACCTCTAATGGGCCCCCAAAAACATTTTTCACACCATTATAATGATAAATTCATGCTACAAGTGTGACTGATATACTAATTCACCTTAGGTCTAAACCTTGTTTCACAAGGTTACCCACAACTTAAGACTCAACCTAACTCTCCAATGGTTTATCCTACCTCATGATTTATTAAAAAAATAAATTATACCTCTATAATCATGAATTATCCAAGTATAACTCTTTTACAAGGTTTAAAATGCATATGATCCTCAACTTGGCTTCTAGGCCTAAGGGTTTCCCTCACACATGACTATAACCTTTATTGCTCAAGGTGCCCTATTTTATTTAAAAGATCCTAAGAAGGTTTTTTAGGTTTTTATATGTGTGTTACATATTTTCCAACCATAATATTAGTTTCCCCTTTATTCAAGTCACCTACTCATGACTTTTCCCTTAAAATTTTCTCTTCATGCATGGGAAAACTACCCCTCTCTTGAGACAAAATATAGAGGATTTACCTTGTCTTATTATCAAATAAAAGTATTTAAGAGTGTCTCATATGTCATAAATATTATTTTTACCAAATTTCAGCTTATAAATTTGAGGATAGGCCCCAAAACTTTACACATTTTCTAGGCAGATTTATGAATAAGGCAGACTGTGAGGGTAGGTAGGGTATAGGCTATGTTTTGTGACAAATGGAGGTTATTTATATGATATATGATCACTTAGAATAATAATATATGGTTAAAAACAATACATTATTCCTGAAAAATCTTTCTCTAATAATTTTACCTCTTGGACCATTATTATGCTCTTGTAAGCACAAAATTGTCTACGAAACCCTGACTGAGATAATTTCTCTTTTGACTATGTTTGGAGGTTTTATGGATTTTTTTGAGATTTTTTATGACATTTTTGGATAATTATTACCTCCCATATCATTTAAATCATGTAATATGTTCACAATATTAAATTTAATGACTTTTAAACCTCACTTAATGTCTTTCTCCACTCATTCCTTGAATTGACTGAGACAACTTGTCTACCTATAGATGGCCATTTTATCCTCTATATAAATAGGGAGTAAGATTTTGGAGGTATAAGAACATTAATACATTCTTAATTATTATCTATTTGAGATTATATACATTTATTTTTTATCATCTATGTCATTTGAGCATGGAGACAAGCCTTAGGAAATGTTATGAGTGAAGGGCTTATTAGAATCTTAGTCCCTTTAGATGGCTATAGGTGGTCATTTCCAAGAATGAGGGTATGAATTAGGTATTTAATGATGATTTATATCATTTTTAAAAGTTATAAAATCACAAATCCATCTATTTACCTTGAAAGATAAGTTCCAAACTCAACCTTCTACCTCACTACCAATATACCCTACATGACTATGTTTCATGGATCTTAGATCTGCCTACAGGTGAATTTGGGATATTTTAGGTCATGTGGTTGATAGGAAACATATTCACTTTAGGCCTAGTTCTCTAAAAGTATCCATTTTCACCCCAAACCTTAAATTTGGTCATTATTTACCCAACTGAGACAAAATCTTTCTTAAAGCCTGTTGTAAGTGATCCTTCCCATGCTTGTGTATGGATAAGGGGATTGCTTAGGAGTCAAAACAAGAAATACCACCCTTTTCTTTGGAATATTTGATCAAGATTATCTTTTTAACCATTTGGGATTTTTAAAACTTGATGGCATAATTTAAGACCATCATTATGAAGGACAATGTTTCTTTTGATCAACATCTTGTAGATTTCACTACCTTGTTTTAGTGGTTTCTTGGGCAAATTTGGACTCCAATTGTTAACCCTTCACTCACATTTAGACCCTAAAAATTATCATGATAATTTTATTTGGATATGAATATAAGGTAAACATATGAGGATCCTTAAAAACCATCATCGTATTATTTCATGAAAACCATAAAAACACTTAGGAACTCTATTTTGTCCATTTAGGGACTGTAAGACCAATACAATCTAATCATTCTTTAGAAGGAAAAATCTACTTTACATAGAATCCTAACATTTTTTACATGTATTCCATGACCCTTTCAGTATGTTAGAGCCTAAAAATTAATTCCATCATGTGTGTCACCATTCACACCTCCGTACAACCTCCTAAAGCTCATGTATAAGGCAACTATGAGTGTTATTCTACTAACGAGTCAGTGAACAAGAAATTTGGACAATTTTATTTGAAGGGGGGTTGACCTGATCTCTCATAAGTTCATTGAATAAAATCACCTTGATAAAATGAATCTAAGAGCACTAAACATCTCCATGGATCCTCTTCCATGTTGAAAAACCATAGGTTATACATCTATGGTGTAAACTTGAGAAACGTGCATAATTTGGAAATTCTCCCTCAAGTACATTAAGGAATAGAGTGTTGGGTGATGAAAACATCATGGAGAGGGCCTATTCTAACCTAAAAATAATCCATTAAAATCATATAGCTCCATATGTTTCTAAAAATAAGAAACAAATGCAAACCTATACCCCTCTTGAATATAAGTACACAAAACATTGTCTAAGGTGTAAGTGATTGTTCATAAGATTGGAGGCACCAAATTGAAATATACTGATATAAAAGTGAATTTAACTCAAAATACTATCCACTCCCAATACCATTCTTCCTAACTCCACCTGTATAGTCCACACCAAGTGTTTGAAACTGCTCCTTTTTAGCTTGCCAAGATAAGAAAGAAGGAAAAGAAGAAATTAATGAAATTTTTTATGCACTCTCTACAAAAAAAATGTTTAAATGGGTGTGGGGAGGTGAATATCCACTCCACCCATTTTGTTAGCTGCAAGTGAACTCAAGAAGTCTGTACAAGTGCCTAAAGGGGCCTATTTGTAAGGAGAAACTACCATTTCCTGCATATAACTAAATTTTTAACTACCACCTGACTGATCCTGAAATAATTTGACCCCCTCCACATTGAGATTTACTTTTATGACAAATATTGTAACTCCACCATCTGTACAAGTCATTAATTAGGCTAGAAAACATGAGATCCTTCCAAGTTAATATTGTAACTTCAAAACTTTATTCAAGTGCAAATCAAGATGTCGAACTACCAAGGATTCACCATACCAATTTTGGATCCATTAAAAATCCAAAAATATTTCATATATATAACATAGGAGAGGAGAGAGAAGAAGAGAAGTGAAAAGGTCACAAGGCCAAGTGTCAAGACTTGGAAACCAATTAAAATTAAATATAATGAAGTATAAAATAGGTCAAGAATTTGTCATAGAAAAGTGTCCATCATAATTTCATCATTATCCTAAATTTAGTGTAGATATTTCAATTATCCTTCTTTAAACTACATTATTTGAATATGATTCCACTTAACTATCTTAAACTACCTTAGGAGTCATTAACACATATACATTATCTTGAGAAAATGGAATCCTAGTTGTGATAGTCATCATGTACCCTAAAACTAATGAAATCATCATGGACACTTGATTTTCACTATTTGTAGTCATTTTTCTCTCAAAATGTTTGGAAGTATCTCATGTTCCTATTAAACAAGTAAGTCACCTTGATGGTTTAGGCCTAGTTATAGGCCTAATAGACCTAGATTGTGTGCTTATGTGTATGACTATCTATACATGTTTTAATTAAATTTAAGTGACTATAAACCTTTTTTATCTTCATTAAAAATCTATACATATTCTAACCATCAATTAAATCTTTTCCCTTCATCCCTTCTTCTTTCACACACTATGCCTATAAGGTGGTCTTAACTGTGGATTACCCTCTGTTTGAGACAAAATAAAGGGAATATCCCCTATTTTTATGAAAAATTTGAGAATATGGATGGATTTATTATGTCATTAATACCATATTTACAAAGTTTCAATGTTTTATCATATCTCTAAACCCTTCAAAACCTCAAATCCCTCAAGACTAGCTTTTAAAACTGTGACTGCAAACAATGTTTTTAGGCAGAGTTAAACATGTTCTATCTTCACCTGATTCATAGTGTTTTCCATGATAACTTAATTATTTGATAACTCCCTTAAAATCTTCAAGAACATACATATTCTCCACTTCAATATTTTGTAAATCCTTAAGTCACCTGGGTAGAATGTATGCATGTGACTATGTAAGATTTGGGTAGGGCTTAAGCATCTTTAGCTATGCCTATATTTGATCATATTTAGCTATAGGGATAACATATAACATATTTTCATCACTATGATAGTGAAATATATGTGTTTATCCCATTTTACCTCTACCTACCTTACTAAACTTGTATTCTTCATTTGTTAGGCTAGTCTGCATATGTGTTGATTGTGGGTGTCTTATTAATGAATACAAAGGATTCTTGTAGGTGGTGATTCTTGTTTAAGAATTATACTCACACCCTCATTTATCTTCAATTCATTAGGACCATCTCAAAATTTAATGAACATCTATATTTGTAAACCATTCTTCTCATCTCTTATCATCAATGCATTATGTGTCATTGCAAGCTACATGTTTCTTTTAGACTAATAGGCACTATGTTTCACTGAGCATCTTTAGTAGAAACTTTATTGAATTGAAACCATCCAACCATAATTATATCTTGATCAAACAACCACATTATTATGTAAATACATTATCTCTAGGTTTGGGATATAAGATAAACTATTAGGCATGTCTAGACCTCAAGATACTTCACCATGGGATGACATAGTATATGAGCAAAACCTCATTCAGAGAAGTTAAGGTAAAACTTCTCAATTGAAACTTTTTCAACCTATAAACATGGACCTAGGTCTATCTAAATATAATGGCCTCACCATTATCACAATGATCCTCTCTATGCTCTCAGACTTGATTTAAGGTCTCAATTGATTTCAAACACCTCCCATTCAACACTACTCGGTGTTTTTTGGATTGACAGACCCATGTTTGAGGCTGCCTATAAGTGATATCAGATATAGGATTGTATTTTAAGTTATAACCTTGTCATTATCATAATAAAAAAAAATTAGGTTATTGGACATTTATTTATATCTTATTTAGCTTCAAAATGTTCAAACACCATTGTGCTTCTTTTCATTACTTGATCCTTCTTTCATAATTGAGCATGAGACTTGAAGATGCCTACTCCAAAGTTACTTGAATTTATCAAGTATTATAGGCCTTGAATTTTGTAAAGGACACTCTTGAGGCCAATAATTAATGAATAATATTATCAAGCAAAATCTTAAAGGTTGGAAATGAACATTTTATCCTTATACACTAGTCATTCATAGGAAAATAAACTCTATAATAGGTGAAACATTGTCTTCAACCTTCAAAAGTGTCTACTTATATCTCAATGAGATGGTTCTAATTATACTTACATGTACACATATGAAAATTATAATTAAAACCATATGATAAGGATTTTTATACTCTTCAGGATCACATCACCACCTAGTTTGCTTAGGTTAAGGAAAATAGAGAAGAAAACCAAAGGTGCTAGGGTTATGTATGTTATTTTGAGAGGCTGAAAATATTATAAATTGTTCATAGATTACAAACCATTAAACTTGGAACTATGAATATGAAATTGGAGTACACAAAGACTATTTTAAGCCACCAAGTGCATTCACCTTAACTTTTATCCTTCTATCCATACCAAGTGCAAACTATTTGACTTGTTTAACTTACCCAAGAGAGTGATGAGGGAAATAAACTATTTTTTTCCATTTTTAAATTTTTTAAAGCTTATTAAGTGTGGAAAATAATTGTGTCAATTTTAATAGACCCTCTTGTAGTCTTCCCACATGACAAGTGTGTCACTTAGGCTGTACAACTACATAAAACTACCTAATTTTAGTTGATCTTCTTGGATGGACATTAAACCTATAATTTTTCAATTTCAAAATATTTTATCTAGCCATTCCTAACATTTGGGACATTATATTTCATATTCACACCTTTTACTTTAATGAAAAATATTCCATTTCATTCTAACATGACCAAAAGGTGGCATAGTGTGACATAAGACCAACTAGGAAAATGTGATAAAGATAAAACATGTTGTTTGACCTCATTAATGACCATGGGACAACTTTCCAACATAGGAGGCCCTATGGAAGTTTGGACTAGCATGGGGTTGACTTATTTTGACCTAGGGGTAAAATTAGTCAACACTTAAGTCTATTTTTTTAATCTAAGCCTATGTGCTGAAAATGTAATGCGAGTGCAATATAGAACCTAATATCTATGAAAAACCCCTATGGATTCTCCCTATTTTTATGGGAGTTGTTGAACATGTGAAAGAATTTTTTTCAAAATAAAAAAATATGTTCAAAATGTGTGTTAGCCGGAGCATATATGATATATGTGTAATATCCCAATATAATGTGTACACATAACATTAGATTGTTATATAATTTGAGCATAAGTATGTAAGGTATGATGTATGTCATGTCTATCATTCACCAAGGTTTTAATAAAAATATAAAACTATATGTAATATTAAATATAATTAATAAATAGGTAGCTACCTAAGGGGATGGGGCATGATATCCATCACAACACCCAAGTAGGAAGGGGAGATGCATGACATACCTCATGGAATATAAAATTGGTGTGTGTAACAAGTGAAGAAAAGTATTATGGCCATGATGCATACAATAAAACATACATATAAAACACATGAGGCATGAAAATTAGGCTAAGGGGACACAATACAAGGGACATGGGTTCATGTCACTAAAACTAAGAAAATAAAGACATACATGGACATGTTCAAATGTCCATATATACAAACAAAAATCAATATGACTTATAGATTCATAAAATTACATGTTAAAAAAATTTCATGCAAAATTGGAAAAAAAAAAGCACACATAAGGACATGTCCACATGTACAAAGTATACATACTATGAATACAAGTAGCATATAGCCAAAGATCAATGTTATATTTAAATTCCCTTAAATATAAGAAACATAGAGATACAATCAAGTCTAAAATAGGAAATCTAGAAATTAAATCATACATGAATATGTAATACATATATGTGTATTATAAAGGATGTACATATGTTGAATATAAATTATTAATAACTGGTAAAAATTTGAGTAAGTGTAGCATGATCAATATCAATATATAACAATGCTAAAGTTGTGATGTATACTATAGAAATGTAAAACCTAAGAATCAAAAATGTGTTTAGGATTCCCCCAAGTGGGTGAATGTGTCAAGTGAAGACCTCATGTGTCAGATTATATACTCCTGGTGAGTAGATGATATTAAATATAGATCAAGGTAGTGGACCTAAGTCTTTTAGTAATCTGCAAGCACTCGACAAGATCAATTGAAACATGTATGTATGATAAAACTAACTATACTAAGATAGATATCATATGTAGTGTCTATAAAATATAATAAGTGTAAACATAACAATTCATACAATATGTAATTTTGAGTTTTATGAGTAATTATTTAAATGTTTTTTATGTTTTTGACATATTGTGTTACTTTTGTATTTTTTGGATATAATCTATGTACAAGTAACATGAAAATTAACTATGTACAAGGAGTAAGAGATAATAAAAGTATGTCTAAGTAAATGCTTGAAATAAATGAGATAGTGTACAATCAAAATGAAATGCCTATATATACTCAAGAGCATATCCATGGGATGTGGATAATAAAATGGTGGATTTTATGGGAGGTTATCCAATGTTGGATACTATATTTGTCTAAAATTAAATGACTCATCATCATCATGATCATCATACCCTTTTGTATGTATCAATGGATCCTTATCCTTAGAGTTAGTCTAGATTTTGTGCATCCAAATAACATGCTACTCTATTATGTAAGATGGCTCACATGTGGACCTAGGGTAAACCACATTAGATCATGGAGTATATTTATGAAACCTATGGTTTTGATTTTTTCCATCATGTAAAATATGAACCTTGTGTCCCTCATGACTAAATATCAAACATGTGTCTGATTGATCAACTATGGCATTGATTACCTATAACCATATACTTCCAAGTGTATCCTATATATTAGTGCCCCTACTAATGATAAATAATAATGTGTTTGACACCTTGGATCAACATGAAATAAGTAGTGTGATATGTCTAATGGAATCTTAACAATGTATAACATGTTATAACTCATTTTACTAATATCCTATTTGTTGTAAAAATTCCAAGGTGTAAGTATTAAGATCAAAATCCTCTTATATAGCCACATGGGGAATTTATTTTCTAAAACAAAAATCTAGATAGTTAATGAATATTTGTTGATAATGACTTTGTCGTGATACCCATATCTTTTGAGTTTGAGATTGTATGATCTGAATAGTGACTTAAGCCTTGAAATTATTCAACTTATGTTGTAATACTAATAATGTATTGGTATCATGTCATGCAAGTCTTTGAATATGACAAAAGGGTTGACCTTCTTGAAATGATAATATGCTTATAGATCTATGACAAACTATGGGTAATACCATCAATCCTCTATCAAGTAAAATATATAGAAACCGGTGTAGTCTATCATGTGAACTCCTTGCTTGAATCTATATAACTAGGTATATATCTATAGATGTAACCATATTTATTGAATGAATGGATGGAGCTACCACTGATTTTAATTAAGTAGGAGAGCCTGTAGCTATAGGATTTTGAACTAATGGTTTTTCCAATGTAGGAAGAGGTATAAGTGACTTAGAATCATATTTGTACTCTTTTGGGCCCACTAGTGTGAAAATTAATCCACATAAATATTCATCAATGTCAATAGGTTTTGGATCATATTCTTTGGTGGCCTGAGAATCTATATCAAAATTATAGATGTATACTTATTTTGATTTAATAATTAATGGTAATTATGATGTGAGAATCTCATCATCTATTCTAGGTGGGGATATATGTACTGTGGGAGGCTACTCCTCCATCATGGGTGAAGGTAAATATATTTTAATAATATTTGAAAAGGGTGTATAAATAGTCTTGATAGACTCCTTTACCTCATATGCACACATTTTTTCAATTAAAATCTTGTGAGGTGGGGAATCTATGATAACATGATGTGTCCCATCTACAGATGTATACAGGTTAGTAGGATCAATGAGTCTAGAATATCTGAAAGGTTTATTATCTACTGGACAACTATATATATATATATTAGACTGGACAACTATATATATATATATATAATGTAAGAACTTGATGCATTTGTGTAAGGTAGAGGGTACAACCTCCATAACATGTATCTAAGGTCTCCCAAGTAATAATTTGTAGTGTAAATGATTATGCATCACCTAAAAGTGTGTAGGTAAGGTTTTGGGCCCTGTCATAATGTCCAATTTAATAGAAACCAATGTCTATCTATAAGTATCATCAAAACCTCTAATATTCTTATATGTATTTTGAATGGATGTTATATCAACACCCATAGTCTATAGAAATGTGAAGTTACATATGTTAAATCCTGAACCACTATCAATTAGAACTCATTTAATAATAATGGTATTGATCTGTGCTTAAATGAAAAGTAGTAAATTATAAGCAATCATTAATTTTGATGGTAAGTCCTCATTGGAAAAATATATAACATCCTAAATGTCCTTGATAGTGTTCATGATATATGAAAAGTAAGTTGTCTCTATGTAATGAGGAAAATATGTATGATTGATTGTTTGAAAAATAATATATTTTAAAGTAGTCTCCTTTATAAGTAATTCTCATATGGATATCTTAGATGGTGTATTTCTTAGATGATCCACATTATCAAATGTTATTTGTTGATCTCTAGGTCATGTTGTAGTATGATTGGGATGAATAGGGATGGCTATGTAGGTTGAGGAGGCACCTTGATCCATTTAGTAATAGCTCCAACCATAAGATCTACTATTCTCTGAGGGTGACTAGTAGAGGTGGTATGGGAGTGAAGATAATCAACTGGTTTGGGTAGAGGTATAACAAAAGGAATCCTTTGAGACCTATATCATCAAGTAGTAACTTAAGGTAACTCAAAGTGATCCATGTAGAAATGATCCTCGTAAAAATGGTACTCACATGAGGGAATACTAATTTTTAAAATAAGCTTAGCTCTAACATGATCCATGAGAGGAGTGACATACATGTAAACTTTTATACTAATGGATAGTAATAAGCATTCTAAGCAAACCAGAAGACTTTTTACCATAAAGTAAAAAAAGGCATTTGTCATGATAATCATGATGATAGGTTACAAATGAAAAAATAAGTAGTTGATATAAAAGTAAACCCTAGGGTTATCTAGGGTTAGGGTTTTTACAATATTCAAGTAAGTCAATTTCACTAAATGTTTTAATATTTTAGAACTTAGTAAATGTAAATCCTATTTTTGTTAAAGAGATGATTATAATAGATCATGGAAATAATATTTAATAAATGTATCCACTATTTTTTATAGAATTGAATAGCTTTGACTTTTCTAAAAATAGCAATAAATAGTGAAAGGACTTAGTTGGAAAATAACTAAGATGGGTGATCTAGGTGCTAGAAACTAAGGTAGAATCTGGTCTGAGTGTCATAAAATAGATCCCAATGTCATAACCCCTCCTAAATAGTAGCACCACAATTAGATAGTAGCACCATTATTGGAAATGTGGTAGTAGAGTCCTTTATGCAAGACTATCTCAAGCTTCTAAGTACACCTATGTCTGAATCTCTAAGGTTTGTTCCTATGTGTAAAAGTTTTGAAACCCTATATTTTTTCTATAATGATGGATTTAGTGATAACACCTTAATCCTTCATGTATCTAGGGCATCTAGTTAACATGAGCTTAAAAGTGTGTTTATTAGTAGGGTAAGCTGGACATCCTTAACACCCCACTATGAAGAGAGTTGTCTACATACCAATACTCTAATGAAGGATCAATCTTGATGTAGTTATCCCCACCTAAATGCTAGTGTAAGTTCAAGTGAATCTAGTATAATAGTGGTCTTGAGTGATTTGAATGTGCTCAAGACTATAAATTTGGGTAATTTGGGCTTAGAACTATTGTACATGGTAATATGTAGAAGTAGTGCAGAATAGGGATTGATAACCTTAATTGTGCACAATTTATTCTAATTTTAAATGTGTATTTTGTATCTAATTTCCATCTAGTGGTTATAGGGATAAAATTAATTTATTTATACTATTTGGATGCTTATATAAGTGATAAAATAAGTTTATATTGACCCTAAGAAGTTCTAGTTTTAAAAAAAGCATTTAGGGAAAAGAAAGGTAAAAGAAATTAGCACCATTTTCAAGACACTAGCACCATGTGGTGCTAGTGTCCTTATTATGGTGCTAGTGTTCATATAGTAGAACATTAGGAATGAAGGGCTTGGATCAAGAAATTAGGGTCTAAGATTAATTTAGGGTTTACTAGGGATTCATGCAACCCATATGAAGGTTAGATAAGTGTGATAATAGTATTTAATATAGGTCTAAGGATAAGCTAGGGATGAGTAGTCTCAGGTATCACTCTTATCACTCAAATACCACTTTTAAATGATTATAGAAGTCATATTAGACCTTTTCATTGATGATTTGGGAGTATAAAATCATGAATACAATCCATTTAAAGGTGTTAAATAAGTTAGTATAGGTGTTTAATATTTTCATGAGTAAGGTGTAGCCATACTAGCTCTCTCCAAGTCAAGTGAAGATAGTGATGGTCTATGTAAATTGTTATTTAATGGTTTAAGGAGTAATAATGGAGTAAGGGTAGGTGTAATTATATTTTTTCCTTTGAATCATATTTTAGTTTAGTTTCACTTGTAATGCAACTAAGTATGAGGATCTTATGCGTGGGTTTCAATGGGAAATAAAGAAGGGAGTGAAGCAATTAAAAGTTTTTAGAGATAGTGAGCTAGTATTCCACCAAGTGAAAGGTAAAAGTGTTGATAATAATCTATTATTAAAGTCTTATAACCATATGGTATGGGACCTTATTAAATATTTTGAAGCCTTCAACATGAAATCAATTCCAAGAGAAGAGAATCAACACATTAATAGGTTAGCTTCATTGAGAGCTCAATTTGACATTCTTAATGATATGAAGAACTAAAAAACTTAGCCACATATCAAAGTGGTATTAAGGACATAAATACTATATAATGAGTCAATTGGTAGGTCTTTGAATGTGATAAGCAAATAACATGCTTCCTTCAACAAGAAGTTAAGTTTTATTATAAACAATAGGCTAAATTACAACATCAATATAGAGATCATATTATGAAATTGAGATCCAATAATCTCTAAAAAGGGTTGGTAACTCTTGAGAACATATACAATGAGAATGATCAAATGAGGAGGGATAAGGTGATTATGTCTACCAAAGAAAAACAAAATTAAAGGGTTACTATATTTAAGGACAAGCTTCTTAAGCTTGTAAAGGTATGTAATTTAGCTAAAAGGATTTCATTTGTGGAGTTGTGTATAGAATTTTATGATATCTTTGCTTGGGAATACAATGACCTTAATGGGTTAGCCTAATATACTATAAAATTTGATCCAATTAAGAATCTTATAAGACAAATACAAATACCTATAAATACAAATATTGAAATTCTAATTAGGAAATATTTAACTAAATTTATAGAGTCAAGCATCATATTCCCTATTAATCACTCCTCATGGGTTGCTAATATAGTCCCTATGACGAAGAAGATTGGGGATATAAAATTGTGTGTAGATTTTATAGATTTGAATAGGGTGCCTTTGAGATTCATTACCCCTTACCCTTAATGGATCAAATCCTTCAAGTGGTTCCATGTTATCAATGCTTTTCTCTCTTAGATGGGTACTATGGTTATAATCAAGTCTTGGTGAAGGAAGAACATCAATACAAGACAAACTTTACTACCAAATGGGGCACATATGCCTATAAAAGGATTCAATTTGGGCTATCTAATGCCAGGGATACATTACAAAGAGACATAGACATGAATTTTCAAGGCTTGATTAATGAAATGATGATGATATATCTTGATGACATAATCATTTTCTCAAAGAATTCTAGTGATCATCTATCTCATCTTAGATATATTTTTGAATTATGTAGGCAATATGGGATCTCCCTAAACCCCCAAAAGTGTTTTTTTAGTTCAAGAGGGTAAGTTATTAGGTCACATTATATCAAAATATGGGCTTGCCATAGATCCTAAAAGAGTGAGTACCATTTTTGCCTTATCTTTTCTTAAACACCAAAAAGGTTTGCAAAGCTTTATTTGAAATATTAAATTTTTTAGAAGGTTCATACGTAGTTTTTGAAACCTTGTGAAGCCTTTAATAACCATGTTGAAAAATCACAAAGTCTTCAATTGGATCAAATAGGGAAAAAATAGTTTTGAGGATATTAAGAAAGATATTGACAAGCACCTACATTAATCAATCTTGATTTCTCAAATTATTTATTCTTGTATGATTTATCTAACATTGACACTATCTCAGCTATGTTGATGCAATAGAATGGTGAAGGTCTTGAGCAATGTTTTACCTTCTTTAGTCAAGAGCTAGAGGATTATGAAGAAAGGTATACCTTTATTAAGAAGTAAGTGTTGGTAGTTATAAGAATCCTTAATAATTTTAAGAATATGGCTTCTAACAACAAAATCCATGTTATGGTGACACATCCAAACATAAGAGAATTCTTTTTGGACAAGCATTTGAATGATAAAAGGGTTGGGTGGATAACCAAGGTCATGGAGTATGATGTGGAGATCAAGGTGACCAAGTTGATAAGAGGAAGAGTAATATGTGAACATTTGGCATCAGACCTTAAAGAATAATAAGAAAATTATTTTTTAATTGCAATATGATCCTTATATAGTTTTACCTTCATTCCCTCCATGTTGGACACAATATATCATAATGATTTATCAAACATGTGAGTGTCCTATAGGTTTAGATCAATAAAAAATAAGGTACTTTAGATTTTATCCCATCCCTTATGTTCTTATCAGTGGACTTATCTTTATAAAGGATTGTAATGGGTTGTTGTTGAGATGTGTTAAAAATAATTAGATTAACAAACTTTTAGAGCAATTTCATGATGGACCTGTAGGAGGTTACTTTCCACCCAAGACCATAGAAATAAAAATAATGAGAGCTAGGTATTATTGCCATAGCTTATTTAAGGACTCTTATGCATGGGTAAGGAGGTGTCAAAAGTGTGAATTTTTCATAGGGAAACAAAATATTGTAGCCCTCCCTATCAATCCTATTCAAGTGAAATAACCATTCATGTAATGGCATCTTGATTTCATTGGTATGATAAACCCCCCTTTAGGTCCTATCCATAAGTGGGTGATTATAGCCATTAACTATGTCACAATATGGGTGGAGGCAATATCCCTTAAGGAATCCAATGAAAGTTTAGTTCTTGACTTCTATGAAGGCCTAATAACTACATTTTGAGTCCCTTAGACAATAACTTTTGATAATGAAATGGAATTTAGTGAAGAAAGTAAAAGTGAATGGGCTCTTAAATATGGAATCTACCTAAGTACTTCTTCAAACTACTATCCGTAAGTAAATGGAAAGATAATTCCAAAAACAAGAATTTGATTAAAATAATTAAGAGGATAATGGAAGATAATCAAATAGATTGGCACACTAAGTTGAAGATATCATTATGGGATAATAGGATTATTCCAAAGATTTATGTTGGTAACTCACCATACATTATTGTTTGTGGGAGAGAATCCAAACTAGCCATATATCTTAAATTACCAACCCTAGAGTTATGACATCAACTTGAAATGATGGAGAGTGATCCTGTGGAAATATGATTGACAAAGTTGATGACATTAGAAGAGAAAATAAATCATGCTATGAATACCATGGAGTGACATTAAGCACAAGTGAATAATAAATTTTATAAGAGGGTTTATTCAAGAGAATATCATTAAAAATACCTTCTATTGAAGTGGGATAAAGATAGGGCCAAACCTAATAGGCATACCAAGTTTGATACATTGTGGAGTGGGCCTTAAGTTAAAATATGTTGTAAATAACATAATGCTTTTCATATTTAAAAGCTAAATGGAGAGGAACTATGTATCCCAGTCAATGGGATACCTTTGAAACCATGTTACCAAGGTTAATTTTTTATCCTTTTACATATTATAATAGGTCTTTATTTTCCTTAGGTGCTTGAGCATAGGTTTGTTTATTTTCTTTGGTTATTGTCTTTCCTCCAAGTGTCTTATGACATGTGTGTGTGGTGTGTGTTTTATGAGTTTTATCAAATTTCAATTTGTTTCGAGTTTGATATCAAGTCCAAATATCAATGTGACTTCAAGTCAAATAGCATTCATAACCCCATATCTAAATAGACTATCAAGGCCACTAGTCTAGATGTATAAAAAGCATGCAATCCTAAAAGTTTACCAAATATGTTAGCCAAAATTGGACACCATAGTTGAATAAATTTCAAATATTTGGTCATTATGAACATAAATATTTTGATATCCATCTGAAGAGTCTTTTATGGATCATGGTTGGTCTTAATGTTATAGGCTTTGTGTTGATCTTGGTAGTTTTTAGAGTCTCTTAAAGTGGTCTAGTTAGAAGTGGAGTTAAGTAACTTATTATTGTCATCAATTCATTCAATATGGTCTACAAAATAATACTTTTGTAATGTGTTTAACATAGGTTAAGGCAAATTTGACAAGATTAAGGTTTGAGTATGAAGTCAAGGTCAATCTTGAATCATGGTCAAAGAAGAAGAATGGTGAGCCTTCAAGGAGGGATGCATTCCTAGTTGAACAAGTAGACTAAGGGCGATAGATAGTAAGTTGATTATATTATATTTTCAAATAGTT
This sequence comes from Torreya grandis, assembly GCA_037957365.1. Classification (NCBI taxonomy): domain Eukaryota; kingdom Viridiplantae; phylum Streptophyta; class Pinopsida; order Cupressales; family Taxaceae; genus Torreya; species Torreya grandis. The sequence continues at coordinate 477,531 of JARHVA010000428.1, forward strand.
TGGAGAGGTTAATGTAGTTTTGGAAAGATTAACATATTTCATTTTATTTAATATTATAGTATGATCAAATTTTGTAATGAGACTTATTAGTAAAAATTAAATATGAAGGTTTATATCATTGAATAGGGGCTCCTTATGTCATTTAACACTTGTGTAATGCCATGATATGTGTACTTGGTTGTAAATATTATTCAAAATGTCTTAAGACTACTTTTCCAACATTGTAACACTTTTTTAACTACCATTCATCATTTTATAGTTTACAAATGAAATATAATGAAGAATTTATAGGGGAAAATGTAGGAAATGCTTTGGTACATCATTATATCATTGTACATGTCAAGGGAGACTCCATGGCTACTTGGTTCATTAAATCTACTAGTTCAAGAAGGCATAAAAATTAATTTCTTAAGGATAATAGGCCTATTAAGGTATATGTGCAAAGTATTTCTATTGAGTATCAACTTCCAATCATCTCTAAGGCTCTCTTTACTCTTATTAGACTCAATTCCATGCTTGAGAATAAGTAACAAGATTATAAAAGTAAAATGCCTATGCCATTTTGATTTAACCTTTTAGGTTTTTATAAAATTAATTCCTATGTTTGGTTAAAGGGATGAAATGTCTAAATAAGTTAAATAAATTAAAATGATTAACCTATTGATTTGTAAATGAATTTAAAATTGATTAATTTTCTAATAATATTAATAAATATGGAGAAATATAGACTTAGATGAAAAAAAATATTGTAGATTATTTGGGTTCTAAAATTAGAGATTTGAGTAGCTTTAAGTGTCATAAGTAGGTTTCTAATATTTTTTAATTCACTAGACAATAGCACCTATTTTAGAAATTATCTCCATTTATGTGCATTATCCAAGTTATGGAGCTAATATCCGCTTTGTGGGACTATTCTTATTTTTGACGAGTACTTGCACCTATGTTTGTGTGTTTTATTCCTCTGAGATTGAATCTTGTAGCTATATATTTTACTTTTAAATATTGATTTTATGTGCAAACCCTAGTTCTCTTTACAAGTGTGATATGAGCAAGATTTTAGTGTGTTAATAGGATGGACTAGACATTCTCAATACCTCATTATGTAGAGAGTTGCCTACATACCAGTACTCCAAAGAGGGATCAAGTATGATGTAGTTCTCCCACATAGTACTTGATATATGTGCAAGTGAATACTAGAATGAGAGTGGCATTAAATGCCTTGAATGTTCTTGACATATGGAATGCTTGAAAACTAGACTTAGGGTTATTGTATATGGTAGTATGTAGAAAGTAGGGCAAAATAGGGATAGTGTAACTTGATTTTGCATAACTTTGTCTTTCATTTGAATAGATTTTGCATTTATTTTCTATCTAGTGAATAAAGGTGGATTATACTTATATTTATAGGGTTATACTACTTTTAAAAATAATAAAATGAGCTCAGTCTAACCATAAGAGAGGCACATATTTAAAAAATTATTTTTTGGGAAGAGTTAGGGATAAGGACAATAGCACCCAATTGGGGACACTAGTGCCATGTGGTTGTAGTGTCCCAAATGTGGTGATAATGTCCTTCTAGAAAAATTCTAGAAAATTTGGATTGGGGTCAGAGGTGAACGTTTAGAGATTGTGTCTTGACTAGTTATAAATGAACAAGGTATGTTGAATTGGTGGAAATTTAAGTCTAAGGCTCTAAGATAGGTCTATAGAAAGCCTAGGGATAGGGTGACTCAAGTGACACTCTTAACATCCAATTACCACTTTTAGGTGATTACATTTTCCTCATATTAATGTTAGTAGTGTAACAAAGTGAAATGATTAATATAAATGAAAAATAAGCATACCTATAATTACATTAGAAGTGAAGCCTATGTAGCTAAGTTTGAATATGTGAATTTGGGTCTTTGTATATGACCCATGATCCAAAGTAATGTCTTGAAATGAAAGATGAAAAAATTAGTCCTTACTAATGATATAATCAAAAGCAAAAGACTATGGTGAAATGAAATAATTGAGTAAAGATATTGGAAATGAATGAATACACCTCATTGGATATGTGAACCAATGCATGAACCTAGTGACAACTTGTGTGTTTGAAAGTTCATAGTGATCATATCATTGAATAAATTGAACTGAGTTGATGGATTTCTCAATCCTCATATGGGTGACTCAATAACTCAATTCAGTTTTGGCTCCATCATTACACACCCTTAGTAGATCTTGATCTCTATGAATAGCTTGGATAAGACTGCAAGAATGTCAAACCCAATCATGTAGGTGTATCAAGAACTCAAGTACACCATGACTCCATCATTCCCCCTTGTTTGAATTAGATGCATCTATAACTATATTTTAAAAAGTGGTAAAAGTATCTAACTAAGTTATATAATTATGTATTCACCTTCATGGCCACTCGAATATATTGGGCAACTCTAAGCCACTCAAGAATTCCAACCACTATAAATGGAATAAGGCATAAATATAGTGACAACCTAGAATGTGATAAAAAGTGTATACAATGTATCTAATGACATAGAGTTTGTCATTCCATCTGATCAACCTATCTAAAACTAAGTATATGAAATATATGTGTTCCACACATCCCCCTAATCTGGTATCTAAGTATACTAAATCTAAATCAAGTGTGCAATAGATAAATATGTGTATTAATCTAAATGTATGAGTGATCATGCCACACATGATACCCCAAAATATGAATAACTAGTGTGAATCTAGATTGAAATGACTGAATCTAAGCTAAATTTGAACATAATTTCCAAACATATGACTGTATGTGTAAATCTATATTGTACCAAGTGTACTAGTCTAAATGAACTAGACTATCCTAAAGTTAGGGCTACTAGACAATAGTGCCCTATAGTGTACAATAATGCCCTATGGCACTAGTGTCCTAATCTAGGTGTTATGTCTATCTGGTCTAATATCTATGTGGTTTGAACTAACTATTGAAACTCTATTTTATTTTATGTCTACCCTAAGTCTGATCACTATAACTAAGCATGTGTGTTGAAATGTATCTATGAAAAGCAAAATAGGATCTTGATGTCTATGGAAACCCCTATAAATGCCCCATATTTTGAGGGTAGTTGTGAAATATGTGGAAGAATTTCCCTCTAAAGAAGTATCTCTACAAAATGTGTTAGGATGAGCATGATATTCTAATATAATTTACAAACATAACATCAGAATATAAATGTATTTGAAAAATAGTAGGTAATTTAAGATGCATGTTTTAATCTAGCATTAGACAAGGGTGTCAAGATATATGTAAGAAATGTATGATAATAGTAAAATTTGAGTAACTACCTACTTGGATGTGGCTTTATGTCCATAAAGGATCTAAATTAGGATAACTAGATGCATGAGGTCCCTCATGGCATCAAAATTTGGTGTGTGTGTAACAATAAAATACAAGTGTCATGGTGTATAAGCATACAAAAGAAGAAAACATACACGAAAATGAGGCATGCAAGAAGTAGGCCAAGGGGCCATAATACAAGGGATATGGGCACATGTCACTAAATCTGAGAATGAAAACATACAAGGACATGTTCAAATGTCCACATATGCAAACAGCAAGCAATTTAGAATAGATACATAAAGAAGGATATGTTTAAATGTCTACATATATAACTATGAAAGAGCACATACAAGGAACATGGGGACATGTACAAGGCATACAAACAAAGAAGTGTAGATTTTAAGGACCAATGGCATATTCAAATGCCCTAGAAGATGTAATAAGTTTAATAACACAATAAAGTGTAATATAGGAACTATAAATGAAAACATGTATAACTATGAAATAAAAATATATGTAGATACCAGAGTGCATATATACAAAAGCTAACCAATGAAAGTTGGTAAAAATATGAGCAATGAATAACAATGATCAATATCAAGATAAATCAATGTATAACTAGAATGTATAGTATGTAAATATAAAACTTGGTTTTAGCAACTATGTAGAAGCTGCCCCTGAGTGGGTAGATGTAGTAATGTATAAACCTAAATAGGTGTAAATTCCCCCAATGGGTAGGTGATAGTTAGTCTAGATCAATGTAGTGGACTAAATTCCTGTATATAATATGCAAGCACTTGATAAGAACAAGTGAAGCATATGTGTATGATAAAACTAACTACACTAAGATAGCTAGAAATATGCAAAATCTCACAAGTAGTAGAAATCTAAATAGAGTAATGCATACAATAGGTAAAAAATTTACATTTTTTGAAGTGTTTGAATGTATTTACATTTTGAGATATTATATTTTTTTGTGTTTTCTAAGTGTATTTTATGTACAAGCATATGAAAATAAACTATGTATAAGGAATGAGAGAGAGAAGGAAGTATGTACAATGGTAGGAACTATACTAACCTATGAATCTCATAGGAGACTCAGTATCACCATGACCTGTGTCATAAATAGTAATGATAATCAATCATGTAGTGTGATTATTATGCTATAATTGAATGTTGTTTCAGTGGTAATCTAAGTATTGTTTTTCATCAAAATAATAGTATTATTCCACATCAAAATCATAATAGTCTATTGTCCTATAAGGAATTGCCTCATACTATGTTTTTGACCTTTCTAAATTATGCCTTAGAAGATTGATCGTGATTTTGCCCTTTGAAATTATGCTTGTTGTAGACATGTGGTGTTATGGAAGCTATTTTTCTAGGAAACCTATTTTGAGGATGTTTGTTGGTTAAGCACGATTTTGACTTTACAACTTAATATCTGGGTATTTTTGTAACATTTCCTATGTATCTAGATGTTTTTCCTTCATAAAATATGTATTTGCATAATGTGGCTTAGGATGTTCAATGAATCCCAAAATTTCTTGACCAATATTATTAACTTATTGAATAGGAGTATTGATTCCTTAGGCCTATTTGACCAAACCTTGTCCATGATAATCATATTGTTGTAGATATTTATGACCAAAATTATAACATATTAAATGTTGAGCCTCCTTTTAGAGAGGTAGTTTTTATTAATTTTCATGTGCTTGTTTTACTACTTCTTGTTTTCATTATTCTTTTTTAACATTTTTTTATCCTGGATTATGCTTTGGTACCCATTTTTGTATTGTCTCATAATGTGACCTTTTTGAATTGGTAGATGTGTTATTAAATGTTGTGTGGATGATGTGTCATGATATGAATTATTTTGTATACATTATCTGTTGTGTTTTAATTTTCATTTCTTAAAAGGAATCTGTGTGGTCCTCATGCATTTTATGATATGCAAAAAAAATTGGATCTCCTCATTGGGTGTAGAGGAGGTAGATTTATTAACTTAAATTTAATCATGTCCTTGAGTATCTCACAAGAGATATTATTTTATCTTTTAATTATTTTTAAATCACTACTTGTAAATGTACATTTTTTATGTCATGTTCTGATATGTAACATTATTTGCCATAAATTCACTAGTTGAAGATGTATAGACATGATTTACACTATTGTGCCCTAGAGGCCTTTGTCTTGTAAATTGATTTTCCAATGTTGTAATCTTTTCATGTAATAGTTAATTCTAATTTTGTAAACCTAAATTATCTTGGTCATACTGATAATATGATCATGTAGAGTCTCACAAGTGCAAACCGTAACTATTTTTTTTTAACATGTGGGCTTGTAGGGAAGAAGTGTGAATAGACTGAGTATGGGGATTAATGAAATTGATATAGGCCACATCATCTCATGGAGGAATGATAGTATGGACTTGGTTAGATGGAAATTAGCTATCACCCTCATGGAGATGAGGAGGAAAAGGATATTCTTTCTTGTGCATAAGATATGACATTAAAAATTAAACCATAGTGGTTAGTTTATGTTCTAAATCCTACATGCATGTATGGGTTTGCTTGGTAATGGAATTACATATAGGATAAAGATAAGATGTGAAAGAAAAAATGCAACATGAAAGATATTTTAGTTGATTTCAAACATCATGTATGCATTTACATGTGATTAAATAATAATATCTTAATTATTTTACATATAGAAGAAAGATAACATGATATGGAATATGATGAATAGTGTATTTGATATTGAGCATCATGTATACATGTATTGATGTCTTTTCTTAGTTCATTCTGAATTAAAGGGAATAAACATGAAAATGAAAGTATCAAACCTTAAAATAAAAAGTAATTTGTTTCTTTTGTCATTATTATCATGATGATATGAATTAGAAGATATGTGAATCTAAATTATTAGTTTTAGAAATAAATTTTAAGTATAAACACAAAAGGATACAAACCCTAAGTGTGTCTATGGTTAGGGTTTTTGAATCTAGGGTTTATTTATAATAATTTAAATTAGATATAAAATAAATTAAAACACTAATGTCAAATTGATTTTTATTAGCTATGTTGTATAAATAAAACAAGAAAATTAGAAGAAGGCAGACCTAAATTTATTACACAAAATTTGTCTTAATGCAAACTAGGGTTTGAATCAATATTTGAAGTAAGATGGTTTCACTAAATGATTTAACCTTTTAGGGTTTTACAAAAGTAATTCCTATGTTTTATTAATGGGATAAGATGTCTAAATTAGTTAAATAAATTAAAATAATTAAGATAATTATTTTTAAATGAATTTAACCTTGGTTGATTTTTTAATAATAAAAATAAATATGGATAAATATAGACTTAGCTAAAAATAGACTATCATAGATGATCTGGGTTCTAAAATTAGATATTTGAGCATCTCTAAGTGTTGTAATCAGGTTTTGGATATTCATCTATTCACTAAAAAATAACACCCAATTTGGACAATAGCACCATATATGTGTAGTATCTAAGATATGTAACTAATGTCTTCTTTGGAGGACTATTCTTTTTTTTGGAAACCACCTACACCTATGTCTATGTGTTATGTTCCTCTAATATCTAATCCTGTAGCTATATCTTATACCTGTAAAGCTTGATTTGATGTATAAATCCTAGTTCTCTTTACAAATGTCATATCAGCAAGATTTGATTGTGTTAGTAGGATGAACTGAACATCTTCAACACCCTATTGTATATAGAGTTTCCTACATACCAATAATCTAAAGAGGGATCAAGTTTTATGTAGTTATCCCACCTAGTGCTTGATATATGTACAAGTGAATACTAGAATGAGAGAGGCCTTGGATGCTTTGGATGTGCTTGATCTTTAGAATGCTTAAAAATTGGATTTAGGGTTTTATAGATGGTAGTATGTAAAAATTAGGGTAGAATAGGGATAATATACCTTTATTTTTCACAACTTTGTCTTTAGTTTGAATGGATTTTGCATCTATTTTACATCTAGTGAATAGAGGTAGATTAGACTTGTATTTATAAGATTATACTATTTGCGTGGATAAGAAAATGAGCTTAGTATGACCTTTAGAGGGGCATAGATTTGAAAAATTATCCCTTGGGAAGAGCTAGGGATAAGGACAATAGTGCATAGTTGGGGACACAAGTGCTTTGTGGTTGTAGTGTCCCAAATGTAGCACCAATGCCCTTTTAGTAGAATTCTAGAAAATTTTGGCTAAGGTTAGAGGTGATAGTTTAAGGACTATGTCTTTACTGGTTGTAAGTGAACAAGGTCTAATGAATGGATGGAAATGTAAGTCTAAGGATATAGGATAAGTCTATGGAAAAATTAAGGATAGGATGATGCAAATGACACTCTAGCATCCAATTACCATTTTTAGGTGATTACATTTGCCCCCATTTATGTTATTAATGTAGTAATGTAAAATGACTATTATAAATGAAAAATAAGTGTACATGAACTTACCTTGGAAGTGAAGACCATGTAGTTGATTTTTAATATGTCAATATAGGTTTACGTATGTGAAACATGGTCCAAATCAATATCCTATAATGAAAAATTCAAAAATTAGTCCTTACTAATGAGATAATAAAAAATAAAAGACTATGCTGAAATGAAATAACTGAGTAAAGAGAGAGGAAAAGAATGAATACACCTCATTGGGTATACAAACCAATGCATGAACCTAGTGAGAATAGGTGTGTGTGAAAGTTCATAGTAATCATATCATTGAATAACTTGAATTGAGTTGATGGAATGATCAATCCTCATATGGGTGGATTAAGAACTCAATCTAGTTTTGACTCCATCATTGTCCACCCCTACTTGGTTGATCTTGATCTCTATGAATAGCTTGGTTAAGACTATAAGTGTGTTGAAACCTATCATGTAGGTGGATAAAGAACTCAAGTAGATCATGAATACATAATTATCCCCTATGTGAAGTATATGCATATGTAATTTTATTGTGCAAAGTGTTGAAAGAATCTAACTAAGTAATCTAATTGTGTATTTAGATCTACAACCACTCAGGTATATTAGGTAGCTCTAGGCCACTCTGAAATGCCAACCACTATATATGGAGTAAGCCATGAATATAGTGACAATATGAAATGTGATAGAAAGTATATAAAACATAGATAATGACATGAATTTTGGCATTCCATCTGATCAACCTATTTAAAATTGAGTATATGAAAACTATATGTTGCACACATGCCCCCAATCTGGTATCTGAGTATATTGAATCTAAAACAAGTATGTAATAGTTAAATATATGTATTTATTTGAATGTATGAGTGATCATGACAAGCATTATGCCCCTAAATATTAATAAATTCTATGAAATCAGATTGAAATAACTGAATCTAAGCTAAATCTAAACATAATTACCAAACATGTGAATGTATCTATGTAAATTTTTATTGCACATAGTGTACTGGTCTGAATGTATTGGACTATCTTGAATTTTGGGCTACTAGATATTAATTCCATGTAGTGGATAATAGTTCCCTATGGCACTAGTGTCCTAATCTATGTGCTAATTTCTACCTCTTATAATCTCTATGTGGTCTGAACTAACTGTTAAACCTTTGTTTTATTCTATGTCTACCCAAAGTATGATCTTTGTAATTGATCCTATGTGGTAAAATGTATCTATGAAAAGCAAAATAGGATCCTAATATTTATGACAACCCTTGTAAATGTCTCCTCTTTTGAGGTTATTTGTGAAATATATGGAAGGACTGACCTCTAAATAAGTGGCTCTATAAAATGTGTTAGCTAAAGCATGATATTCCAACATAATGTACAAACATAACATCAGAACGTAAATGTATATGAGTAATAGTATGAAATGTAAGATGTATGTTATAATATAACATTAGAAAAGGGTGTCAAGATAGATGTGGGTAATGTATAATACTAGTAAAAGTTGAGTAACTACCTAGGTGGATGGTGTATGATGTCCATCAAGGCTCCCAAATAGGATAAGTAGATGCATGAGGTAACTCATGGAATCTAAAGCTAGTGTGTTTGTGTGTGTAACAAGTAAATACAAGTGTCATGATGTAGAAGCATATAAAAGAATCAAACATACAATCACATGAGGCATGCAATAATTAGGTCAAAAGGCCATAATACAAGGGACATGGGCACAAGTCAATGTTTTATAATTTCTACTCCTAGGCATATAAAGGATTCAATCCATGTATGAAAACCCATGAACATAACTTTTGGTTAGCCTTCTCATGTCTCTTAAGGTATTAAGATAGTCCAAATCAAGATCACTATTTATCATGTCAAGGATAGTAGGCCCAATGTTTTGTCATGTCATGAAACACATAATGGTTGTCTTTACCCCCAATTTGAACTTATCTCAAGTGTTCTATTTATTTTTAGATATGTGTGAAGATATATAACAAGATTTGGTATGGTCATAATAATTTGAGTCTGCTCAATATGAATATGACAAAATATGGAAGCTTATGACTCATCATGAATTTATCTAATGTGTTGAGGATATATAGGGTGTGGCTTAATCATAATTTTTATGGATGTTGTATAGCTATATGGGAGACTAGTTTAGGTATTTAGGAGGTTATAATAACTTTTAATAGGTGTTAAAATGATATCCAATTGAAATCATAACTTGAAGCCATAAATATTGTATTAAAATAGAGTATTTGACCTTAAAGTGATTATACTTGACCTCAAAAGGCCACTAAAACCACCATTCATGTCCTCAAAGGCATTCATTAATTCCATTATGCCATGACTAAATTGTTTCACATGTTAATGTTGTCTTATTCACACATCAACACCTTCGTTTGCCATTAAATATGCCCCACACATGTGAAAATGTGTCCCTTCAGCTCCCTAAACTATACCATGTGTTTTCACACATTATATGACCCCTATTTTCTCTCCTCCTACCTACCAATGGTGAATTATGATCTAAAACATGAGAAAACATAGTAATCAACCCATTATGTAGGAGTTATAGAGTTGTATAGATCTATATTACATAGATTTTGATAGATGGAATTAGGTATTTGCAAGAGGAGTTCAACATAGGAATCTGATAATTAAATCCAATTTTTTTAGAGTTAAAATATCCAAAAACTAGTTCACTTCCTTCACCAATCCCTTTGGCAACCATGGAGAGCACTTTAGGTTTATGATCAATCCATATAAAAGGGAGAGGGTGAGGGTCTAAGATATTTCCCAAAGGAAGGATACTTAATGACCTTCCAATCATGTGAAATATTTTCAAGATTAATATTCTATGTTGTATGAATAAACACTAAGAAGTTGAGCAACCTATTTACCTTCTTCATCTACACAAGCCCAAAAAAGGGGATGGTTTCAATGCATTGTTGGATTGTCTAATGAAACTAGTGATTGTTCATATATTTTCCTATCTTCAAGGGTCTTTCCATGTCACCCTCCACCCTTTGTTCACAAATGTGACCTTATGGGATCAAGAAACATCTAGGCTACCACTATCTACAAGATGCAAACAAATGTCCATTAGTGAAAGAGAATCCTCAATGTATATATATGAGAATGAATAGTTTTTTGAGTTTTATTGATGATTCCTTAAAGTGTTTCATATCCCCTTAATCCAATTTAAATGGTTAGATGGACCTCCAACTCTCTCAAATGATTCTTTCAAGTGAGACTACCTGCATGTTTGGGTTTCACTACAAATAAGGGTAGTGTGAGCATGATAATGGTTTAGAAGTCATTAGAACATAGTGAAAGGTAGTGGAGGACTATTAAAATCATATAAAAATGTCCTTCTCTTAAGAGATTCATATCTCATTATATCACTTTTAGGCCAAGAAACTACTAATTATCCCTTGAACACCTTCATAGTCTTGTTTAATAGAAACTAAAGTTGTTTAATAGAGTTTGAGGTTTTTATAGAGTCTTAGAATTCCATTTCTCACTGAATACACCTAATTAATGACTTAAAAGAGTTTTAATCTATTAGATATGTGTGTAGAGATGCCTAGGTCCTTGTAGATTAGTATGGGGAAGTACCTAAGGTAGACTTGATCCTAGTTCTATCAAACCATAATGAAAATTTAGAACACTATGCTAGTCCCTAAAATTTCTCTCCAAGACTCTCTTAATTACATCCAATAAGTTCTTGTTAGTTGATTCAGCTATACCATTACTTTTTGGGTATTAATTGGATAAAATTTTGAGAATTATTTGGTTTTCATAAGCCCACTCAATAAATTACAATGAGGATAAAGTAGGGTTTTTTTCCACATATCAAGATAAATGGCATACCAAACCTTGTTATGATATGGTCTTAAAGTAATCTAATCACCATTTTAGTTATGTAATTTGTTAGTGCTTAGGCTTCAATCCAATGCATGCAGTAATTAGTTTTTTGAGGATAAATTTGTGTCCCATGGAGGAGTTAGAATTGATGCATCCAATAAAGTTAAATCCCCACTTTATAAATATTTAGAACTCAATAACTAGTTGTAGTGGCATGGCTGGAGTATGATCCTTATGTATATGACTTGGAAGATGTGGTAGATGTTCACACTTAGAAGTGCACCCTTGCAAGAATGTGTGCTTGTTCTCATTCCTATTGATACGATGGAAACTCTCCAAGGTTTGGGTGGCCTTATATTAGAGATAATATTAAAATTAAGAGATGGTTCCCTTAGGAACACTCACATGCTTATCTCTAAAGTCTCTAATTTAGTGATTGTTTGACTAGGAAAAGGGTAAAAGGAGCAATACTCAAGCTGAAATTGAACATGAAAATTGAAAATTTAGGTTAATGCACCAATTTTAAGGTCAATTATTCCTATATTTGACACACTTTAGAAGCTAAAGAACTTGCACACATTCACTTCATCTTCATGCAATGAATCTTTCACTTCATCTTCATGCAATGAATCTTACATCAGTATTTCATAGAAAGGTCTTGATAAACACTCACACTAGCATGGAAAGAATGAACATAGGTTGAATTTGATTCCAAATTAGGTATAAATCAGACTTAGAAACTTGATATGACCTAAAAAAATTATCATATGCTGCATTAAGTTTAAAATTTTAGACATAAACATAGGAAAATCAATCATTCACTAAGTTACATCAATGAATATAAGGCACACACTTCATGAACATCCTCAAAATGAAGAAAAAATTAGCTTCTTATTGCTTCAAAGGTGATGTAGTATAAATTTTAGTAGAGTTTTTGTATATCCAAAAATAATAATAAGCTAATGTTTCCTCCATTTTTAGGTTACTCATGAAGTGTGTGTCTCATATTCACTAATGTAACTTAGTGAATGATTGATTTCCCTATGTTTATGTCTAAATTTTTCACCTTAATATAGCATATGATAATTATTCTAGGTCATATCAAGTGTCTAATTCTGATTTATACCTAATTTGGAAGTGAGTTCAATCTATGTTCATTCCTTCCATTGTAGTGTAAGTGTTTTTTAAGACCTTTGTATGAAACATTGATGTAAGAATCATTGTATGAAGATGAAGTGAATGTGTGCAAGTTTTTTAGCTTCCCAAATATGTCAATTATATGTATAATTGACCTTAAAATTGGTGTATCACCCCAAATTTTCCATTTTTATGTTTAATTTTAGCTTGAGTATTATTCCTTTTACCTTTTCCATAGTCAAGAATCACTAAATTAGAGAGTTTAGAGAGAAATAAGTGAGTGTACCAAAGGGATCTAGCCCTTAATCTAGAGATTCTTTCTAGTATAAGGTCACCCACACCTTAGAAATTTTACATTTTATCAATAGGAGTGAGAACAATCACACATTCTTTAAAGGTTGAACTTCTGAGTGATAATAGTTTCTAGCATGCCTGGTGGGATAATAATTCAAAATATTGCTAAAGATTGGTGCTGATTTTAGCAATTTTTATCAAATATTACTCAAATAATCAGCATCTAGTGACTTCAAATTATATGAATTTGGTTTAATTAGTTCAATTACCTAAAGAGCATCAATTGGTATGTATTTCAATCCTCTATTTTGTGAAAATAAATTTTTTGTACCTTCATATATTTCATATCAAGTTAAGAATATTTAAGGATTCACCTCAAGTAGCCATGGACCAGCAACATATCAATATTCTCATGACATTTACCCCCTCCCACCCATACTCATGTCTCCAATCAGCCTTGATAAAGTCATGTTTTTTTCAAGCAACTTGAAAAAAATGTGGAAGAGATAAGACTTAACTTTGAGAGATAAGGTATGGAGAGTGATAGGGAAGGTGAATACAATAGGCATTAAGAATAACTTACATATCAGACCTATATACATAAACAAGAGATAAAATCATTGAAAAGATATAATAAGGTTACAAGAGAACAAATGAAATAGTTACCCATGAGAGTACAAATAATTGAGTCCAAAATCCCAAGTTGGAAGCAAGAAGAACCCCTTGAACTTCAAGAGAGTATTCTTGCTTAAATATTCCAAGTTTTAGAACCCCTAATCCTATGAAATATCCTATGTTTTTGCATACTTTCCCCATTTTTCCTCAAGTCCCTCAATATCCTCAATTAATAAATATTCTAAATTTCTTGAGCCCCACATCTAATCCTTAATTTGAAGTTGTCCATGAAGATCAAGGCATATCAAAATGTGAGAGGTTGATTTTTGAGTGGAAAGAGAAGAATAAAGCAACCCTAACACAAGTTTCTCACCCTCCTTTCAAATAATTCTTAAATGAAACTACTACTTTCAAATCTCAAATTATTCTTAATGACTCTTCAACCCCAAAGCCCATCTAAGAGCATCCCATAATGCCCTATATTCCTATGCCACCAAATGGAACCTCTTTCCCTCCCACCATCTTCCTTTTTGAATGAGGACCTATTATATGGAAGGCAAAAGAATAATATCTTAGTGAAGAGGATAATCTGTCAAGAGAGGATGATCAAGAGTTGTGTTGGTCAAATGAGCTTCAATTTGGCATAGAATAAGATCATGTTTCAATCCTTGAATAGTAAAATCAAATTACAACTATAAGTGAGCCTCAAAAAATCTATCATGAAGATGTTCAATATGATATGGAAGCAACTAGTGAGATTACAACAATGGTTTCACAAGATAACAATCCTAAATATGAGCTAAGTAAATATACAGAATAAGATGTAGTGATTCTTAGTGAACCTCAATAAGATGCAAGTGAGGATCAAGAAAGTTTTGATGACTTATGGCAGTAATACCTTAAATTCATTCAATAATTTGAGAATCTTTGTAGGCCTACATCTCCTTATGAAGACATTGATAAAGTGGTTGTGAAGGTTGAAAAACATGCTCAAAAGGATAATGATCAAATTATATTTCAATAAGATCCTAATGAATCTAAGAGGCAGTATTTGGTACTTCTAGAAGATCTTGAACAAGTTGCATAAATTGACAATCAAGATGACATATCTTAAGATTTCATAGAAGGCCAAGAACAATGTTCTAGTGAGCCAATAGAGATTAAATGTTTAGTTATTCCTATGAATTAAAATGTGGTTACATTGGAGAGATTTATTAGTGTTCAAGAGAAACATGAGGTGAAAATTAAACTATAAGAAGATTTTCTCTATATTTTAAATATTTTTGATTCAGTTGATTTACTTAGAGACAAGCCAGAGAGGTTGACAAGTAGAAAAAGAGTTGATCTAACCAGAATGACAATCAAATAATAACTATTTCCTCATCTTTGTCAACTACATGGAGAGGACCTAAGAGGATCTTACTTTGATCCAAGTGAATTTTGGTTATTTTATATAGTAGTTTTATATTTTAACTTTCCTCTAAATGTTGTTATGCACATTTTTAGTTGGTAGTTATATTAGTTTTCAATTCCCTACGTACTTCTACACAAGTGTTGTTGTTGTTTAGAGAAGGCATTCTTAGTTTCAAATTACATGAAAAGTTAAAATAGTGTTTATTATGTTCATATAATATTTGGTTATTATTTTTCTGACTCCATATCCCAATGGCTAAGACTACTAATCTTGAGTGTTTAGCAAGAAAACATCCTACCAGAGTCACCAAAAATGTTGATAAATTTTGCCACCATTGGTCAAGGTTGTTTATGTGAAGGTATTAAATAAGACTCAATTAATTAATTTAAGACTCATTAATTTATAAAAAACATCCTACACCCTTCATCAATCCAAAACCATACCTAGGAATAGCTCATAGGTCTTTGGCAGAAGTTTTTTCTATTCTGCTAACAAGCTAATTGCAAGATAGTAAGGGCAATTTTCAAATGTTCATTTCATGAATGATAAAAAGAGTTGGTTAGAATTATATTATGATAATTTATGGGTAAATTTCCATAAATATTTCATACATTATTTTCAGGTTACATGGGTTTAACTTTATGAATCATTGTTAAGAAGGAAAGGTGCTCTAAAACCCCAATAGCTCAGTTTTAGGAAATCTGATTATATTTTTGAGTTCATTATTGTAAATTAAAAAATTTATGAGATATTATATGTAATAAATAACCTTAATAAATCTTCATCAATCAAAATTTCAATTCAAATAATGGATAAATGTAAATATATAGGTTGCAAGGTTTCAAGCATACAAGTGAGACAGTCAGAAAAGGCATTTTCTGAGAGGTTTAAGTGATTGGTTGAGAAATATATAATGGTTGGAATGGTTATATGGTATATTATATGTTATAATTTAAAAATAATTAGGTATTTATTCCTCATAAAACTCAATAAAATGCCAAAACTTAGACCTATAAGCATTCAGAAATGAGAAAGTGCAAGCTAGTAAGCACTAAAAAGTGCATATTTTGGGTTTTACTAAATGAAATATACTAAAATTAGACATGGAGGTATTTTTTATGGAATTAAATGTTTCAAATTTTTTTAATTTCCTTATTATACCTTATGATATAAAAAAATTCAAAACACAATTTTGCACCATTGAGGAAATTAGGGTTTTTCACCATTGAGGAAATTAGGGTTTTTGACTAGTTTGCTCATAAAGTTAGAAATGAGTGTTTTAGATATTTTAAAGAGAATAAAATGGTTTTATATGGTTCATAATTCATTTAAATGTATTAATAAATTATTATACAATGAAAAACAATTCAAAATAGGTTGAGATCATTAAAAAAATCTCTAGATAACCCTATGGATAGTAAGCAGACACTTTTTTGTGAATTTTTGTTTGAGATTTTGGTGAAGATTTTTTGAGATTTTAAAAATTTTACAAGTATACCACATTTTTACCTATATAATTATAATACTATTAGTATATGGTGAGATATATAACATATTTTAAACCCCCAAATCTAAATCAAGGTTTCTTGAGGCCTAGAGAGAACAAAACAGTAATTTTAGAAGTTGTATGTGGAGTTTTGAGCTAAAATTTTGTTCAAAAGGTATGTGACATAATTTTAATTAATTTAAAATACTATTTATACTCCTTATTTATTCAAATAATTCAATATCATCATGTTTTAGTTTTTCATTGTGCATTTAATAAGCTTGTCAAAATGGAGAAGATGAGCATATCCAAGAAGAATCAGTATGAAGAGTTGTAATTGTTAATTATAAAATGAAATATAATAAATGATATTTCATTAAGATTTAATAAAATGAAACTTGAAATATATCCCACTTATACACCACCTTGGAGAGAGAATACAATCCACAAGCTCAATTAATGCATTGAAATCTTCAACAACCTTGTCAAGTCAATCACATGTACTCTTTGCCATTTAGAGATCAAGAAGAGCTTAAGTTTTTGTGTTATAAAAATATTTAGGGTTTTAAGGAGTCTCCAACAGAATGAAAAAATACCTTTTCTCTCCTTTTATGCCACCTTGGAGCTAACTATGTAAAAAATCAAGTCAAACAAGAAGAAGCCTTCAATCAACCATGTTAAGGTGGAGAAGAAACATGCAATAATGGAGGAGTTTAGTTGAATACTTGATAAATCCTTCATATTTTCATTAAATATACTTATTCAACAACATAAACATGCAAACCTCTTCATTATACACAACTTTAGAGTAATTTTAAGAAGTCAAAAGAAAGAAACATGCATGCAAGAATATAGGTGCATAGGTGAGTCAAACTCCAAGATACAAGTAAGATAGTTGAATTTACTCACTATAAATATGAATAGACTCAATTATATTGAACAATATTTTCAAAATGAGTTAAGTGAAGATGATCAAGACCTCTTCAAGCATTGAAGACAATCAAATCATGCAAGGAGACAAAATCCCTTCAAAATAGGTCTTGAATGAGGAACTTTGACTTATTCAAAGCATTCAAAAAATATTCTCTCTCTCTCTCCTATTCCATGTTCCAATAAAATAAGTCTAAAACTCTAGATGTATGATGTAGGTGTTTGGACTTTGGTAGTTGAGTTGAAGTAGGAGTAAGGGATGACTAGGCATGATGACTCATCCCTAGTTTGGGGTTACTTTTGTCTCCTCTCTCCTTCCTTTTATATATGTATGTTCATTTTTGAGAGAATAAAATCATATTATTATTTTATGTATATAGAAAATCTACTAAAATTTATACTACATCACCTTTGAAGTAATAAAAAGCTGATTTTTCCTTCATTTTTAGGTTGTACATGAAATGTGTGCCTCATATTCATTAATGTAACTTAGTGAATGATTAATTTTCACATGTTTATGTCTAAATTTTTGAAATTTATTCAACATATTATAATTATTTTAGGTCATATCAAGTGTCTAAGTCTAATTTCTACCTAATTTGGAAGTGAATTCAACCTATATTCATTCCTTCCATACTAGTGTGAGTGTTTGTCAAGACCTTTATATAAAATACTGATGTAAGAGTCATTATATGAAGATAAAGTGAATGTGTGAAAGTTATTTATCTTCCCAAGTGTGTCAAATATAGTCATAATTTATCTTAGCATTGGTGCATCACCCTAAATTTTCACTTTTTATGTTCAAGTTTAGCTCGAGTATTGCTCCTTTTACCCTTTTTCTAGTCAAGAAATCACTAAATTAGAGAGTTTATAGAGAATTAGGTGAGTGTAATAAATTTAAACATACATTAATCTATATATTATCTCCAATATAATTCCACCCACACCTTGGAGAGTTTCCATTGTATCAATAGGGATGAGAACAAGCACACATTCTTGTAAGTGTGCACTTTTGAGTGATAACAATGAGCAACACTTGGTTTCTTATTAGACCACATTTCTAAGGGTATATAAATATGCAAAGTTCTATTAGGGACTATGTTTATAATGTGCACAATAATATTCATGGTTTCGGCTCATAAGAATTTAAGAACATTTTCAGAATGCAACATTGTCCTAGCCATTTCAATGATGGTTTAGTTTTTCCTTTCAACAATTTCATTTTGTTGTGTAGAATATGGAGTTTTTAATTATATTTGAATACTAAAACTAATTAAAAAATAATAAAATTATTTACTAATATATTCACCACCATTATCAATTCTTAATCTTTTAATAGAAAAATTTAGAATAATTTTCAACCAAAGCTTTAAGTTTTTAAAATTTAGATAAAACTTCATATTTATTTTTAATAAAATAAGACCAAATCATTCTAGTATGATCATCAATAAAAGTAACAACATATAAATAATTTTTAAGAGATTCAACTTCAAGTGGTATTGTAACATCACTATGAATAAGCTTTAAAGGATGTGAGGAGTTTGCACCATTATTTTTGTGAAAGGGTTTAGTGTGTTGCTTAACATGTAAGCAACCCTCACAAGATTCACGATGATAATAAATATAATGAATACCAGCCAAAATATCATGATGAGACATATCATATAAAATTATAAAATTAACATGACTCAATCTTTCATGCCATAATTGAGATACATTTATACTTTGTGATGAAAGATAACATGCAAAAAAAGTAAAAAAATGTATAGACAACTATAAATATTTAAATTTTTAGATAATATGATAGCCTAAAATTAATCTAAGTAGTTTATATATTATAATTTATTTTGTTTCAAAAGGTGATTTTGGTATGATGAATATTTTTAAATCTTTCAAATGTTACATGCCTCCTAAACTCATTATAGACGGTTTACAAGGTATAATTCCTTTATTATAAAGGTGTTTATGGCATGTATCCCCACTTAACATTAAGGGAGAGTGTTGGAACATTTAATTCTTAATTTTTTTAAAATGTACCCTTAGCATATTTACATCAGTTAAATAAATAAAATATATTTTATTTATTTAACATGAGTTATCCTCGTGTAAATAAATAAATTATATTTGACTATTGTTTGGGGAGAGGTTGGACCAATTGGTTACAATGGTCCACCTCACACTTCATTATTAAAAAGAATTTTACCCATGTAAAATGATATCATAGAATATTTGTGAAAACCATATTTTGTACCTGAGCTACTAGTAAACATGACCATTACAAAAGTTTAGTGAATAAATTGAGGAGGAGAAATGAGAAGAGAGGAAATTTGTATCAGGTTATTGTTTATCTTATATGAATAATCAACCATGGTTTTTTACCTCCTTGTGATGTTTTCCACATTATATTTGGTGTTCATATTTATTTGCATCTTTGTTATAAATTACCTATCTAGATCCAACACATATGCATTATTCTATGTTTCTTAACATAATATTGAATTTTAAACACATGGGAATTTTTTCAAATTTAAAATAGTTAGTTTAATAGGCAAAAATAAATTTTAAAAAATGATACTTCAGATGGTAGAAATAAATAGACCCATTTTTTTAGGGGTAGTTTTTTATTATATCATAGGGCCTAAAAATATAACCACATGTTTTATGGTAGGTTCTAATGAAAAAGTGGTTGATCGAACAGGGTTGGTCGATGATTAATTGGCTCTTGGTAGCAGTGACACTACCACAGGTGACATTTAAAATTTCCACAACCTGTATGCATTGTTATGTGTGGTTATGAAGCCCATTTCAATGGTTGATTTGAACATTGAATCCTATTTGGGATCCATAGAGATGAAATAAATTTTTTGGGATGCATGGTTGTTATCATAAAACATAGTCACTAAGTTGAAATAGATAGATCCATCAAGAAGTGGTGATAGCAAGTGGTGGTGATGTGCTTGGTCTAGTAAGGGAGGGTGGATGGGTTTCATTTTGGTGGGAAGCAAAATTTTGAGCCATTTAGGCCTGAGAACACTGTGTAAAAAGGTTGGCCTTCTCCAAAGGACTGGTTATTTTAAATAAGGTTAAGGGCCTAATCCCTTTTTGATGTTTTGGAAGGCTAAATTGTGACTATGGAAAGGTATCCTTAAGGGACCCCATAAATTTTGTGTCCCCATTCCAAAAACATAATTAAAAAATATATATATTATTAATTCAAAAATGTTTTAACTTATTTTAGATTTAGGATACCTAAACAAGCTAAAACTAGAGTGATTCAGATTATATGAGACAGACCATTTAATCATACATATCTAAATGTAATGGATAAATATATTGCACTTTATAAATACAAACAATACCAAGAGATAAGGCACATAGTTTATATTATATATACAATCTCCTGAAATGGTTTGAAATTGATATGTGACTGCTTGACTCAAGAAATGAATTGTCAAAATTTACATGGACAATGTTGATAATGCCCAAACATATACAGAAATGAGTATTAACCAATGTATTTTATATTATCCCTATTATTTTTTTTGATCTATTTTTTATATGATTCCTATGGTATTTCTTAACCTCAGTCCTATGTATAGATCATGATTTTGTCTTCCTTTGCCTTAAAACCCTATCTCCACTGTTGACACTTGTTTAACCTAAAATAAAGGGGTAAAATATGAGTTTTACAACCTCAAACACACCTTGCTTATTTATTGATTGTTTCCTACATTCCAATACTCTTAAGAGGCATCAAACTACATGCATTTCTTCTACCTGTGTGTGTGTCTTCTCAATAGTGATTTTTTAGAATGCAATGCAACTCTTTGGCCTTCGACACTTGATAATATGCAACTTTAAGCTTTTTCTTGGTCTTTAGACTTGTCTTAGTGACTATTCCTTTAAGTTTTATTCATATTTGGATTCCCTATAATAATGCCTCAATGATATTCAAATATATTTCTCAAAGTACAAGCATTAATGACCTTCAGGAGTTCAAAGCTCCTAAAATACTTTTGTTCACCTTAGGGAGCCAAATCGTTTTAAAAGCATTACGAAGGGCACAAAGATAGTATAAATTGCATCACAAATTTGTGTGCCCATTAGAAACTTAATCTAAAATGAAAATATATTAATTTTACCTTGTTTGATATCCTAGTAACCAAAATGTTAATTTTCCCAAACAGATCAAGAAGCTAGAGGTACGTCCTAAGGGAACCCTTGTTTCCCCAATTACCTTGAAAATCACAAATAATTCCTTGAACCATATTTTTTAGTTTTGGGTGATATATCATCCATTAATGGATACATTTGGTGATGCCTAGGGGTCCTAAAATTAACCCAATAATGATTTTCATTTGTCAAAATATGATTCTGAGACTTCTTTGAAAAACATATTTTGCACATGGCACCATTAATGGATTCCAACCATAGACCTAGAGGATGAATGAAAGGACTATGATCTATTCCTCTCATCCAACAACCTCAAGTCCTCCCCACCTTATGTTTATTCAAGATTGGCTAAATGTGAGAGTCTTTATAAGAATATTGTAATGATTATTTGTCCTCTTTAGATCTGACATGATCTGACAAATGGGATAAGCCAAACCCAGTGGTGGAGATTGGATTATCCATCCATCAAGGGATTGCCTAAGATATTTTAGGCACCCTTTGATGTCATATGAGACTAAGTTGATAATTGATTTAGCTTTTTTTCTAAAATTCACTCAATTTGGAATTAAAATTATAATTGTGACTTAAATTATGAATTTGGGCCCTTTGATTATCTATAATTATCTGGGGTCCTATTTGAACCCTGTTGTATTCAAGAGTGGGTTGGTCAACCCTATACTATGTTTAAATCCAATCCACATTAATTATGAGTATATACTAAGATCATGGGGCCTATGTGGCTTGTTAGGATTGTGAAGGTTGTATAAGCTATCTAGGTGACAATGGATCATATAGCACAGATGAGTAGACATGGGCTCTATGGTGACCATGTGACTGATTTTACATTGGTAACCATACCTATTTTACTAGGTGGTGTGTGATATTTTAGGTGTGGGTACATTCTTAAAAAATATTTGTTTTTTATTTTTTTATTTTATACAAATTTTTGGGCATGACATTTTCATTTATGGGTTCTTAAGCTTTTTTTTTACACCATAAAGATGCACTTAACTTATTTATACTATAGATTAGTTTTTTTTGCTTTGTAATATCCATATAAGAATCAAAACTATAAATATTGAGATGTTAGAGAGAGGGTTGCTTATCATTTTAGGCTTCATGTGTATTTTTATAAATAAGGGTTGGTGTAGGTCATCTATTGATCAGGGAATCATCAATTGTTATTTATTTTGTCTATAATTTATTTTCCAAGCTTGCACCACTAAGCATGCTTCTATCCTTATCCATCAAATTAATATTCAATGTTTTTCCAAATCCATTATATTATGGTGTATATGGATTTTTATTTTGCCTCATTATTCCATAGTGCTTATAAAAATATTTAATTCATTTGAGCAATGCCCCCCACCATTATTGTTTCTCAAAAAAATTATCATCTTCTTTGCCTAGTTTTCTATAAGAACCTTAAACTCTTTAAATTTGATAAAAACCTCATATTTATGCTTGATACAATATACACATTTTCCTCAAGTAATAATCTATAAAAAAAACATAACTATAATTTGTTTCCTGGTTATGGAAATTTCACAACTAAAAACACATCACTATGTATTAATAGCACAATTCCATCTACTCTTGCAACACTATTGGGATACTTAAGTCTGCTTACCAAATACATAATGCTCAAATAAATAAAAATAAAAAAATATAATAAAAAATTCCTTCTGACCTTTATTTTGTAATTCTTTAAGGATTTCTCTCCAATATGTCCCATCCTTTGATGAAAAATCATTATTTTTTTATAGGCAATGTAAAGTTCAGATTTGATTCATTAGGAACCTCACGAGTAAAAAACTTATTACATCCATCACTTATAATTTTTGCCTCAAGCTTGAAGAATATTTGCATGTGGAATTGTCTTTCCAATACCATTTCTCCATGAACCATCTTGAAATTATATTTATTGAATAATACATGCACTATCATATCAGTAATTTTGCTTACAAAAATTATAATTCTAGCCAACCCTGGAATATGCAAAGCACTAGGGATGGTTTTAATACTTTCCTCTTTAAGCATCAACTTGACTCGTCCTCAACATATGATGTTTTATGTCTCTTTGTCTCTTAATAATACATCACCTCCATTAATATTTTCATATCCAAAAAACCACTCCTTATGAGGATTCATATGAAATGAAGCACCTGAGTCAATCAACCATGCATCATGGCACGCATGTATACTTGAAGATTACAAGAATATACCCCCTAAGTTTTCACTTGAGTTATTCATTTATACAAAGGTAGCATTTTCGGGTGACTTATGTTTTTCAAAAAAAATAGATTTGCATTGCTTCTTAAAATTCCAAATTTTACCACATTTCCTTGTAGGTCTTCCCAAATATTTAGCTTCACCTCTTAACTCTTATTGTTTATACTTGGAATTTTCTTATTTATTTTTTAGGGATAACCTCTCACACATAAGGTATACTTTATTTGATAATTTTCCATATATTTTCTTCTCATTTCATTTGATAACATAGCTACAACTATATCCTCAATCTTTAATGTATTTGTAGTACTATTCATGGACATAACTAAGATATCCCATGATTTGGGAAAAGAACATAATAAATTGATACTCTTTTATTCTTCACTCATTTTTATATTAATTTAAAGTAACTAACTTACAATAATGTTTTGTCACAAAGTCTATGTCATTCATCCTTAGTGAATACAGAGTCTTTTGAAGAAAAAGTTTGTTCACTAGAGGCTTTGACTAATACAAAGTACCTAACCTATCCCAAATTTTCTTAGAATTGTCTTCTCTAGATACATTCAACAACATTTAATCTTAAAGGCATGGTATTGTCTAACTCTTCACCTTTCAATCCATCTTCTCCCAATCTTCTAGATTCATACTTGTGGGTTGTGTTTCTAACATAGTACCTCATTGATCTTTGTCTACAATAATATCTTTCATCTTGATTTTCCATAAATAAAAATGTTACACTTTAAATTTTTCAATGTCTTTCTATTTGTTTCCTATCATTTTCCTTCACACAAATATTTTGACATGCAAATCTCCCACTCAAAAACTAGTTTATCATAGGGTCAAGATGCCTTAGCTCTTCAAACAAATCCAAAACCAATATCTAATATTAAATAAAGATAAATGTACCAATAAAACTATGCATAAGAATTGATGCTAATGAAATCCAAATATATAACATAAAGTAAAAATGGCACACACGTGATACATAAGATTTTCACCTCAGAAAATAATTTTGGGAAAAAACCTAGCACAACAACCTTTGTATTGCATTAACATAAACACTTACAAAACCTTAACATACTTTGAATTTATTATTTACTCTCATTCATGTACGAGTATGTGTAGTCACATAAATAGGTAATCATCTAAGATGTATTATAATACAAATGGAAAAAAATCATGGATTTTAAAACACACATACATTAGTATATGTAAAACTGATGGATTGCCCAAAATATTTATATATCATTCTAAAATTTTAAAACATTCATCTATTATGAAAATAATTAATTAAGGGCTCCCATTCTCAAACCCTTACATGGGTTGTTGTACCCCTCATCCAAGGTGGTGTCCCAAACCTTAATTATATATTTCAAGATATATAGTACCTAAGAGGAGTAAATAATGCCTATAAAACACATATTTAACAGTCCCCCTAGTTAGTTTGGTGTCTTAGGTTAAGATTTGGACCCATTTCCTTAATCTATTGTAACCTTCACATCCCCTTGCCTTAGGATTTTTTTAAGGTTTCCTTTTAACCGTGTGAGACATTAACTTTGATCCTTGAATCCATGCCAAGTTTGAAAACTTGGATTTACAAGTGGAACCAATTATATTACAAATAAACAATGTCATTTAAGTTTTCTAGAGGCCAAGACCTATATTATAATGTGGATGAGTTTTTAATAAGTTATAAGGTATTTTGGGTCACCAATGACTTCATTTATGGGACTTGGTAAGAGATTTATAATAAATAATGTGTGATTATATAAAATCCATGAGGATAAGACATATACCTATGATGTGAATGAGTTTTTATGACAATATAAGGTATTTTGGGTCACAAACAACTTAATTTATGGCACTTGGTAAGAGAGTTATAATAAAGAGTGTGATTATATAAAATCCATGTGGTATGATGGTGTGGCCCCTCTTCTTTCTCTAAATAAAAAACTCAAATTCGGAAAATGAGTCAATTTAAAGTGGTGTGTGTTTCAAGTTACCTTCTTTCCTTGAGTGTTTTAGGAACTAGGACTTATAAGTATAGGTTAAATGATTTTATAATACCTTAGAATATCTTCTAGGTCACCAAGGACCTCATTTATGGGTCGTGAAAATAGAATTATGAGTGGATTGAGTGTAGGAAGGAGGAAATCAAATCGTATGTAAAAATTGCCATGTGAGTTGTAAGAAGGCATTGATTTATTATAATAAAGTATGTGGGAAAGCATGTAATGGTTGTAAAAAAATTAAATTAAAATATAAAAGGAAGTAGTTTATTTTTCAATAAAATACATGAGTTTCCATGTGATGTGTTAGATTAGTTATTATTTTTGTAAGAAAGGGGTTTGGTGTGTAAAAAAGTGGGTGTAATTTTGGGGTAAGAAGGGAACAAGTGTTTCATTTATTGAGTTATTCAATACATATTCTATAAATAGAAAGGGCTTGTACTTTGTTAACGGAATATGCAATTTGTCTATCATTGCTTTGTTTTTGGAAACTACCTCTAGTTTAGGATCTTACTATTTGGATTGCAAGATAGTAGGTTTAGAATGATAATGGAAGTATTGGAAAAGTTGTGGAGAGGAGGTAGGCTCACTTTTTTAGTGTTGTTATACATTTTTTCCTTAGTATCTTGAGTATAAAATAACTTTACTTCCTACATTGTGTATAATTACTTTTCCCTCTTGTTTCTAACTATTTGAGTTGTTTGGATAGCTTAATGTCTTTAAATCTTTAGTATATGAAACCTTTATGTGTTTGTCATCTTGTTATTGTGTTTTTTTAGCTTTTTATAAAATTATAACTTTTTTTTTTATGTTTTTAATTGAAAGGTTAAGATTTGAATGTTTTTGAACTATGTATTAAAGTTTTGAATGCATTAAGACTCTTGACATGCATAACTACAATTTTAATTTATTAAGACTCTTGAATTATAATATTTTTATTAGTATTGGAAATATGTATTTTTATCAAATGACTTTAGAATTAGCATTGTATGATTGTAATTGAAACATTATAAATATTCATTATTATAGATGGCATTGGAATTGCATGTTTATAATTTAAGCATTATATATATGTAGTTTTATATATGGAAATGGTATAAGGTTTAGTGTTGTATGTTTATAATTGAAGCTTTCAAATTATGTGTTATTGTATATGGCAATAGCAATAGCATTGAATTTTTATCAAAGGTGTAATGTTATTCAATCTACTCTTACAATAATCACATCAATGGAAAGTCACCATCTTTATCCTCAAAAGTGGTATGATTCCTTCTTTAACCATGTTTTATCCTAGATTTTGAAGGAAAATGTTGAATGGACAACAGTCATAACAAATCCCTCACCCAACCCACTCACACCAAAAAAAAAATATAAGGTAATATAAGGTGAATGAGGTACCTTTAATAAGGTAAGTAAACATATATTTATATATTAACACATAGTATAATATAAGTATATGCATATGTGTATGTACTTGAAGTTGTGCACATGAAATATAACAACTTTTTAAGCCACCCTTGTGCCTCAAATTTTTACCCATATAGGGATTAACCCAAATTCAATCCAACCTTGTTATTATAATAAGTAATTTTAGTCTTCTAGGAGTAATTAAATTAGATTGTTAAATCAATTCTTGGTTCAAAAATTCAATGGATTTGTTTCATTTTCTTATTTGATTAGCCTAGGAAAAACTAAAGAGTTTATTAAACTAATTTTCCTCTAGTAAAAGTAATGGTATAATATCCTTGCTTTAGTTGTTAGAGTCTACCTTTTCGGGTTTTATTAGAACATCAATTTAAGTCAATTATCATTGCACAAAAGGGGAAAATAAGAATCCATTATGGGGGAACTAGAATCTGCTTTGGAGAGAAAATAAAATCTAGTTATGGGATAATTAAATTTTGGAAAGAAAATAGATAATATTTAATGTAGGTAAAATATCCTTATTTTGTGGAGAAAATAATGAATTTAATTAAATTATTTTTTAATTTATTATTAAGTTGGTAAATTAAAAAATATGGTCTTTTATTGTAAAATGATTGATTTAATTATGGGCACATTTTAAAAAATTAAAAGGTATAAAGTTGTTACAATTTTTTAACAAGTTTTTGGAACCAAAAATCTTGTGATAATAAAATTTATTTATACATTTATAAGCCAATGGTTATAGATGAGTAGTTGACTAACTCATAAAAGAAACTATTTTTATATAAAAAATGGTATTTTAGAATCCTTGGTGCATGGAAACATATAAAGCTAATATACCATAATACATATGCACCCTGGGTGGAAACACAATGGAAATGACCAACCTAATAATAATGGTTGATTGGTTGTGAATGAGTAATTTGGTATCAAAGTAATTTGTCTAAGTTTATTATATCATTTTATCAAATTCATCATGAACGATCTAAATTATTTATAATTTAAATTTTGTTACATTAAAGTAAAATTTGAATTTGATTCATAAATGTTAATAGACATTTTATTCATAAAACACATAGCTTTAATCAACATTTTTATAATTTAGGAAAAATAATTCAAATGTGTATATGGATAAGTAATTTTTTGAATTCCTTTATGCTATACTAAATTTTGTAGTGATGTTGTAACTAAATTGTCATTTCTATCTTAAAGTGATTTACGATAATCTATATTGTAGTAAAAATGTGGCAATTGTCACTAATTTAAGACTATCAACAAGTAATCAATCTAGAGAATTATAAACTAGCTATAGTCTTAGAAAGGATGTATTATGGACTAACAACACTTCAATTGCATCAATTTAGACTTTTCAAATCTTTTTATAGCCACAAACTTCAATTATAAAAAAATTAAAAAAGATGTTTAGGTTGAATTCATAATGGTTGTTAAGCTAATTAAATTCCCTTTTGGTAGGAATTATTAGTTTCCTAAAAATTCAAATAACCTAATCCATGCTTTGCAAATTGATAGGGGTTACCTCATTCTAGTATTATATTCTAACTTAAGAAAGCAAATTAAATCTCTAGGTCAATTTCTACTTGATATTAGCCAATTAATTTTTTGACATGTCTTAAATGAAATTCACATAAGCTTGGTCAATCCAAATAATTCAATAAGCTTATTTATATCTAGCATTGGCTAGTAAAATTATGGTTTGAAATTAATGTGTAATAACTAATTAGATTGTTGTGGTTTATATCATAGTTAAAATAGTTTAGTAAAACTAAATGGATTGTTGTTTGAGGCTCTTTGCCCTATTATATTATAGAATCGCATTGCTTTAAATTCTCATATAACCATATTGATTTAATCTCATGTATAAGCATGTTGCTAATTAAATTGCAATGAATATGAATGATCACTATTTTCTATTTGAGTTGAAGTATCTTGGAGCAAATGGTAAAGTCATGAAAAATTACTTGTTAATTATAACATGAACTACAATACCCTAATTCTATATAAATAGATATATAGGCAACTCAAAAAAAGAGCATGAGCCTAAAATATAGACTAAATTAGGGTTGATTATGAATAAAGACTCTTTTAGATGCGAAACTATTTATTGTACTTTTAGACCTTACAAAATGTGTGATCCTAAAATTATGATTGTCAGTATTTTGAAAACATCGATTCCATGCGTAATATAATCTTGTGTGATAAATGATGTTAGGGAATGCTTATCCTAAATAAAAAACCCGTGCCTATATATGTAATCTACCTAAGATGAGTTTGACTTATGTTAAAATGTAACATTTTGGCTTTATATGCATGTGTTCAAAAGGGTGTGTAGTAATTCCTTTATGACTTCTTATGTGTTGTAAACAAGAAAGACTTGAAGTGACCCAATTTGTGTTTTGATAATGTGTTTGCATTCTTGAACAAACCTATCTTGTACTAATGAGTGATGCATTGAAGTTGATGTTGTGATATTTATCATCTAATGATTAATAGATATATATCATCTAATGAGTAATATTATGATTTATTATTCTAAAATGAAAGTGTAATCATGATATGTGTTGGTTCAATTCTCATGTTTTCCTTGCCTTGT